>OY720429.1:135699972-136072901 GCA_963082735.1 Pocota personata | reverse complement strand
AATACATGCTGCGTCTAAACTGGTATCGGATATCCAATGGAACAAAAGCAAGAAACAGTGCACGGGTGCCTGCCTGATTGACTTTTAGAAGGTCTTCAACACCGTATGGCTAGAGGGACTCTTCTACAAGCTAAGCAGGCTGGGCATAAGCAAACCACTGCTGTACATACTTCATAACATGCTCACCATTAGACAGTTCATTGTCAAAAATGGCAATGTGACTTCTGCTGGAACATATCTAATTAAAAACGGTCTGCAAAAAGGTGCGGTTAATTCACCGATCCTTTTCAACATTTACACGAGCGATCTCATAGGATCACTTCACCATGCCGTTGCGTATGCAGACAACTTCTTCGCGTACAAATCAGGGCCAAAAATCGAGGTCATTGCAATTCCCTTGCAATGTGACTTCGATAAGATTAAGCGATATTGCGCTGACTGGAAGTTGAAGATCAACTTCCAGAAATCGGAAACCATTCTTTTTGGACGCCGTTGTCTGGTGCCTCTAGGGATACCAGAAAGAATTGACGAAACTTCTCAATCTTGGACCGCACGGACAGCCACTCCCGACTCGAAGTGTAGTCAGATACCTGGGGCTTTGGTTAGACCAATATCTATATTTTAGCAAACATATAGATGCTGCTCTGGCCGGAGCCAAAGGTGCTTTTGCCCTTACAAATAGACTTTTTTATAGCAAGCAACTCGATGCAAGGGTAAAGGTAATCTGCTACATGGCCCTCATTAGGCACATGCTCGTATATGGATGCCCCGTGTGGTTCAACGTGGGAGCAAGCTTTTTGGAAAAGATTCGGGTATTTGAGAGGGCTTGCCTTCATTTATGCAGAACACCGGAGTCCCAGTACATAAAATTCTACCCCAATGAGGTCCTATACAACAGGGCTAATCTAATAAGAGTGGATAATTTCGTTATCAAGCTGATTCGAAGGCACATTGCAAGAGCAATGAGCTCGACGAACAACCTGATCTCTGGGGCTTATTACCTCAATTATGAGTATCACGAGTGAGTGCGTCTTAACGGCTATGTTCCCCCAGAGGCGTTCCTCTATTTTGATAAGAAAGGTCTGTTCCGGGACAGATTGGCAGTATCGCTAATCTTCCACGCTGCTCGGACCTTGTGGATAGGCGACTCAACTACGACAGAGGCGTTGCACACGGCAGTGTGGAGCGTCTCCGGTTTAGTAGGGCGGTATCCAGTCGTGATGTTGAGGACGTACAACGTCAGTACGATCATTTCTGGTGGCTAGCCGAAAGAGAGGAAACACTTTCGTTGTTTCCCCCTAATCCAGGGTAGTCTGTTTGAGGTTTAAAGTTGGCTGTTCTTGCCTATGGCTGACTTACATAGTTTAGGTTTAGATATTGTAGATATATTGTGCATAGGTAAAAAAATTAAAAAAAAAAAAAAATATATAAATAAAGGAAAAAAAAATTCATCACAGCACTTGGATAAAATAAAAAAAAAAAAATTAAAAAAAGCACAAAAAAAGCACTTGATAAAAAAAAAAGTACGTATGTAATTACGTAAGGTAGAGTAAGATAGAGAATAAGATATTTTAAGATTTATTTTAAGGTAGTTTATAAGTTTTATAAATAAGAACTTTAAAAAAAAAGTTCATATACTAAGTTTTTTCCATTGATTAAACATTTTTCTTAGTTGTTATAATTAATAGAATAATAAAATAAATAAATAAAGAATCTTAAGTTAGTTACGTCGAAAGACATAGTTTTGAGTACTAGGTTTAACTTAGAGCGCCCGCATAGGGCCAGTAAGTTAGAATAAGAATAGTTACGTTAGTTAAGCTAGTTTTAAGCGTTTTTTGTCTACCTAAGTAAGTGTAATGAATTATGAAATAAGAATGCATTAAAAATTAGAAAAAAAGGGTGGTAATATGGCTTAAATGCAACTTGATCGTGATGATGACATCAGGTTTAGAAAAAAAAATACTGTGGATCATGAGCAACGACAAAAAGCAAAACAAACAAAGTCCCCAGTTATCTGAACGCCACCCTTGGAGTTTACTGAAATTAATACCACCTAAGTTTCAAACCCACTACACCAATCTTTCTTTCTCTCTCTCTCTCAATTTCTTCAAACGTCCGTGCCCAGAAATAATTTAATTGTATTCATATCCCATTTGGCGCGCGAAAATTACAAAAAAAAAAAAACATAAATATAAACGAAATTAACATTCAGCACTTTACCGCAACTTGCCCCAAGACAGAAGGAATATTTTATTGCACGAAACCATACTACGAAGAGGACACCCAGAGCTCCCAATGCATAGGAAGACTCTTGAACAACGAAGCAGCCAATTGCCCTTTCAGTGGCGCTGGAAAAATAGAAGGAATCTCACAACCGGAATCCAATTTCATTTTATTTATCAATATACCTAAAATACTAATTAACTCTACTTGCAGTACGAAAACCTCAACAGTAGAAGGTACAGCACTTCTTCACTTCCAGAACTGTGACGTAGGAGTTAATGGAATATCCTACCGAAACAGCCCCTGACACTTACTGGGACGACATACATGTTCCACCACCCCCAAGCAGCAACATCGAAATCAACTCTACAAAAGAAATCCTGAGCCTTGAGAAACTCAAGGAATACAACTTCCTCACCAAGTCAAAATTGTACAACCTGGATACCAAAACCGAAGTCCTTCAATTACACAACATCATCAACAGCCGTATATGCCATCATCATCGGCATCATCATAGTCATCATCATCGTCATTAGAAAAGGCCAAACTCAAACCGACCAGATTCCGACTCTACATTCCTTCGCTCCAGTCCCACTGACGTCACGTGGCCGTCGCTCTACTCTAAGGGGGGAGGAGTTACGTCAGCCACCTGTTCCCCCGCTTCCCCCTAATCATTAGTTACGGCAGCCACTTGTTCCCATCACCGAGAGATCATCAACACAGCGGAAATGCGGAACAACATTTATTATTATTATATGTATGTTCACATGTATATCAAATGTTATTAAACCCATTGTACTGTAAATGTGAAATCGAATATGAATCCATATAATTGTACTGCACAGGTGACATGAACTGCAGAGTAAGCGTCTGCTAGATATCCGGCCGAACTTTATTCCCAAGTTCATGGAAACACCTTTGCAATGGATACCTACATAAGTTAGATGTTTAAGTGGTGAATTGTATTTTGTGAGTAGATTAAAATGTTTCAAACTGTAAAGATCGTCTTTTTATCTCAACTCGAGATTCATAACATAACTCGCGCGCCAAATCAAATTCAGTGCAGTGTAGTGGAAAAAAAATAAAATAAAATAAATAAATTAAAAAAAAAAAAAAAAACAAACACAATTCAGTGCCGGTGTATCCCACCTTTCACCCCCATTCACTCGCTGTTGCGCTTTTTCGTTATCGCAATTGGAGCATGTGCTATATATGTACATACTTCCAGTTGCGATGACTGAGAGAGTGTAACATTTGATTCATAGCGGACTGTGAATGTTTATCCGAATAGCGGACCTGAACAGATTGTCGTTTGGGCATAGCACCTGCGACAGTTTGTTTTCGTAAACTATTGTTTGTTCCGTCAGAGTTGTGACTTTTTGTGTTTCTATGTTGTAGTGATGAGGGAATTTAGGGTTGATTTTACCAACATTCGTGGGCTTCGAACGAATTTCTTCGATATATACGCCCATTCCCATAAACCAGCTGTTCTGGCACTAACCGAAACACAGGTAGTTGAAAAATCTTTCGATTTGAAAACGCCTGGATATAGCTTAATGTCATTATTCTTTCCCCACCGTGGCCTCGCCATTTAGGTCCGTAGTGATATTGCTTATCAAGTTCCACCACAGTATGTCCACTGTTCTAACCCGGAATTTAATTTCAAATGGCTAAAATTCACCATCCGTAAGCAAATAATTCACTACTGCTTTATTTACAGAAGCCCTAGTGCGGACAGCAACTCAACTTTCGATGATTTTGATACGTTGGCCGATTCCATCACTCGAATTGTCTCCTTGTATCCTGTGTTCTGAAATCGTCATTGCGGGCGATTTCAATATACACAATTCGGAAGGTATGTAGAACTTTTTGCTGAAATAAACAATTTGACTCTGCTTGTAAATGAGCCTACACATATACCGGACATTGAAAGTCAGTCCGCCAACACCTTGGACTTGTTTCTTACTTCGCACCTGATAAGTACACCATTGATGTTCTAGCGCCTCTAGGTCGGTCTGACCATAATATCGTATCAGCTAAATTCTCGTACTCTGACCACACAGTTAAAGAAAACACTCCTAAGAGAAAAGTATGGCAATACGAGAAAGCCAACTGGAGCGGCCTCAAAAAATCCTACAATGTCCCAAAGGTATCTCTTGTCTGCAACTTCTAATCCAATCCATTTCTTCGCTGATGACAGTACCCTCAGTTTTTCATATTCGTTCCCTAACTCACGTCCTTGCTCTTCGGCCGTAGAAAGAGAACGGCAGCGTATGTTACACACATTAAATTCCGACCTGGACAGCATAATTAAAAGGGGTTTAACCAACAGAGTGGAATTCAGTGCATCGAAAACACAATGCTGTCTTCTGTCTCTCAAGTGAAACCAAAACCCTCAACCATTATCCATGGATGGTACTTGCATCACTGAAACCGAAAGACTTACCATTCTCGGTATGGGTATTAATAAAAATCTTCGACGGAATGATCACATATTCGTCAGTCGTTCACAGAACTTCGTGGAGAATACACGTGTCAATCGTTCACAGACTATCAGAGCGTGTAGACGTGTTTCGGCTTCTCAGTTAAAATCGGTGTGATTTCAAGTGCAGTATTAGACAGTGTTCTTCCAAGTGGCAAGTTAGCCTACAGGTAGTGGTGGTGTTCTACCAAACCAGTGACCCTGGTTCAATTCCGGACTGGAGAAATTTGAATTCTTGACTTTTTTTTTCATTTATTAAAAATAAGTGAAAACCAAAAAAAAAAATAAAAACATATCAGGCGATGGAGAGTGAGCGGTCCGCGCTACCAATAGCGGGACCAGCTGGTGGGCTGACAGCATCAGCCGATGCAAAACAGACAGGCCACCCAGTAACAGTGGCAACCGCAAGTAAGGGGAAAAGGAGAAGGAAATTGAAACCTTCTCCCAACCTTGTAAAGCGTCCCTCCACATCAGCTCCAGCTGAACAGCTGCCCGGTGGAGTGAGTGAAGGGGCGCCGAGCACAACAACAACAGTAGCAGCAGAAAAAAAGCGACAGGGGTCCGATGACTCTGTCGAATTAGCGTACATCTCCGACGGTCGGGAATGCCACTACGTTGGAGAGAAGAACAATAGCTTCGGAGAAGCATCAGGCAACTCGAACAGAAGGTGCGTGCCATAAAGGCCAAACAAATGGCCAGAAGAGAGAGGGAGCGGCAACAGGCTCTCCAGCATGCTCAACAACAACAACTACTACAGCAGCAGCCGCCAGGAGACAAGAGGCAACCGGCAATACAGAAGCAAATGCTGCGGCCGAAGCAGCAGCAACAACAACAGCTGAGAAAACAGCAGCAGCTACAACAGCAGCAGAAGCAGAAGCAAGAAATTAAACAACAACCGCAGCAGTAGCAGAAACAATAGCAACAACAACCGCAGCAGAACCAACAGCAACCGAAGGTGACGGCAAAAGCGATGGTACCGCCAATCAACACCTACAAGATTGAGCTTATGGACACCATTAAACTATGTAAGTCGGCCATAGGCAACAATTTTTCTATTAAACTACAATACAGTGGAACAATATAAAAAAATTAAAGATTTGTTAAAGGACACGACGACGGAGTTCTTCTCCTTCACCCCGAAAGGGGAAAAGCGGCAAACAATGCTGCTGAGGGGGATAGACCCGTCTACTGATCCGGAGACGCTCCTTGCGCTGCTTAAAGAGAAAGAGTGCAACGAGCTAAAATTCGTAGGGGTCAAGCCATTCACCACAGCTAAGGCAAAAAGGGAGAAGCGGAAACTGCCGTTCTTCCTAGTTCAGCTTTCAGCCAATAGCAAACTCGATGGTCTAAGGAGTATTAAAGTCCTAGACTACCAGATTGTCGCCTGGGAAAAATTAAGAAGGAGCGAAAACATTTTACAATGTGTTCGCTGCCAAAGGTTCGGTCACGTCACGTCGAACTGCGAAATGCAGCCTCGATGTGTCAAGTGTGGAAAGAACCACAAAGCAGAGGAATGCACTCTGGGTAAGGATTGAGTGGCAGATAAGAGCCAGCCCTCGTGTGCTTTATGCAGGAACTCGGGACACACCGCAAACTATCGGGGTTGGCCTAAGTTCCAGTACATTAAGAAAGTAAATACGGTTCGTCAGGAGAAGGTCGTAGTGAAACGTCCACCTGCTCCAATTCAAACACAATCCGTGACTCCCCAAGTGACCTACGCCCAAATGGCGGCAGGTCGGGGAAAAGCGGAACAGAAAAGACCGAAGGTTGCTTCTCAGGCCCCAGCGCCTAGAGCACCGCAGGCTCAAAATGACCTGTTGGCCATCTTGCTCGCTATCCAAGGGCAGATGGGTCAGCTTCAGCGTTAGGTACAGAAGCAGGCGAAGCGGGTGGACCAGATCTGCGCACTTCTGCCGGGCTTAACGCACCTTCAGTCGTAATGGGTACGAACATGGAGGAGCAATCCTTGAAGATCCTTGCGGTGAATGTGAATTCACTGATTAGGATCGAGCGAAGAGCCGTATTGTTTAAGTTGCTTGAAGACCAAACCCCTGATGTGCTTATGGTTAGCGAAACAAAGCTATCCCAGAACCACAAATTGGGGAACAATAAATACAATATTGTCAGAAGAGACCGATCCAACTCCACACAAGGAGGAGGTGTTGCGATCTTCGTACGCAAACAACTGCAATTTAAAGTTATTTACAGCGGTGAAGTGCGAAGGTTCCAGGTGCTGGAAGCGTGTATTGTGTGCATCCGTCTCCGTAGTGGAAAGAGGATGTACTTGGTCGCACTCTATGCTCCTGAAGCTACTCAATCTACTTTATTTATTTCAGAGCTCGAGACACTTTTTCGATGCCTAAGGCTGGAGTCGGAGGAGAATTATTTCATCATGGCCGGAGATCTAAACGCCAAACATAGAGATTGGGGAAACAACACACCTAATCCTAGAGGGAACCTACTATTCAATTGGTGGGGTCGGCACAGTGTCGAGTATAAACTCGATTTGAAAGCTACAGATAGTCCGTCGTTTCCTAGAAGCGGCTCCTATCTGGATCTTATGCTGTTCGACGTACGGTTACAACTGTCTGACATGGACCGACAAACTATATACTGTCTGCACACATTTGTGTATGACAGTGACCATTGCGGACTCAGTGTCGTAATAACGATTCCCAACGAAATTGCGGAGTTAGAGGAGTTGGACCAAACGTACTCCTACAATTATAGTAGGACACGTTGGACTCGCTTCTCCAGAGTTTTGACAAGAGCGCTCCCCTCGAATTCGCTCTACCCACCGTCCAATAGGAATCTGTCAAACGAGGAGATTGACTGGTACCTAAAACAAATGGACGAGACAATTAAACGAACTATGGACAATACGATACCTCGGTATCAACATACTGACAAAGCAGACATATTCCGTAATGCAACAATTGACGCACTACACCAACACAAAAGTAGACTGCTGTCGAGACTAAAAACCTTGTACAGACAGTTTACTGACAGACAAAACTCGGAGGTTAGGACACTGAAGTCGTTGATTAAAAACCTCCAGAAGTTAATTAGAGAAAATTACAGACTTTCTGTAAATTTGCATTGGAACAACAAAATTAGGGCTGTAAAATCCAACAACCCGAGTATGTTCCCGCAAATAAATAAAATATTTCGGAGGAATAATCAAAACGACCTTCCGTGTCTTAAGATCCCCCGAACGACAAACAATGGACGAATACTTATAACAGCAGGTATAGACCCAGATAACGCAGTAGAGGATGACAACTTCTTTGTGATCGAAGATCCGCAGGAGAAGGTAGAGGCTAAATGAGCGACTTTCCAGGAAGTGTACAAGGTGAATGATACCATTTGCCCGAACCACGACCTGGAAAATCGCATCCTTGTGCACAACTTCTACCTTCGAAATGATATAGAGCACTGGCGATCCGAGAACATAGGTTTTACCGAGTTCAATGACGATGAAAGAGATTGGGGAAACAACACACCTAATCCTAGAGGGAACCTACTATTCAATTGGTGGGGTCGGCACAGTGTCGAGTATAAACTCGATTTGAAAGCTACAGATAGTCCGTCGTTTCCCAGAAGCGGCTCCTATCTGGATCTTATGCTGTTCGACGTACGGTTACAACTGACCGACATGAACCGACAAACTATAAACTGCCTGCACATATTTGTGTATGACAGTGACCATTGCGGACTCAGTGCCGTAATAATGATTATCAACGAAATTGCGGAGTTGGAGGAGTTTGTCCAAACGTACTCCTACAATTATAGTAGGACGCGTTGGACTCGCTTCTCAAGAACTTTGACAAGAGCACTCTCCTCGAATTCGCTCTACCCACCGTCCAATAGGAATCAGTCAAACGAGGAGATTGACTGGTACCTAAAACGAATGGACGAGACAATTAAACGAACTATGTACATTACGATACCTCGGTATCAACATACTGACAACGCAGACATATTCCGTAATGCAACAATTGACGGACTACACGAACATAAAAGTAGACTGCTGTCGAGGCTAAAAACCTTGTACAGACAGTTTACTGACAGACAAAACTCGGAGGTTAGGACGCTGAAGTCGTTGATTAAAAACCTCCAGAAATTAATTAGAGAAAATTACAGACTTTCTGTAAATTTGCATTGGAACAACAAAATTCGAATAATCAAAACGACCTTCCGTGTCTTAAGATCCCCCGAACGACGAACAATGGACGAATACTTATAACAGCAGGTATAGATCCAGATAACGCAGTAAGAGGGTGACAACTTCTTTGTGATCAAAGATCCGCAGGAGAAGGTAGAGGCTATAGGAGCGACTTTCCAGGAAGTGTACAAGGTGAATGATACCATTTGCCCGAACCACGATCTGGAAAATCGCGTCCTTGTGCACAACTTCTATCTTCGAAATGAAATAGAGCACTGCCGATCCGAGAACATAGGTTTTACTGAGTTCAATGACGATAACATGGCAAATAATGAAAGGGTACATCCCCCGTACATACTGAAGGTGGAGCTCCAAGCGATCTTCGACTCATTGAGGAGGAAGAACATTGTGCTTCGACATCCCCAAAAGGGGTAAGGATACCTCCAATCCGGAAAATCTCCGGTCGATAAGTCTCCTGCCGAACATCGGCAAGGTATTAGAAAAATTGGTGAATAGATCCCTGATTAAGTGGACTGAGGACAATAAAATAATACAATATATAACTAGACCCGGCATGATACAATACATGCCGGGTCTAAACTGGTATCGAATATACAATGGACCAAAAGCAAGAAACAGTGCACGGGTGCCTGTTTGATTGACTTGGAGAAGGCCTTGGACACCGTATGGTTAGAGGGACTCTTCTACAAGCTGGACAGGTTGGGCATAAACAAACCACTGCGGTACATACTTTATAACATGCTCACTAGTAGAAAGTTCATTGTCAAAAATGGCAATGTGACTTCTGCTGGATGCAAATTAGAAACGGTCTGGAATAAGATGCGGTTAATTCACTGATCCTTTTCAATATTTACACGAGCGATCCTATAGGATCACTTCACCATGCCATAGCGTACGCAGACGACTTGATCGCGTACAGATCAGAACCAAAAATAGAGGTCATTGCACTGCTCTTGCAACGTGACTTCGATAAGATTCAGCGACATTGCGATGACTGGAAGTTGAGGATCAACTTCCAGAAATCGGAAACCATTCTTTTTAGGACACCGTTGTCTGGGGCCTCTAGGGATACCAGAAAGAACTGGCGAAAGTTCTCAATCGCGGGACCACACGAACAGCCACTTGCATGTCGAAGTGTAGTCAGATACCTGGGGCTTTGGTTAGACCAATATCTATATTTTAAGAAACATATGGATGCTGCTCTGGCCAGAGCCAAAGTGCTTTTGCCCTTACAAAGAGACTTTTTTATAGCAAGCAACTCGATGCAAGGGTAAAGGTAATCTGCTACATGGCCCTCATCCGGCCCATGCTCGTATATGGATGCCCCGTGTGGTTCAACGTGGGAGCAAGCTTGTTGGAAAAGAGTGTTGGATAGGGCTTGCCTTCATTTGTACAGAACATCAGAGTCCCAGTACATAAAATTCTATCCGAATGAGGTCCTATACAACAGGGCTAACCTAATAAGAGTGGATAATTTCGTTATCAAGCTGATTCGAAGGCATATTGCAAGAGCAATGAGCTCGACGAATAACCTGATCTCTGGGGCTTATAACCCCAATTACGGGTATCACGAGAGAGTGCGCCTTAACGGCTTTGTTCCCCCAGAGGCATTCCTCTATTTTGATAAGAAAGGTCTTATCCAGGACAGATCGGCGGTGCCGCTAATCTTCCACGTTGCTCGGACAGTTGTGGATAGGCAACTCAACTACGACAGAGACGTTGCACACAGCAGTGTGGAGCGTCTCCGGTTTAGTAGGGCGGTATCGGGTCGCGATATTTATGGCGTACAACGTCAGTACGGTCGTTTTTGGTGGCTAGCCGAAAGAGAGGAAACTCCTTCGTCGTTTCCTCCTAATCCAGGGTAGCCTGTTGCATATTTGAGGTTGGCTGTTTGCTGTCCATGGCCGACTTACATAGTTTAAGGTTTAGGTAGTGTAAATAGGTTGTAAGTTATATTTTAATAAAAAAAAAATAAAAATAAAAAATATAAATCCACAGCACTTGGATGCAAAAATACAAAAAAAAAACACAAAAAACACAAAAAACATAAACAAAAAAGCACTCGATAAAAAAAATTAGAAAATAAAAAAACAAAAAAACAATAAAAAAAAAAATTAAGAAAAAACAAAACAAAATCTACGTAGAATAAGATAGGCTAATTTAGAATAAGATAGTTTAAGGTTTATTTTAAGGTAGATTGTAAGTTTTATGTATAAGAACATTAAAAAAAAAAGAGTACATATACTAAGTTTTTCCTATAAAAATTTTCTTAGTAACAATTAGAATTAAAAAAATTAAATAATTAAACACAATTTTCAAGTTCGTTACGTCGAAAGACATAGTTTTAAGTATTAGGTTTAACTTAGAGCGCCCGCATAGGGCCAGTAAGTTAGAATAAGAATAGTTAAGTTAGTTGAGCTAGTTTTAAGCGTTTTGTCTAGCATGTAAGTAAATAAATTGATTAATAAAAATGCATTAAAAATGAAATGAAAATGTAGTTTCAGTGGACCGTCGAGCGGTAGTCACGGGTTCAATTCCCGCAAATATCGAACTCTTTTTTTTCTCTTTAATTTGAAAAAATAAAAAATAAACATTAAGTGTAACAACACGTGATGGGAGACAGTGAAAAGTCCGCACTCCAAGTAGCGGACAAACAAAAATCAGCCGATGAGGCTGCAAAGTCCGGGAAGCGGAGGAAAGAAAAATCTACCTCCAACGTGGTAAAAAGCCCCGCCATAACAACTTCATCTGAAAAGCTGCCGGGTGAAGTGATGGAAGGGGCGCCTGGTACAACAACAGCAGCAGAAAAGAAGAGGCAAAGGTCATCAGATGACGATGACCAATAACCATACGTCTCCGATGGTGGTGAAGGCCATTACATGGGGGACAACAACAACTTCGCCGCTCTGGTTACGTCAGAGTCAGAGGACGAAGACGATGAGCTGGAGTGCCTTAACACCAGTATAAGGCAGCTCCAGCAGAAAGTATTGGCCATAAAAGCCAAGCAAATAGCAAGGCGGGAGAGGGAGAGACAGGCTGTGCTCCAGTGCTCCCAAGAGCAACAGCAAAAACAACCGACACAGCAAAAGCAGCCTAACCAGCAACAATCACAAAAAACAAAGCAGCCGCAGCAACAAAAAAAGCTGCAGCAACAGAAGGAGCAGCAGCCAAACCTTTAGCAACAGCAGCAGCCAAAGCAGAAGCAACAGCAGCAGCAACAACAGCAGCAGCAACAACAGCAGCAGCAACAACAGCAGACACAACAGCAACAACTACATCAGCACAATAAGCCAGGGAAGGTGCGAGTTCCACCTATCAATACATACAAGATGGAGCTCAAGGACACCATAGAACTGTGTAAGTCGGCCATAGGCAACAATTTTTCAATTGAAAGGTTCAATGATAATAGACACTCCATGCAGTGCAACACGGTGGAGCAGTACAATAAAATAAAGAATTTGTTAAGGGACTCCACGACGGAGTTCTTCTCTTTCACCCCGAAGGGGGAAAAGTTGCAAACGATGCTACTGATAAGGATGGAACCGTCCACCGAGTCGGAGGAGCATTATTCAACGCGTTCGCTGCCAAAGGTTCGGGCACGCCGCGTCGAACTGCGATATGCAGCCTCGATGCGTGAAGTGTGGACAAAATCACAAGACGGAGGAATGTGCTCTAGGTAAGAAGGGAGTGGCAGATAAGGGCCAGCTCACATGTGTGCTATGCAAGAACTCGGGACACACCGCAAACTATCGGGGTTGTCCTGAGTTTCAAAGCATTAAATCAGCAAATCTGGCTCATAAGCAGAAAAGTACAGTGAAAGTCCCACCAGTTCTTGTTCAAAAAGCAACCGTTACTCCCCAAATCACCTACGCCCAAATGGCGTCTGGTGGGGTAACCACGGTACAGCAACAACCGAAGGTAGCTGCACAGGCCCCAGTGCCTAAGGTACCTGAGGCACAAGGCGACTTGCTGACTATCTTGCTCTCTATCCAGGAGCAGATGGGGCAGCTACAGCGCCAGTTACAAGAACAGGCAACCCGTGTGGACAGGATTTACGCGCTTCTGCCTAGCCTAACGCATTTTCAATCGTGATGGGTACGACCGCGACTGAAAATTCCTTGAAGATTCTAGCGGTGAATGTAAATTCATTGATTTGGATCGAACGAAAAGAATCGCTCTACAAGTTACTCGACGACCAAAGCCCTGATGTGTGTCTGGTTAGCGAAACTAAGCTAACCCAGAAACGCAAGTTACGGCATAAAAACTATAATATAGAAAGAAGGGACCGACCCAACTCCACTCAAGGAGGAGGTGTAGCGATCTTCATTCGTAAAGAACTTAGGTATAAGGTACAGTAGTGAAGTGCGAAGGTTCCATGGGCTGGAAGCGTGTATTGTATACATCCCTCTCCGTAGTGGGAAGAAGATGTATGTGGTAGCGCTTTACGCTGCTGAAGCTGCTCAATCTACTTTATTTATGTCAGACCTCGAGACATTGTTTCGATGCCTAAGGCTGGAGTGGGGGGAAAATTATTTCCTCATGGCCGGAGATCTAAACGCTAAGCATAGAGATTGGGGAAATGATACACCAAATCCTAGAGGGAACTCACTATTCAATTGGTGGGGTCAACATAATGTTGAGTTTCGGCTCGATTTGAAGTCATTTCCCAGAAGCGGCTCCTATCTGGATCTACTGCTGTTTGACGAACGGTTACAACTCACCAACGTGGACCGACAAACGATAAACTGTCTGAGAACGTTTGTGTATGACAGTGACCATTGCGGACTGAGTGCCGAAATAGCGATTCCCAACGAAATTGCGGAATTGGAAGAGTTTGTTCAAACGTACACCCACAACTACAGTAGGACTCGTTGGACTCGCTTCTCCCGAGACTAGGCAAGGGCACTCTCCTCGAACTCGCTCTACCCACCGTCGAATAGAAATCTGTCAAACGAGGAGATTGACAGGTACCTTAAACAAATGGACGAGACAATCAAACGAACAATGGACAGTACGATACCTAGGTATCGACCAACTGAAAACGTGTTCCGCAATGCAACAATCGACGCACTGCGCGTTCAAAAAAGTAGACTGCTTACAAGACTAAAAAACTTGTACAGACAGTTTACAGACAGACAAAACTCGGAGGTTAGGACGCTGAAATCGTTGATAAAGAACCTCCAAATACTAATTAGAGCAATTTATAGGCGGTCGGCTAATTTGCACTGGGGCAACAAGATTCTGGCTATCAAGTCTGATAACCCGAGTATGTTCCCCCAGATTAATAAAATATTTCGGAGGATCGATGTCAACGAACTTCCGTGTCTGAAAATCCCCCGAACAACGAACAATGAACGCTTACTTACAGCAGCAGGAATAGATCCAAGGGACGCTGTCGATGATGACGACTTTTTTGTGATCGAAGATCCGCAGGAGAAGGTGGAGGCCATTGGAACTATTTTCGAAGATGTGTACAAGGTAAATGATAGCATTCGCCTGAACCACGACCTGGAGAATAGAGTCTTTATGCACAACTTCTACCTTCGAAATGATATAGAGCACTGGCGATCAGAGAATACTGGTTTTACCGGGTTCAATGACGAAAACTTGGCAAACAATGCCATCGCCAATGAAAGGGTTCACCCCCCGTACGTATCGAAAGTAGAACTCCAAACGATCTTCGCATCATTGAGAAAGTAGAAATCAGTGGAAATCGATGTAATGACTAACATTGGGCTTCGACGTCTTCCTTACGCCACCCTGTTCAATAATGCACTGAATAATGCTCATTATCCAGAGCATTGGAAAACAGCAGTGGTACAGCCGATCCTCAAATGGGGAAAGGTACCTCCAATTCGGCAAATCTCCGGTCGATAAGTCTCCTTCCGAATATCAGCAAGGTATTCGAAAAAGTGATCAATAGAGCCTTGATTAAGTGGGTTGAGGACAATAATATAGTTCCGGATAACCAATTAGGTTTCAAGGCGGGGCATAATACAATACATGCCGCATCTAAACTGGTATCGGATATCCAATGGAACAAAAGCAGGAACCAATGCACGGGTGCCTGCTTGATTGACTTGGAGAAGGCCTTCGATACCGTATGGTTGGAAGGAATCTTTTACAAGTTAAGCGGGTTGGGCATAAGCAAACCACTGCTGTACATGTTGCTTAATATGCTCACCAGTAGAAAGTTCTTTGTGAAAAATGGCAATGCGACTTCTGCTGGGACCTTCGAAATTATGAATGGTCTGCAACAGGGTGAGGTTAATTCACGCGATCCTTTTCACAGCTGACCTGATAGGATCTCTTCAGCACGCAATAGCGTACGCAGATGATTTGATTGCGTACAGATCAGCAACTAAGATCGACGTCATTGCAACACTCTTGCAGAGTGGCTTCGATAAGATACAGTGATATTGCGACGACTGGAAGTTGAAGATCAACCTTCAGAAGTCGGAAACTATTCTATTCACATGCTGTTGTCTCTGGCCTCTAGGGCTACCAGAAAGAATTGGCGAAAGTTATCTATAATTGGACGGCACGGGCGTCCACTTGCGTGTCAAAACGTCGTCAGATACCTTGGACTTTGGCTAGACCAATATCTATATTTTAACAAATATGTAGATGCTGCTCCGGCTAGAGCCCGAGCTGCCTTCGCCCTTACAAAGAAACTTTTTATAGCAAACAACTCGATGCAAGGGTAAAGGTAATCCGCTACAGGGCCCTCATCCGTTCCATGCTCGCATATGGATGTCCCGTGTGGTTCAACATAGGGGCAAGTAGGATGGAAGAGATTCGGGTGTTTGAGAGGGCCTGCCTTCGGACTTGCCTTCACTTGTACAGAACACCAGAGTCTCAGTACAAAAAATTCTATTCTAATGAGGTCCTATACAACAGCTCGGATCTGATAAGAGTGGACAATTTCCTGGTCAAGATGACTCGAAGGCACATTGCAAGAGCAATGACCTCGGTGAATGACCTGATCTTCGGGGCTAATTACCCCAACCATAGGTACCATGAGAGGGTGCGCCTTAACGGCTTTGTCCCTCCAGAAGCATTCCTCTATTTCGATCAGGCAGCCCTGTTCCAGGATAAATCAGCGGTGCCGTTAATCTTCCACGTTGCCCGGACAACTGTGGACAGGCGGCTCAACTACAGCCGAGACGTCGCACAGAGCACTGAGGAACGTCTCCGATTCAGTAGATCGGTATCGGGGCGCGATATTAAAGATGTGAAGAAGCAGCACCAGCAATTCTGGTGGTTACTAGAGAGAGCTCCCTCGTCGATCCCTTTGGATCCGGGGTAGGTCAAGTACGGCAAAGTTGGCCGCCATATTTTTGTCTTGGCCGGCTTACATAGTTTTAAGGTGTCTAGGGTAAGTAGTTTAAGTTTATTTATACGGAAAAAAAATAAATAAAAATAAAAAAAAAAAAAATAAATAAAAAAAAAAGTGCATATTTGATTATGCATGTAGTTAAGTTAGGTTAAGACTTATTTTAAGGTAGAATTTAAGTTTTAAATATAAGATCAAAATCAAATAAATATATAGTACCGTTACTAAGTTTTTTAAAATGAAAAATTTTTCTTAGTCATAATTGTTATTTAAGTAAAATAGTAATAAGTAATAGATTAAGTCGATAAGGATAACATAGATAAGGATTAAGTTTAGCTTAGAGCGCCCGCATAGGGCCAGTAAGTTAGAATAAGATAGTTAAGACAGTTAAGCGTTTTTGTCTAGCATGTAAGTATAAATGAATTAAATTAATAAAAACTAAAAAAAAAAAAAAAAATATTTAAAGCCAACGTGCGTCGGCTTCTCCTCTGTTCCTCTTCTCCCTTTCTTTAAAAGCCCGTGCCCTGTAACAGTATAAATTTATTCATATTCCTTTTAGCGCGCGAATTATAAAAAAAGAACTAGCAGGTAGGATTTTACATAAAAATGCTTTGATGACGTTATTCTAGTTTCCTTTGTAATATTTCATTGCAAAAAAGAAGTAGTTTGAGTTAAAGTGGAAATAATTTTATTAATATGGAAAATACAAAGGAAGTGAGTGAAAAAACAAAATTCGAAATAATGACTTTAAAAAATGACTTTAAGAATAAGTCTGCGTGATGGATTAAAAACTGCTGAAGATTTAAGGACAGACTTTGTAGAGCCTGGGGGATCAGGGATAACCTCACGGAGATGAAGGCTTCAAGAAGCTGGCTTGAACACAAGAAGACCTGCCAAAAAAGCATTTCTAAATAAACGAATGCGCCTAAAACGTTTCACGAAAACTGGACCATAACGGATTGGAACAATGTGATCTTCTCAGATGAGTTCAAGTTCAACATATTCGGCTCCCCCCCTTCGGGTAGGAGTTAGAATATACCCGATTTATCCATGCCCGCCGTAAGAGGCGACTAAAATCCACCCTCCGTATACCGAGTATGGCGTATACAAAAATATGCAATGAACAAAACGAGAGATATAAATACCCCAGGTGGCAGTCCAGGTACCCTTGAAAATCCACCCTCTTCGGAGGTCGGCTCTACGGATTCTGGGGAGAGCCATTTATTGCCTTCATCTGACCCTTTTAAAAAAGGTACTAGGGTAGTTGGATCTCCAACATCAAGATCTACCATTAAAACGTGCGGAACTAGAAATCCGGCGACATCGATAGTGTTGGCGCACGAACAACGGACTTCAGCGAGAATTCAAAGCCTAACAATATGGAACTCCGGACCAGGCTAAGTAAAATGGAACTTCTCTGCGAAGAACTAAGAAAGGAATTAAATGTGCTTAAAGCAGAAAATAAAGCATTTAATGATACATCGAAACCTCATCATGAGTCTGCTGCGAGTTCAAACGTCCCCGATAAAACGGATTATAAAACGGATGATGAAGAACTAAGTCGGGAAACCAATTGGATTCTAAGAAAGCGACCAGTCAAGAAACGAAAAGCTGGCTCTTCGCCCGAAATGTTAACGAGGCAAGAAAACACGCAAAGTAAACGAGAAGGCAAGAACAGCCTGACAAAATAAACACACGTGCCGAAGAAAATCCACGAAATAAGGTACGACCACCGCCACCAATATACGTGATCAGAATTGCAGACTATAGTAAACTGCACTCTTTTCTCAAAGCTTTGCTGCTATCCGATTTTGAAGTAACATCGCTCAACAACAACAAAAGGAAAGTAAACGTAAAGGACTCAGACGGTTACCGCTCAGTATCTAATAAACTGAATACTGAAAAAATCCGGTGGTATACGTACGAAAATAGAACGATACGAGTTGTAGCTAGAGGACTTCATGCCTCATGCCGAAAGGAAGATGTTGTTCACGATTTGAAGAACAAAAACTTTAAAATCGTCGATGCGAGGAAATGATGGTTAAGCGCGAGCTTCCTCTTTTTATGCTAACCTTTGATAAGGCTGAGAGTTTAGATAAGATTTTCGAAATAAGAACAATTCTGAATGTCGTAGTCAAAATCGAACCCATGCGCAAGAATACAAGGTTGCTACCTCAGTGCAAACGATGCCAAGGATTGAACCATGCGCAAACGTATTGCCGAAAAGAACCGCGATGTGTCAAATGCGCCGGTAAACATCTTAGTCAAGAGTGTGGCATAAACAAAAAACTGTATTAACTGCAATTGTAAGCACCTGGCTAATTACAGAGGCTGTGAAGTAGCCAAGGAATTACAAAAAAGAAGAGATCGACCACCTTCAAAACCGGTAGGTAAGGAAAAGTCGAAAACTGCTGCAAGAAAGGTGACTAGAGACAACCGAGCCGACCTTGGCGTGCTTGCGTACGCCCAAGCTGCAACATCAAACACCGATCAAATTCCACACCAGGTTAAGGTAAATGCGCCTAAAGAAAAGCCATCCGATTCTGACATGCAGATGTGTGCTCAAGCATCAACATCAACAAAGACGAACACTGATAATTCGGAAAACCCTGTATCTCACGTCTTTCCATTACCCTTGCGAGGCTTGAGGAGCAAACAAAAACAAACATGCTAATTATCGAAAGGTTGGAGAAGCTTGAATATAAGCTTAACAACAGGAGCATTTCAAAACGAACATGATGAAACTTCTTAAAATTGTTGCATGGAACGCCAACGGTGTCATACAAAGACACATATGTTTAATCTGTGAAACTCACCAGACGAAACTATCGCGTGTAAACATTATTGGATAGAGTACCTATCACGCTTATCACCCGTCGGAAAGGGCCAAAGGCGGATCGTCTTTAATCATAAAAGATTGCATCGAATACTCGAAGAGATTATGATAGAGCTTGAAACAATGCAAGTGAGCACTGTACGCGTGAAAAATGAAGATGACAGTTTCAATGTCTCGTCTATTTATTGTCCACTGCGTTGCAGGCTTAAAAAAAATGATTTTACAAATACTTTCAGCTCTCTTAGACCGAATTTTATTATTGGCGGTGATTTTAATGCAAAACACACCTTCTGGGGTTGAAGATGTGTCTTACAAAAAGGCAGAGCATTTTACAACGCCTGCTTGCAACACAGTTGCGACTTTCACTCGACTGGTAAACCAACATATTGGCCGACTGATAGCAACAAAATACCCGATCTGATCGATTTCTTTGTTGTAAAAGGAATACCAGACGACTGTATTAAAATTGATGAAAGCTTTGATCTCTCTTCCGATCATTCCCCTATCATTCTAATGATGAGCGAACGCCTAATTAAAAAAAATGTACCTGCTAGACTAACCAGCAGAAAAACTGATTGGGAAGGCTTTAAAAAAGACGTTGAAGAACATATCGAACTGAGAGTATCACTTAGGACGTCTTCTGAACTCGAAATCGAAGTTGATCGTTTTGTTGTAGTTGTGCAGCGCGCCGCATGGAAAAATACTCCCTATCAACGGAAAACGCCGATCATTCATGCCCAAAAATATTCCCCGGAAATAAAAGAAATGGTAAGGGAGAAGAAAAAAGCGCGTAAAAAATGGCAACAAACTCGTGCTCCGCAACATAAATCGCATTTAAATCGCTTGTGTAACTTGCAAAAAAGGCTATTATTGATTCTAAAAATCGGATAATACAAACCAGTATTGAAAGCTTAACAGCGGAAAAAGATTCCAATTATTCGCTCTCCAATTATTCGCTCTGGAAGGCATTAAAAAACCGAAAATACAAGCGCCCCCAATCAAGAAAAATTAAAACGAATGGGCCAAGAATGATAAAGACAAAGCAGAAGTCTTTGCCGCCCATTTAGAAGAAACATTTAAACCATTTGATGGACAAGCGCTTGTTGAAAATGATAATGCGTCGGATATAGCACTTCACAATTACACAGTAAGAAATGCAAGGCCGACCGAACTTCAACAAGAAATAAAGAAACTGAAACCGAATAAAGCTCCTGGATACGACCTAATCAGAGGAGAGATTCTTAAATCGTTACCTAGAAAAGCGTTAGTTAAGTACCTTTACATTATAAACGCAGCGAAAAGACTAGAATATGTTCCGAGTAATAATGATTCTGAAGCCAGGAAAACCGACGAATGATAAAAATATCGTATAGACCTATTTCGCCGCTGCCGATTATGTTCAAAGTGTTCGAAAGAATAGTACTTAAGCGATAACAGCCGGTTATAGAAGAAAAATCTCTTATTCCAAATCACCAGTTTGGGTTTAGAACCAAGCACTCAACAATAGACCAAGGGCATAGAATAACTGATTTAATTGAGAAAGCTTACAAAGAAAAAAAGATTTACTCGAGCGTATTCCTTGATGTTTCTCAAGCTTTTGACAAGGCCTGGCATAAAGGATTGAAATGTAAATTACGACAAGTTCTGCCGGAACACTTATACAATATTCTGGAAAAATACTTGACGAATCGACTTTTCCGAGTCAAACACGGAAATGAATATTCAGAATTTAAAGAAATAAGGGCTGGGGTGCCGCAATGAAGAGTCCTTGGACCGCTTTTGTACCTATTATATACTCGCGATATACCGCAAGAAGAAGGCACCGTATTAGCTACATTTGTCGACGACACTGCCATCCTGGCAACTGGTAAATCGATCGAAGAACCGACTGAAAAAATGCAAGAACCATTGAACAAAGTAAATGAATGGACAAAGATTTGGCGACTAGCTTTAAACTAAAACAAATCTGTTCATGTCAATTTTACTTATAAGAAAATAAATAATTTGCCGATCTTTTCAAACTCAGTTCAAATTTCGTTTACAAACGAGGCTAAGTATCTTGGAATGACACTTGATGCTAAGCTGAAGTGGAAAACGCACGTGAAGAAAAAACGTAAAGAACTTGAAACCAAATACTGGGAAATGTACTGGTTACTTGGAAAACATTCCAAGCTTAATATAGAGAACAAACTGCTTTTATACAAGCAAGTGCTAAAGCCGGTATGGACATATGGAATACAACTCTCGGGTTGTACCAAAATAATTAATGTCAATATTTTACACACTTTTGAAAATAAAGTGCTAAGATCAATAATAATAATAATAACTTCATTATTAGTGTCTTCATGAACATTTTTTACCTACCCTCGAAAAAAAAAATATATGTATATTCGGCTCTGACGGAATACAGTACGTGAGGCGAAGAACTGGAGAAAGATTCAATGATGAATGCGTGACAACAACCGTGAAACAAGAAGGCTCAAGGATGATTTGGGGATGATTTTTCTATCACGGCGTTGAACGGCTGAACGGGAAATAATAATAATAATAATAATTTATTTCGTTTATAATTTACAATGTGTTTTCGCACAATTTACATAATTCGAGATACAGAGATTTGATATAAATTTTTACTTTTCTACTGGAAAATAATGTTAAATATTTTTAAAGAAAATGTTTGACTAAGAAAAAATACTTTGAGGAAAACAACGGAAAAAACTTCAAATTTAAGAAGCAAAAAAAAAAAATAAATAATAAACAAAAAATAACCAAGAAAATAAATAAATAAACAAAAAATATAAATAATAATGAAAAGAGATAAATATGCATATATATATGTTTAACATATATACGCAAATATTACAGAATTTAGAATAATTTACAGTATAATAAATAATAAATAAATAACGTAAAACTACCTTGCCAATAATTACTTAATAACTAATTAAAAATAATAATAGTAATAATAATAAATACAGAGATTAGCATAAGGTATGTAATATATGAAATTAACAAAAACTTAAATTAATAAATAGATAAATAAATAGATAAACAAATTAATAAATTAATCAAATAAATAAATTGACAAATTCATTTTAACAGATACATAAATAGATTAACAGATAAATAAATTAATAAATAAGTTAGTAAATAAATAAACAGTAACAAAAAAAAAAGTTAACAAAGGTATGAAGGAACAAAAAGTTAAAAAAAAATCTAAAAAATAAGGAGTTTAACATTGCATTCGTAAGCATCAGGTAAGGGTATGATATTGCATATTTAATTGATTTATTAGGGGATTGTCAGGAATATCGCATCTGATCTTAAATGTGTCATTAAGTTTGACAATTCTGAAGGAGATCAATTCAACATTAGCTTTTGTATGTAAATCTAATGTAGAGTGATGCCAGGGAAGATTTAGCATCATTTTTAGTAGTTTGTTCTGTGAGACTTGTAACTTCCTAATGTGACAATCTGCACAATCGCCCCAAACTTGGCATAAATATGAATAATAATATCTTTAGAAGAACACTTTTCATACTACGATAAGCTTATTTTTCAAGACGATTCTGCGCCTTGTCACCGCGTGAATTTGGTAAGTGTCATTTTTTATACCTTCCCCTAATATGTACTTTAGATTTTGGCGCGAAATTACAATTTGCCAATGTATTTGCTTCATATATTTAGTAGATTTGTGTAAAAATGTATTAATTTATAAATATTTTGTTTGTTTTATAATCATTTTGTTGTTATAGAAGAACTGTCACTTGGTGTCGTCACTCTGTTCTTCAATATTTTAATAGCCAACATTCTTCTCGACTCTGAACGGAGTTCGCAAATTGTTGTCCACTAACATGCACAGTTCACTTTTCAGTTTCGAACCACCCTGTAGGCCCTTGTGGTCGAGCTGATCTACTACATGTTGATTGCAAAAGGTATATGCAAAGAGAAACGTGATCAACAAAATGGAATTGAAACATGAATGGGACAACATATTGCGTCACCGTATAGGGACATATATAGAGTGAAAAGACAAAGCGAAATTATGGTCGATGTTATTGATTTATTGACTCATGATGATCATTCGGGAGATATATATGTGCCCTTCCTTGTTCCCGCTCAAGTTGTTTTGATTGCAAATTGTAGTGATTGTAGTTCATTCAGTAATGTCGTGTAGTGCGGTGTATTTTTTTCCGTTTTTATTTATAATGCTTGTTTAATATTTTTTTTTTTCTGTGTCTGGTGGCATTTGGACGACGTTGAAGGATTCCACACATCCAGGTGAATTTATTTATTATTATTCATATATATATTATGTTTTATATATGTATGTAGTATATTATTTTGGGTAGATTATATATATATATATTTTTTTATTAATGAACTTGTACCGGTTCTTGTACCAGTTTCGGCGCATTGAGTGGGTGGCATCGCTGCAGTTGTTGTTGTTATTATTATTTTGTTTCTTGTCTCGGTGTACCTACTCGTAAGTTAAGTACATAAGTTTTGTGTGGAGTTTCGCGTGAAAAATAAAAATAAAAATAAAAATGTGTGTGTGTAATTTTGTATAAAGTGCAGTGCCAATAAATTTTGAGTGTACGTAAATACGATCGAATACATTGGTACGCGTCGTGTTGATATGCATCGCATGTGTTTGTTTCGATTTTCATGCTTTTGTAAGTGTGGTTTTTTATTTTGGTTAACGGGTAACGGCGCGGTTCGATGGCTGGAGAATCGTTATGAGTGGTTATAGGTAATGATCAGCTGTGACCGAGTCTTGATGGACTTGCCGTTTCGTTGACAAGACAGCTGTGGATGCCCATACATTATGTGTTTGTGTGTAGAGAACGTAAAATTTTGTGTTGTATTGTTTAAGATTTTATCAGTGCACGATGTAATAGTATTTAAGTTTTATTGATCAAATTGTAATAGGATTTTAGTTTTTATTGATTTAAATAAAGAAAATTTATCAAATTAATGTGTTGCTTTCATTGTTTTTATTTGATGGTAGGTAGAAAATTTTTGTTATCGGACGTTTGAACTCTCCGGTTTTGGTAATGCGTACTAAATCCCAAATCTTCGGTATCTGCTCCTTTTTCAACCGTTTTGGCAGCTGTTGTAAACGCGAAAAATACTCGTTGTACCACTTATACCAAAAGCCGTCTTTCAAACATTGGATTCGTTTCCATCGATCAATATAACTTACGTCTCCGGGTGAAGTGTCTCCTTGCGGTACCATATAAAACGATTCGCCGATAAGAAAGTGTCCTGGGGTTATAACTTCCCACTCGTCTGGATTATCTGAAAGAGGGCACAGAGGTCTGCAATTCACACAAGCCTCTATCTGTGTCAGCTGTGTGCAGAGTTCTTCAAACGTTAACTTTTCCTTATCAACCGTTCGTTCTAGGTGATGTTTCACAGATTTTACACCCGCTTCCCAAAGTCTGGAAGCTGGAGGAATAAAATTCCATGTTTTATGTTTCTTCACTGCTCTCTTGACGTGGAGTATCCAATATTCGGTACGAATATATGCTACCATCTGTTGTATTCCGCCGTGCATAGTTCGTTGATGTGCGTCGCTAATCACGAGTTCCGTGAAGTGGTGATTTGGTTGTAGGATGACTGGGTGCCTTCGCACATAGGGTACAGCTGCGCTTTGAAGTCGTCCCCCTACGCGCATAATATCCTGTCCATCAAATAAGGGGTTGAGTGACTTCAAATTTATCGGTGTCATCTTGGGATTCTCTTCTTCGAGTAGTTCCGAAGATAAAATCTGCTTTGAGCTACCTTGCATTGAATGGCAATAATTGTCGCTGCTTATAGCTCCTCCGATTCGAGCCCTCAACTTCCTGGAATTGATTCGATTACAATTTCTGATGAGTCGCAAACAGAATGCCAAAATTCGAACTGCTTTCGAACAGCCGAGAAAACTTTCGAATTATTGTGCAAATCTCATTGCACAATATCTCCCAAAATTTCCGCATCTATACGAAACTTTTAACTGACTGCGGTATCTCCTCAGGAACCTTACCTAAGACGACCCATCCGAATTTGGTCTTTTGGGCTATTGGGGTCTTGACGTCATCACTTCTAATGATCTCCGGAAGGATGACCTGTGCGTAGACATCGATTCCGAAGAGCAGATCGATTTTTGCTGGTGTGTGTGTCAGTGTTGTCAGCTAACTCCAGACCATGTATGTGGTTCCAGTTGTTAGGTATCATTGCTTTGGATGGATGGAACCCAGTTAACGACTTAAATACGAAAGCTCGGGCAGAGCATCGATGCAAACGTTACCTCGACATAGTGTTGGCTGCTGCCGTTACTGACTTTCGCCAGCCCTGATACCTGAATGTGAGTGTGATGTCTAAGCAGTCTAAGTTGCTGCACAGCTGATTCGGACAACAGCTGTAGCTAGTAAGACCCCTGTGCTGATATGGTGCGATGCAAAAAATGCATTACGCATTCTACCATTGGGTTGGTTGTCACTTGTCGGACGAAATGTAGGTGCGTTGGGGTTCACAGTCACCTGCTCCGTTTGAGCGCTATCATTGTAGTGTTGGCTCCGTGGTGCTGTGTGCGTGTGGGGTGATAATGTGTGGGCGTGAGTACGTGGGTGTAACAATGAGTGATGACGTTGTTGACAAAAATAGCAGCTCTTGCTACTAGGACAATCTCGTGTTGAATGGCTATAGGCGAGACAATTTTCGTAAATTTTCGACTGTTGTCTATGCGTCACGTCCATGCCCAAAAATCGGTTGCATTTTCTTAAGGAATGTTGCCCATGGTTGAATACCTAGCATTGAAATTGCTTCGTTTTTTTCCGAATCGTGAAAAACCTTGGGGGCGAGTCCGATTTTGACCATGGGTTGGCACTACACCGAGTTTTTACTGCTCTACAGACTCCAACGTACGAAAGTTTCCAAAAACTCATTGAACTGCTTCATCGTTGGCAGGTCCGTACCGACTTCTCTTCCCATAATTGCTGCTTCAGGCTGGGTAACTTATTGTTCTCCAAAGCATGAGTGCTTTCAGAAGAAACGTTTAGAATGGACTTCAGAGGGGTTCTGCAGACTCTTTTCCTAACAAAGGTTGACCGAAAAGAACCTTAAATTGGGCGTTGACTAACACCCGTTTGTGATCAAACCTCGACGTTAAAAGGTTTCAAGCCGTAGCGTAATTCCCAGCCTCGATTGATAAGTGTTGAAAAAGTCGTGCTACTTCACCAGCAGCCGTCGTCGCAGCTGGAAGAAGCTTACTGGTACCTGTAAACTTGCCAAGAGCATCCAACAACTCACATCGATACTCCAGGTAAGTCTCCTGAATTTTCCCATATAATGCTACTAAACCCTCTTTTGTAAATCCCTTTTGCAGCTCAACACCACTCATACCTCTTCGTGATAACGCCGAGAAGCTACCAGATTGTCTTCTAACAACGAAAGCCGAGTCGATAAATAATTAATTGACCGGCGTTGTTCACCTGTCTTCTTAAAACTCACTTAGTCGCGTTTAATTTGAGCTGTTTCTGGAGCTCTACAAAGGACATCTTACACTTTTTTATATAAAAGGTACAAAAAAAAAGAAATAAAATGGTAAGGACTTACGTGTTGTGCCTTAAGTGAACGTCTGCAGCAGCGAAATTACACGACGCGGGAATCCCAATTTGCACACTTGGAATTTACTGTCTTTTGTGAAACAAAGAAAGACAAAGGAATTGCACTTGCTCTTCGACAAATGTCCGTAAAAAGTTTATAATATGTATCTCACTGTTTCTCAGTCTTTTAAGTTTCTGTTTTTTTTTTGTTTCTTTTAGCACACACAAATTATCCGGATCTGAAGGAACAATGTTTTTACCACGGATTTATATTTGGGTTGATGATAAAAATTCGATCGACTTTACTTCTAATGACTACGAACAAAGAAATATATATTTATGTAAAATGAAACGCACCGAACTATTTGGTATAAAGGCTTTATTCGAGTGTACTTTCGACTATACATCTAAGAGTACTTATTCCTTTATTATGTACTTTAGATTTTGGCGCGAAATTACAATTTGCCAATGCATTTGCTTCATATATTTAGTAGATTTGTGTAAAAATGAATTAATTTACAAATGTATATGTATTGATTATACTATATATTTTTATAATTATTTTGTTGTTATTGAAGAACTGTCACTTGGTGTCGTCACTCTCTTCTTCAATGTTTTAATCGCCAACAGAACCTTTGGTCCATAATTAAGGCTCAGCTAGCGAAGAAGAAGCCACGGACAATAACCGAGTTGGACAAATTCATTGAAAAATTGTGGTATGAGGAAATCGCACTGGATACTTTACACAGCCTAATTACATCAATGCCCGACCGGATAAAAACCGTAATAAAAAAAGAGGGACTACAAAGTATTAACACCTTCAGTTCTCGGAAGTTTGAGAAGCCTGTTTCCTGTAATATAAATCATAAATTCGAATAGCAATAAAAACTATCATTATGCTTACATATTTACTCGCTTGTTTTTTTCAATGAAACTTAAAACAATTTGAAAATATTTTTACGAGTATTAAAGCCTTTTGTTCGGAAATTAGTTTATTGTTTTCGGAATCTGAAATGTATTTCAACAAATTAACGTTCGGTAAAGATGAATCTCCATTACCTTTAAAACCTCCAAAATTATTCATCTAAAATTATAATATTTTTTTTCACTATGTCCGAATTTCTATGTCCGTTACTGTATGTTCCCGGATCGTCAGTGTTCTACATTATTTCGAAGGTAGAAGTTGTGCACAAGGATGCGATTTTCCAGGTCGTGGATGGAGCAAATGGTACCATTCACCTTGTACACTTCCTGGAAAGTCGCTCCTATAGAAAAGAAGTTGTCATCCTCTACTGAGTTATCTGGATCTATACCTGTTTTTATCAGTATTCGTCCATTGTTCGTCGTTCGGGAGATCTTAAGACGTGGAAGGTCATTTCGATTGTTCCTCCGAAATATTTTATCTATTTGCAGGAACATACTCGGGTTGTTGGCTTTTTCTGTATATTTTTAATCAACGAATTCAGCGTCCTTACTTCCTATTGGACGGCGGGGGTGGGTAGAGCTAGTTCAAGGAGAGTGCTCTTGTCAAAATTCTAGAGAACCGAGTCCAACGCGTCCTACTATAATTGTAGGAGTACGTTTGGACAAATTCCAACTCCGCAATTTCGTTGGGAATCGTTATAACGGCACTGGGTCCGCAATGGTCACTGTCATACACAAATGTGTGCAGGCAGTTCAAAGTTTGTCGGTCCGTGTCCGTCAATTGTAACCGTACGCCAAGCAGCATGAGATCCTGATAATAACCGCTTTTAGGGAACGACAGACTATCTGTAGTTTTTAAATCGAGTTTAAACTCGACACTTTACCGACCCCACCAATTGAATCGTAGGTTTCCTCTAGGATTAGGTGTGTTAATTCCTCAATGTTTGGCATTTACATATCCGGCCATGGGATATGTAAATGCTCTCCTCCAACTCCAGCCTTAGGCATCGAAAAAGTGAGCTCTGAAATATATAACGTAGATTAAGTAGCTTCAGGTGCATAGAGCGTTAGTATGTGCATCCTTTTTCCCCTATGGAGAGGGATGAACACGATACATGCTTCCAGCATCTGGAATCCTCGCACTTCACTTTATATTATTGCACTTGTTTTTTAATGAAGTTCGCAACACCTCCTCCTTGTGTGGGGTTGGGTCGACCGCTTCTGAAAATTCTGAAAATATTTTATTTACTGTGCTCCAATATGTGCTTCTGGGATAGCTTTGTTTCGCTAACCATACAACTTAAATAGTACAGCTCGATCGTAATCAGTGAATTCACATTCACTGCAAGGATCTTCAAGGGTTGCTCCTCCATGTTCGAACCCATTATGACTGGATGTGCCTTAGACCCAACAGAAGTGCGTATGTCTGGTCCACCCGCTTCGGCTGCTCCTGTACCTGATGATGACGCTGACCTAACTGCCCTTGGATAGAGAGCAAGATAGCCAGCAAATCAATTCCTGCCTCCGGTGCTCCAGGCGTTGATCCTGAGAAGCAACCCACGGTCTTTTCGGTCCCGTATTTCCCCAGCCTACCGCCATTTGGGCGTAGGTCTTTTGGGGAGTCATGGATTGTTTTTGAATGGGAGCAGGTTGTCGTTTCACTTCGACCTTCCGCTGGTGAACCAAATTTACTTTCCTAATATACTGGAACTTAGGACAATCCCGATAGTTTACTGTGTGTCCCGAGTTCCTGCATAAAGCGCATGAGAGCTGACTCTTATCTGCTACTCTATCCTTACCCAGAGTGGATTATTCTGCTTTGTGGTTCTTTCCACACTTAATATATCGAGGCTTCATCTCTCAGTTCGAAGCGGCGTGCCCGAACCTATGGCAGCGAACACATTGTAAAATGTTTTCGCTCCTTTTTAAATTTTCCCTTGCGACAACCTGGAAGTCTAGGACCTTTATACTCCTTAGATCATCCAGTTTGCTATTAGGTTAGAGCTGAAGTAGGAAGAACGGCAGTCTCTGCTTCTCCCTTTTGGCCCTAGCTGTGGTAAATGGCTTGACCCCTACGAACCAAAGATCGTCGCAATCCTTCTTCTTAAGCAGATTAAGGAGCGTCTTCGGATGGATAGACGGTTCTACTCCCCACAGCAGCATAGTTTGCAGCTTTTCCCCTTCGAGGAGAAGGAGAAGAACTCCGTCGTCGTGTCAATCAATAAATCTTAACTTTTTTTTATATTGTATTGCAGTGGATAGCATGCCTATTTCATTTAATCGCTTAATAATAAAATGATTGCCTATGACCGACTTACATAGTTGAATGGTATCCTTAAGCTCAATCTTGTAGGTGTTGATTGGCGGTACCCTGTTACGAGGCCTTACGGTACTGCTTATTACTGCAACAATGAAAAAAAAAGAAGTAATTAGTTGGGTGTGTTGTATAGTGCGGGAACGAAGGTGAAGAAAAAAAAATAACGCAGTTGCTTTAAGTAACAAACTGGTGATTTATTATGTGGATTATTGGTTATAATGAATATCTTCGACTCTATCGGTTATAATGGTTATCTTCGACTCTGTTGATTATAATGATTATCTTTGACTCTACTGGTTATAATAATTATCTTCGACTCTACTCGCTATAATGATTATCTTCGACTCTACTGGTTATAATGATTATCTTCGTCTTTGCTGGTTATAATGATTATCTTCGACTCTGTTTGTTATAATGATTATCTTTGTCTCTACTGGTTATAATGATTATCTCCGACTCTGTTGGTTACGATGATTATCTTCGACTCTGCTGGTTATAATGATTATCTTCGACTCTACTAGTTATAATGGTTATCTTCGACTGACTGGTTATAATGATTATCTTCGACTGACTGGTTATAATGATTATTTTCGACTGACTGTTCATCCTTTTCCATGTTTCCTCCATGCCTTTCGCTTCATTCTCCTATCGTGCGCGCTATAGGTCAGCAAAGTAAACGGATCCGTGTGACCCATTCTTGCACCTGTTTCTTTATACAAGTGGTCGCAAGAATACGTATCACTTGATATTGAATACTCTGTGACACTTTCGTTTATTTGTTGCGGGCACTCAAGTGGGTCAGTGTGACGGCACTTGTGTGTTCGCCTCAGTGGGTCAGTTGCAATGTTTGCACGTTTGCTAATCTGGGTTATCGGCGCTTCGGCGCTGATTTATTGGGAATACGAGGCTGAAATATCTTGTGCTGGCACAGCAATGTGTGTGGGCGCAACACCCCTTCTCCCTTAAAATATGAAAGGCGTACGACGTTAGGAGTGAAGACTTTCAAGATACTATAGGATTCATAGTAAACGATGAATTGCTTTACAAAGAATTTCGATAAAAATGGCTGATATTGTTTTACATTTCGTTATCATTTTTTTTGCTGCTTTGTTTATACATTTCATGGTTTTTTTTTTATATTTGTTTTTACAATTTGTCACTCTTTTTTGTTTTTACTTCGTTAGTTTTCAATTCAATTTATGACATTTGTTTCTTTTTTTTTTGCTTTATTAGTTTACATTTGTATTTGCTCTTATTTTCTATGCTACAATATATATATTGTAAACTACATACTTTTAGCAATGTTTAAAACCACAGCCGTTAGGTTGGCGGAACGACTATGTCTCTACTAGTAGCCTGAACAATTGCGTTCAGTAGTGTACCAGGATATTTTTGACGTTTTCTTTTGTATTTTTGACGAAAAGAAAAAAAAGAATAAAGCACATTCTAGAAGAAACAGCCAAGCAGAAAACTCGTGTAATTTTTTATTTTTTTTATCTCAAGAAATCTTGAACATCGCCGAAGGAAAGTTACAAATCAGTTGTGGGGTAGATTCACCTCCAAGTATACAACAAAGTCTGTGAGTATCAATAAATAAAAACATAAAATAGTACACGTGGCCACCGGAGCACCCGCAAGGGCCGAGGCACTACAAGAGGCTGGTGTTGATTTCCCTCCGACAGCTTCAGTCGCCTCGATACGCAAAATATATACGGTACATTTTCAATTGCAAGAGGCTAATCGAGACCGCTCACCTTTACCCTCACCGTCACCGTCACCGCCACCGCCATTGGAGCCCCAACCAACTGAACGTGCCGACAGTTTGCGCAATGCAAACAGGCAGGAAGCCAACATCCAAACCGACCAAACTCAACCGCAAGATAGCAACCGAAATCGTTCCTCGTCACCAGCAGCACTGAAGGCATCTGCCCATAGTAGTCCCCCACCATTGCCAGAGTTTCAATCACCCTACAATACCGACAATTTAGATGCCGAATTAACTAGGCTATGGAAAATGGCAGAAATTGCTAAACTCAGGGCGGAACTTTGTGCATTAGGTGTCGACGATACTGAATCAACAGTCGTTCACAGATCTTCGTGGAGTACACGCGTGTGTTTCGACTTACAGTAAGTGCAAAGTAATTTTTCAAGTAGTGAAAAAGACTTCCGACAATAAGCGCCAGATTAGTCTAGTGGTAGTGGAAGTGGCCAGTCGTTCACAGACTTTCAAAGAGTGCGTACGTGTTTCGGCTTCTCAGTTAAAGTCGGTGTGATTTCAAGTGCAGAATTAAACAGTAGAATTTCAAGTGGCGAGTTAGCCTAGGGGTAGTGGTGGTGAACCGTCAACCCAGGGACCTCGGTTCAATTTCCGGCCAGGGAAATAAGATTATAGACTTTTTTTTTCATTTAAAAAAAAGAAAAAGAAAAAAGTGAAATTGAAAACATAATAACACGTGATGGAAAGCGAGCGGTCCGCGCTCCCATTAGCGGGACCAGCAGGTGGAGTGACTGCGTCAGTCGATGACGCTGTGCAATCAGACCACCCAGAAACAGTGGCAACCGCAAGTATGGGGAAAAGGAGAAGGAAACTAAAGCCTACTTCCAACCTTGTAAAGCGTCCCTACACGTCAGCTTCTGCTGTACAGCTGCCAGGGGGAGTGACTGACTTAGCATACGTCTCCGACGGTGGGGAAGGCCACTACGTTGGAGACAAAAATAACAGCTTCGCAGTTCTGGCGGCCTCCGAATCGGATGACGAAGAAGAAGAAGTCGAAAGTCTGACAACAAGCATCAGACAGCTGGAACAGAGGGTTCGTGCCATAAAGGCCAAACAAATGGCCAGGCGAGAGAGGGAGCAGCAGCTAGAGCTACAGCGCGCTCAACAACAACAACAACTACAGAAGCAGCTGCCAGAAAGCCAGCGGCAAAGCCAGGTTCAGCCGCAAATACTGCAGCAGAAGCAGCAGCAACAACAACAGTTGAAAAAACAGCAGCAGGACAGACAACAACAACCGCAGCAGCAGCATAAACAACAGCAGCAGAAACAACAGCAGCAGCAGCAGCTGCAGCAGAAACAACAGCAACAACAACCACAGCAGAACCAACAGCAACAACAACCGAAGACGACGACAAAAGCGAGGGTACCGCCAATAAACACGTACAAGATTGAGCTTATGGACACCATTAAACTATGTAAGTCGGCCATAGGCAACAATTTTTCTATTAAACGATTAAATGAAGACAGGCACGCTATCCACTGCAATACAGTGGAACAATATAAAAAAATTAAAGATCTGTTGAAGGACACGACGACGGAGTTCTTCTCCTTCACCCCGAAGGGGGAAAAGCGGCAAACAATGCTGCTGAGGGGGATAGACCCGTCTACTGATCCGGAGACGCACCTTGCGCTGCTTAAAGAGAAAGACTGCAACGAGCTCGAATTCGTAGGGGTCAAGCCATTCACCACAGCTAAGGCAAAAAGGGAGAAGCGTCAGCATCCATTCTTCCTAGTTCAGCTTTCACCCAATAGCAAGCTGGATGGTCTAAGGAGTATTAAAGTCCTAGACTACCAGGTTGTCGCCTGGGAAAAATTAAGAAGGAGCGAAAACATTTTACAATGTGTTCGCTGCCAAAGGTTCGGTCACGCCGCGTCGAACTGCGAAATGCAGCCTCGATGTGTCAAGTGCGGAAAGAACCTCAAAGCAGAGGAATGCACTCTGGGTAAGGATGGAGTGGCAGATAAGAGCCATCGTGTGCTTTATGCAGGAACTCGGGACACACCGCAAACTATCGGGGTTGTCCTAAGTTCCAGTATATTAAGAAAGTAAATCTAGTTCGTCAGGAGAAGGTCGTAGTGAAACGTCCACCTGCTCCAATTCAAATACAATCCGTTTATGGTGGCAGGTCGGGGAAACGCGGAACAGAAAAGACCGAAGGTTGCTTCTCAGGCCCCAGCGCCTAGAGCACCGGAAGCTCAAACTGACCTGCTGGCTATCTTGCTCTCTATCCAAGGGCAGATGGAGCAGCTTCAACGTCAGGTACAGGAGCAGGCGAAGCGGGTGGACCAGATCTACGCACTTCTGCCGGGCTTAACGCACCTTCAGTCGTAATGGGTACGAACATGGAGGAGCAATCCTTGAAGATCCTTGCGGTGAATGTGAATTCACTGATTAGGATCGAGCGAAGAGCCGTATTGTTTAAGTTGCTTGAAGACCAAACCCCTGATGTGCTTATGGTTAGCGAAACAAAGCCATCCCAGAACCACAAATTGGGGAACAATAAATACAATATTGTCAGAAGAGACCGATCCAACTCCACACAAGGAGGAGGTGTTGCGATCTTCGTACGCAAACAACTGCAATTTAAAGTTATTTACAGCGGTGAAGTGCGAAGGTTCCAGGTGCTGGAAGCGTGTATTGTGTGCATCCGTCTCCGTAGTGGAAAGAGGATGTACTTGGTCGCACTCTATGCTCCTGAAGCTACTCAATCTACTTTATTTATTTCAGAGCTCGAGACACTTTTTCGATGCTTAAGGCTGGAGTCGGAGGAGAATTATTTCATCATGGCCGAAGATCTAAACGCCAAACATAGAGATTGGGGAAACAACACACCTAATCCTAGAGGGAACCTACTATTCAATTGGTGGGGTCGGCACAGTGTCGAGTATAAACTCGATTTGAAAGCTACAGATAGTCCGTCGTTTCCTAGAAGCGGCTCCTATCTGGATCTTATGCTGTTCGACGTACGGTTACAACTGTCTGACATGGACCGACAAACTATATACTGTCTGCACACATTTGTGTATGACAGTGACCATTGCGGACTCAGTGTCGTAATAACGATTCCCAACGAAATTGCGGAGTTAGAGGAGTTTGACCAAACGTACTCCTACAATTATAGTAGGACACGTTGGACTCGCTTCTCCAGAGTTTTGACAAGAGCGCTCCCCTCGAATTCGCTCTACCCACCGTCCAATAGGAATCTGTCAAACGAGGAGATTGACTGGTACCTAAAACAAATGGACGAGACAATTAAACGAACTATGGACAATACGATACCTCGGTATCAACATACTGACAAAGCAGACATATTCCGTAATGCAACAATTGACGCACTACACCAACACAAAAGTAGACTGCTGTCGAGACTAAAAACCTTGTACAGACAGTTTACTGACAGACAAAACTCGGAGGTTAGGACACTGAAGTCGTTGATTAAAAACCTCCAGAAGTTAATTAGAGAAAATTACAGACTTTCTGTAAATTTGCATTGGAACAACAAAATTAGGGCTGTAAAATCCAACAACCCGAGTATGTTCCCGCAAATAAATAAAATATTTCGGAGGAATAATCAAAACGACCTTCCGTGTCTTAAGATCCCCCGAACGACAAACAATGGACGAATACTTATAACAGCAGGTATAGACCCAGATAACGCAGTAGAGGATGACAACTTCTTTGTGATCGAAGATCCGCAGGAGAAGGTAGAGGCTATAGGAGCGACTTTAAAGGAAGTGTACAAGGTGAATGATACCATTTGCCCGAACCGCGACCTGGAAAATCGCGTCCTTGTGCACAACTTCTACCTTCGAAATGATATAGAGCACTGGCGATCCGAGAACATAGGTTTTACCGAGTTCAATGACGATAACATGGCAAATAATGTCATCGCCGATGAAAGGGTACATCCCCCGTACATATCGAAGGTGGAGCTCCAAGCGATCTTCGACTCATTGAGGAGGAAGAAATCTGTAGGAACCGATGGAGTGTCGAACATTGCGCTTCGACATCTCCCTCTAGAAGCGGTGGACATTTACACCACTCTGTTTAACAATGCGCTGAATAATGCACATTATCCAGCGCATTGGAAAACAGCAGTGATACAACCCATCCCCAAACGCGGTAAGGACACTTCCAATCCGGCAAATCTCCGGTCGATAAGTCTCCTTCCGAACATCAGCAAGGTATTCGAGAAAGTGATCAATAGAGCCTTGATTAAGTGGGTTGAGGACAATAATATAGTTCCGGATAACCAATTCGGTTTCAAGGCGGGGCATGATACAATACCTGCCGCGTCTAAACTGGTATCTGATATCCAATGGAACAAAAGCAAGAACAAATGCACGGGTGCCTGCCTGATTGACTTGGAGAAGGCCTTCGATACCGTATGGTTGGAAGGGCTCTTTTACAAGTTGAGCAGGTTGGGCATAAGCAAACCACTGCTGTACATGTTGCTTAATATGCTCACCAGTAGAAGTTCGTTGTGAAAAATGGCAATGTGAATTCTGCTGGGACGTTCGGAATTAAAAATGGTCGGTTAATTCACCGATCCTTTTCAATATTTACACGGCTGATCTGATAGGATCTCTTCAGCATGCAATAGCGTACGCAGACGATTTGATTGCGTACAGATCAGGACCTAAGATCGACGTCATTGCAACACTCTTGCAGAGTGACTTCGATAAGATTCAGCGATATTGCGACGACTGGAAGTTGAAGATCAACCTTCAGAAGTCGGAAACCATTCTATTCAGAACGCCGTTGTCTCGGGCCTGTACTGATACCAGAAAGAATTGGCGAAAGTGGACTTTGGCTAGACCAATATCTATATTTTAACAACCTTGTAGATACTGCTCTAGCCAGAGCCCGAGCTGCCTTCGCCCTTACAAAGAGACTTTTTTATAGCAAGCAACTCGATGCAAGGGTAAAGGTAATCTGCTACACGGCCCTCATTCGGCCCATGCTCGCATATGGATGTCCCGTGTGGTTCAACATAGGGTCAAGTAGGATGGAAAAGATTCGGGTGTTTGAGAGGGCCTGCCTTCGGGCTTGCCTTCACTTGTACAGAACACCAGAGTCTCAGTACAAAAAATTCTATTCTAATGAGGTCCTATACAACAGGGCGGATCTGATAAGAGTGGACAATTTCCTGGTCAAGATGACTTGAAGGCACATTGCAAGAGCAATGACCTCGATGAATAACCTGATCTTCGGGGCTTATTACCCCAACCATAGGTACCATGAGAGGGTGCGCCTTAACGGCTTTGTCCCTCCAGAAGCATTCCTCTATTTCGATCAGGCAGGCCTGATCCAGGATAAATCAGCGTTGCCGTTAATCTTCCACGTTGCCCGGACAACTGCGGACAGGCGGCTCAACTACAGCCGAGACGTCGCACAGAGCACTGAGGAGCGTCTCCGATTCAGTAGATCGGTATCGGGGCGCGATATTAAAGATGTGAAGAAGCAGCACCAGCAATTCTGGTGGTTACTAGACAGAGCTCCCTCGTCGATCCCTTTTGATCCGGGGTAGGTCCAGTACGGCAAAGTTGGCCGCCATATTTTTGTCTTGGCCGGCTTACATAGTTTTTAGGTGTCTAGGGTAAGTAGTTTAAGTTTATTTATACGGAAAAAAAAAAAAAAGGAAACACAGCACTTGGATATGTCAAAAAAAAAAAAAAAAAATAAATAAATAAAATAAAAATTTAAAAAAAAAAGTGCATATTTGATTATGCATGTAGTTAAGTTAGGTTAAGACTTATTTTAAGGTAGCATTTAAGTTTTATATATAAGATCAAAATCAAATAAATAGTACCGTTACTAAGTTTTTTAAAATGAAAAATTTTTCTTAGTCATAATTGTTATTTAAGTAAAATAGTAATAGATTAAGTCGAAAGACATAGATAAGGATTAAGTTTAGCTTAGAGCGCCCGCATAGGGCCAGTAAGTTAGAATAAGATAGTTAAGTTTGTTAAGCTAGTTTTAAGCGTTTTTGTCTAGCATGTAAGTATAAATGAATAAAATTACAATAATAAAAACTAAAAAATAATAATAATACTGAATCAACCAGCCAACATCGAGTACTCCCTCCAAAAATTTAATGATGATGATAATTATGGAGTACACAAGTGGGTCGACGATTTTGAAGAAATCCTGGCTTCTGGTCGATTAGACGAAGGGATAATTTAATTTTTGCCCGTCAGATGATGGAAGGAACCGCACGCAAGTTTCTCATCACTATACATGCCCGCGATTGGAATTCTCTGAGGGACCAACTAATTGCGGAGTTTAAACAGAGTCGTTGCCGCCATGATGTGTACACAGAACTCGCCAACCGATTCATCCATTGAAATGAATCTATTCATCAGTACATAATCGAAATGCAAGGAATAGCCAGCTATGCCGATATAACCGAAATGGAATTAATCCAATTTATCCTTGACGCGCTTGGCGACATAGGACCCAGTGGATCTATTCTTTATGCAGCACGCACCATGAAGGATCTAAAGGAGCTACTGAGCTATTACAAACGTCGTCGTACTCGAGCTTTGACCAACCGAGCCAGTAATCAGAGCCGCTCAACGCCTAACAATCCACTGGTCCGTGTAATTCCACCGAATGCAAATACCGCTAACAAACCGAAAGTTCTAACAAGCCAACTGGATGATACAAACCGCCAACCGAGTTATGTTAACCGTCAACCGAGAGACCCGAATCGATGTGCCAATTGTCGTATTATTGGGCACCAGGAGGCAGAGTGCCAGAAACCCCGTAGACCATCAGGTAGCTGCTTTATTTGTTGGGAAATGGGACACCAATACCGAGACTGCCCGAAGAAACGCCGCATCGCAGCAGCTGTCATTGATATTGAGTCAGTCGTTAAGCCAACCGTAAATACTGGGAAAGATGAAATAGATGATGAACTTGCCGCTGTTCAACTGGTAAGTGTCTCCTTTAATTCTAATCACATTGAACGCAATGGTAATTCGACTTTTGTTGCTTCATTTGACACTGGTAGTCCGGGGAGTTTTATCCGTAGATCTATCGTGCCGGAAGAATTGCAGGGTAAGCCGTTGGAATATACACATTTTAAAGGATTAGGAAACTCGAAGTTGTATAGTTATGGTAAAGTTATTTGTTGTATCATATTCCAATAGCAATCGCATTGAATTGACATTTTTATTGTTCCAGATAATGTATTACCAATCCCAATTTTGATCGGTCGTGATTTATTGAAGAAATTTGGGATTGCGTTAAGATTCTCAACTATAGAGCAACGCTTAACAAATCCGCATGAATTCAAAAATATAAATTGTGATAACAGTCTTACGTTAACTATATGCAATTCTTCCGAGCCATTAAAATTTAATCTTAAATCATGTTACCGTGCGTTTAGTTTGTTAGATTGTTCACTGATGTGCCCCGATGTTGATTCATCATCTGGTTTGGAGTCCCATAATTATGGTCTTAATGATTGTAAACGAGTAGCGCCGCTTGAAGCGTTCGATGAATTATCGTATTCTATGTATGAGTGTAGATAGAGAGTTATTTGAGTGTGAAGTTGCCGATATTGGCTATAATTTTGGTAGCGTACATAACAATGCATGTAAGCGTGGCCATGGTGTAGTAACATAATCGCTTGACACACTGCAGGCTCACGGTTCGAATCCTGATGTCAAGAATCATCTATTTATTTCACAGGAAATAAATAAAAAATTCGATCAATTGCGAAAGCTTAGTCAACTCTACTGCGAAGGCATAATACTGGTAGTAGGGTGGTCGTATGGCTAAAATGCAATTTGATCGTGATGATGACATCAGGAGTACGGAAAAAAATACTGTGAATTATAAGCAACGATAATACAAAAATACTTCCCAGTTATCTGGACGCCACCCTTGGAGTTCATTGAAACTTAATAATACCTGAGTTTCAAACCAACTACACCAATCTGTCTTCTCTCTGTCTCTTTCCCTTTCTACAAAAACGCCAGTGTCCTAAAATTAGTACAAGGGTATTCATATCCCCTTTCACACGTGCAAATTATAAAAAATAAAAAAATAAAAAAAAGCATACAATGAAAATTCGTTTGACAACTGGTATGTGGTTTTATCATGCGCCTCGTAGATTATCCTACCGATAGAAGGAGGAAGTATCGAAAATTATTGATGACTTATTAGCGCAACACATTATTCGACCTAGTAACTCTCCATATGCTTCTTCGTTTGTACTGGTTCGTAAAACAGAATGACAGCGCAAGATAATTTTCCATTACCCCTAATCGATGATTGTATAGAATACCTCGAAGGTAAAAATTGCTTTAGTTTGCTCGATTTGAAGAGTGGTTTCCACCAAATTCATATGGATGGGGATTCAATTCAGTACACATCGTTTGTCATTCCATCTGGTCAATATGAATATTTGCGAATGCCTTTCGGCCTTCGAAACGGGCCAGCCGTTTTTCAACGTTTTGTCTCCTCGGTTTTTAGTGATATGATTCGTTCTCGAAAAATTATCATATACATTGATGATATTTTAGTTGCCACTGCTACAGCGGACCAGCATATTCAAATACTTCATAAACTGTTTAGCCGTCTTGTCGAATATAAATTTCTGCAAAGCTCTTATTTGGGATACATAGCCGATAATCGAGGAATAAAACCAAACGATTCCCATATCGAAACGATTCGCCAGTATCCGATGCCTACGAAAGCTAGTGAACTTCAATCCTGTTTGGGATTGTTTTCTTATTTCCGAAGGTTTGTTCCGTCGTTTTTCCGAATAGCCGGACCAATATTAAATTTGCTAAAGACAAATACGCCGTTTAAGTTTGACGAAAATTGTCAAAAAGCTTTTTGTAACCTTCGTGACTTACTTATATCTGCCCTAGTTTTAGCTATATACAATTCAACCAGAGAGACTGAGGTGCACACCGATGCTAGCTCCCACGGTTTTGGAGCTGTTCTTTTGCAGAAGCAGGACAATGGTAAATGGCATCCTATTTCGTATTACTCTCATCGCACTACCCCTGCTGAATCGAAATACCACAGTTACGAATTAGAAACACTTGCTATTATATACGCCTTAAGATGATTTCTCGCGTCTACGTGGATGGTATCCCGATTCGTATTGTTACCGATTGCAATGCATTAGTTCAAACACTGTCTAAGAAAAACCTAAATCCTCGCATTGCTCGATGGTCACTTGACTTAGAAAATTATAATTATACCATAACCCACCGCAAAGGAACGAGTATCAGCCATGTCGATGCATTAAGTCGATTACCTCTCGTTGAGCCAACCGAAGGAAATCATGGCAATCATTTTGCACTCTGTGTTCAGGATGAGGATATAGACTTTTATTTGAACGCCACTCAATCTCGAGATGCAGTATTAATAAATATTCGTAACCAATTACAAGAGGGAGATGTGGAACCATTTGAAATGTCCACGGTTTAGTTTATCGTCGTATGGAACAGGGTCATCTCGCCTTGTGTGTTCCAAACGAGATGGAAGTACAAGTTATACGACTCATCCATGGGAAAATGGGGCATTTAGCTACTGATAAATGCTACGAACAAATTCGACTCCATTACTGGTTCCCATCTATGCGTTGCAAAATTCAAGAATATATTAAAACCGCTGTAACTTCCCCATAGGCAAACGGTCAAGTGGAGCGGGTAAACCGTGTCCTTGGTAGGATGTTAAGTAAGCTCACCGAGCCTGTAAGGCAATCTGATTGGTCCCGGCTATTAACGAAGGTTGAATATGCTGTTAATAACTCCGTACATAGCTCGACTCGTCAATATCCGAGTATGCTTCTCTTCGGTGTTAGACAACGTGGATTTGAGACCGATGAATTAACCGAATATTTAGATGAACAAAGAATTGCGAGTGAACCTCGGTATCTAAATAGTATTCGTACCAAAGCGGCAATTGCAACTAAACCGTTCCAAAGAAAAAACCAATTGCAGTATGCTAAACGTAGTGTTTTACCTCGAAAGTATGTAGAAGGGCAATACGTAGTTATTCGTAACGTTGACACGTCAGTTGGTCAGTCCAAGAAATTGATTCCGTGGCCCATACGTTGTTCATCGAGTGCTTCCAAACGACCGCTACATTATCCGGAACATTGATAATTGTCAAATAACACAAATACCATTTAACGGCACTCTTGAGGCTGCAAGACTAAAACCTTGGGTCCATGACGGAGGTGGTTGCTCGGAGGGGCATGAAGTGAAACATAAAGGGGATGCTAGATCGAGGCCGATCTAATAATCAGATTGGCCGAATGTAAACTATATACTTTTAGCAATGTTTAAAACCACAGTCGTTAGGTTGGCTGAACGGCTATGTCTCTACTAGTAGCCTGAACAATTGCGTTCAGTAGTATACCAGGATATTTTTGACGTTTTCTCTTGTATTTTTGCCGAAGAGAAAAAAAGAAGAAAGGACATTCTAGAAGAAACAGCCAAGCAGAAAACTTTTATTTTTTTTATCTCAAGAAATCTTGAGCATCGCCGAAGGAAAGTTACAATATATACTTATATACTTGGAAAGTTATCAGCTTACATTTGGCTCTTGAGTAACATTGCTTTTTGCTGCTCTATTTGTTTTTTTTTTATTTGTTCCAATTTCTAATTATAATTTTAATATCAATAGAATTAATTTAAAAAAAAAATAAGCGGTATCATTTTATAATTTTAAATAAAACTAGAAACGAATGAATATGGTTCTGCAAATTTAATGTATAAATACAATAAGTGAATATTTGGGGTATAGTTAATTAAACGCATTAGCAAAAAGTTAAGAAAAATAAATTAAGAAAAATTCAAAAATAGTAGAAATTGAAATGAGGTCGAAGTTAAAAAGTGAATAGTTATACTATTGTTAAAAGCAGATTTTTGACCATCGAACTACTCATATTAAACAGCCATTTTTTTACTGACTTCAGAAACAACTTAAGACAATTATGTTTTCTTATTTTATAGGGCAACTGATTAAAAAGTTTAGGTGCTGATGCAGTATAAAAATTTCAAAATTGACTTTTATTACACATTGGGGCATTGACTAAGATCCGAGAATTAACTCTTAAACCATACGAATTTGAGCTTGTAAGTGCATGGCTGTAATCGCTTCGCATGAAAAAAAACTTTAAGAACTTTATATATATAGGTGTTTCAAAGGCAATATAAGACTATCCTGAAATAAAGGCCAACTGCTTGTTAGCCTTGCTTTCTTATATAAAATTCGAACAATATGTTTCTGAGCCGTAAATATTGGGTAAAGAGTGGTGTGATATGCTCCTCCCCAACTAGCTATTCTATACTGTAGTTTAGAGTGAACGAAACCAAAGTATATGGTTGTTAAAAGATTCTTAGATTCTTAATATTACCTTGACAACTTTCAAGCTTATAAGATAAAAATAAAATGAATCTCGACTTACTTCTACTTGCTTTTTTACATTCTTGATAAGTTTGCTGTAAATTTTTTTCAGATTACGATTTTGAGGATGCCGTTTACATTTTTTCCAAACCGAATTTTTTATCAAAAGAAGTAGATTTTCACTAATCCAGGGCCTAATACGTTTTAATTTTAAATCATTGTTAAAGTTAGAGTAAGGAGTGATCGAATCATTTATGTGTGTTTTTAAAATATTAATGAATAGATCATACGCAAATGAAGGGTTAGTTTTGCTATAAACCTGATCCCAGAATTCCAATTTTAATGCCTCCAAAAGGGTTGCATAATTTATTGTTTGTTTTATCGGAAATGGAATATGTCTATCAACTTTATCTTTAATTTATTGCTTTAATTTTAAGTTAACCATACAATGATCTGTGATTTTATAATGGAGAACCTCACTTGTTAGTCCATCAAACCAGTAAGGATGTCATCTTACAAATATGTGATCGATGCAAGGTTGAGACGTATCTGTAATGCGCGTAGGTTTATTCACAATAGACTTTAACCTATTAATATAAAATTCTTTGTTTTCATATTCTTTACAAGATCACCTCATCAACTGTTCTACAAAAATACTCAAGTTAGTTTCATGCAAACGATAAACACAAAGTATGGTAAAATTTTCGTTATTAAACATACAATTTAATTTAATTATATCAGCACAATTATAACCAAAAACTTCGCATTGGAACGAATCTTTGATAAACACTGCAACACCACCTGCACTGTAAGAATAGCCATATGATTCATAACCAGGTATACTAAGGTTTGAAAGTTCAAGGTCGTACAACCCAATCTCTCTAAAAAAATTAAAATCAGCTACAAAATTCAAAGCTTCAATTTGAGCCAAAAAGGAATCAAAATTGCTCCTCATGCTACGAATGTTTTGATGGATTAATAAAGGCGAAACGTTTTCAGTAATATTTACATAATTTTTTGCACTATTGGAAGAATCTGTATTCATTATTTTATAACAATAACAGATTATATTTCTAAATTATTTAAGTTATCAGAGCAACTAACTTTGACAACACTGTCACCTTCTTTCTTGCGCAAAAAAATTACATTATTTCTCATCCATATGAATTTAAAATTTTTTGTCACCTTCACCTTCTTGGCTTCATTAAAGAGTTCTCGTGTGTGAGAAGTCATGCTGTTATTAATGTATGGTAGATGTTTGAGTCGTCATGATCATTACCAAAAAGTTTTGTTGTCATTTTCGCTCTCATCGTATGTTTCACTTTCATAATTTCTTACTTTGTTTGGCGACGGGTCAGATTAATAACCAAGATGTTTGTGGCTGTTGACGATTTGCTTGAGGTGCCGATAGCGTTTGGCGCTGAGTTGAGAGAATCACGACTGCTTTTCATTGCTTTTTTCATGTAGCAATAATAAATGTCATTGTCATCAATTTGCACACCCACACCTTCCCGCACGATTTGTACGTCTAGCTGCGAGGCACTCGTGTTAACAATATAGGGTACATTGAAAATGTCTATTGTGTTAGAGAGATTGGATTGTTCTAACAAATGCACTTTTCCTTTTCGTTCACTTATCTTTGTCTTAAGTTCGGTGTTTTCAACTTGAAGACCACTTACAACAGACATGAAATCTTAATTCTTTTTAACTCGACCAGTTCATTGTAAACAGCTTCAATTGTTATATTGGTTTCATTTGGTTTCGTTCATTATTATTCCCAATTCGTTTTGCTATTTGATTATTTTGAGGGAGTAGGATAGCAGTATTAGCTGAAAAAGAGGTTCTGCGGAGCGAAGTACAGCGCGATCATCTCCAGGTTTGTTTGCTTTTCGCATAAACTCAATGTCAGCTGGGAGCAAATTCACACAAGCACCGTAGAAACGAATTATACTATCACTGCACTCAACTTTGCTATCACTTCTAACAACCTTTTCGTCACAAAAGTAACTCATGATGATCAATTTAATTGATTATAGAAAAATAAGTGTTTATTGTAGTTTACAGTCTGAACGTAATGCCGGTTTATGCTTGTTACGTGCGTACCCCACAACACTCACCCACATATATGACATTATTGACAACCGTATCTTAAAGTATTTATTTATTATTAATATCAATATGCCAATTACACAAATAACGGAGATATTGGCAGATGAAAAATACTATGCTTGTGATTTATTGATAGCAGTGGTTTATTTGAATTAACTAAATTTTTATTTTTACTTATGCTATATTTGTCTGGATCTAACTCCACTACATGTATGGTATGGGGTGGTATTTGGGAAAAGTTTGCGGGTAGCACGTTTGGTAGCACGTTCTCGAAGTGGTAAGTAATTGGGGTAGAGTTGCATCTTTCATTTGACGCTTGAAAATATACCCCGTTAGTTATGGCTTTGCAAAATGGATCTATGGTTAAAATTCCGCTATTGACAAGTTTTAGGTTTTTAGGTGCGTCATCGTCGTTTTGCTAATTAGATTCGTGGCTTAATTTGAAAACCTTGGTCTCGCAAGTCGATGGATTCGCATTTCCTGAAATTAGTTGTGTTAAACAGTTGTTGACATTGTGATTGTGTATCACGAAATTTTACTGGCACAGGAAGCGATTCGTCGAGTATGCTGTACATTTGTATGTATGTATGTATGTATGTTTATCCGTTACTCTCATTTACAGAATTCATTCAACTTACATCTAAATTAACAGTTTTTTTTAAATTTATGAGAATAGTTAGTGGCACTTTTATTTTTTATAAAAATAGAGCAAATGCCACATTAAATTTAGCAATTACATAGTGGGGTGACTAAAAGAAAAAATATCGTTTTACAATAGGTTATATTTCACAAAAACAATTATAGGAGATAAATTATTATTTAATTAACAGCCAGAGAGGAAAACAAATCTAATATCAAGTAAAGTTATGCAACACAATTTCGATTTCATTCATACCATACACAAAAAGCCATGACTTAATTCTTTTTAAAAACAGAGACAGATTCGTAATGTTTTGTATTGTTTCAGGAAGTTTATTGAATAACTTGCGTGATATTGCAGAGTAGGAGTTTCTATAAAATGTAGTCCGAAGACGTAAATATGGAAAATTACTAGAATTGGTTCTCAAGTTATATGATTCAATAATGCCTATAACCACTTCGTATAAAAAATATTTTTAAAACCTTATAGTAGAAAAGGTGTCGTACAGGCAAAATTTGTAATTTACGAAAAAATTCCATTGAATGAGCAAAACGAGTAGAATTACAAATTTTTCTTACGGCACACTTCTGCAGGACAAGCAATTGTTGCAATCTATTATGGTAAGCACCCCCCAACAACATATACCATATTCTAACCTCGTATTAAATATCCCGTAGTATACAGATTTTAATAAAGCTCTAGAACAAAATTTTCTCAGACTGTATAGACACCGAATTTTTGAAATGAAAAACTGTTTAAAATTCGAAATATGTTCGGTCCTTTTAAGTTGGTGATCGATTGTTACTCCTAAATATTTGAAGAATTTAACCTCTTCAATTTCAAAGCAATTTTCGGTACATGCCGCATTTGGATTAAAAAGGGTCTGAGAACATAGTCTCAAGCAATTTTCGCTAAACAACTTGAATCTTAAACAAACAGGTGAATGAAAGCTAATTTCAATGTTACTCAACTCCTTTGCGCCAAGGCTAAAAAACATGACTTTAGTCTTATTACTTATACGAAGTTCATGAACCGCAAACCACAACCTTAGTATATGGATATCATAATTCATGTCTGAAACTAAATTTAATTGATTTTCAGAATCATATCCAATTGCAAGATCATCTGCGAAAGTCTTAACATTCCCAACAAATGGTTGTTTCTTATCAAGATCTGCAAGGTAAAGTACAACTACTAGTAGGTGTGTTTTTACCAACTGTTGCGAAGTGTTCATTAAAAAGATTAGCTATTTCTACAGGATCTGTAACATCTTTACTATCTACTTCAAGTGATATATTTTTAGAATTGTTTTTAACTTTTCTATTTAACATGTTTTTAATAACTTCCCACTCCTTTCTGGAATTGCCTACCGAACTTCTTATTTTATTATGGTAATAATTGTCACTACATAATTTGATCTCATTGTTAACTTCTTTACACATTTTTTTGAAACTTAATTTTAAATATCTATTGTGCGGATGCTTGTGACATTTATTATGCAAGTTGTTCTTGACATTAATTTTTTTGAGAAGACGATTACTTATCCATGGTTTTAATTTTGATTTTATGTTCTTATGGATAGTATAGGTTGAACTACTGATATAACTTTTAAACTTTTCAGAAAATAAGTGATACGCCCTGGAGGGGTTTTCCTCAGCGTATATTTTTTCCCAATCAGCATAAAGTAGTTCATGATTTAATTTGGAAAAATCAATTTCAGTCGCCCGGTGATCAGATACAGATTTATTTTGCAATGTGTTTTTTAAAGTTTTTAAAAGTATACCCGTCATGCAATGATCTGTAATACCCAGATCAAAGACAATACCTTGACAATCGTTCTGAGATATACTTGAGAAACGACAAAAAACGTGATCAAGGCAGGTGCCTTCAACAGGCCTTGTAGGTTCGTTAACAAGGGATGTACACCCATTTTGGGACAACATTACATTATAAAAAACCAAAGCATTATTTGAGGCTAACAGATCTATATTCATGTCACCCAAAATCAAAAGATTAGGTGCACGCTCATTATTTAGAAAAACAGAAAATTCTTCAATAAACTCTTGAATTGATTTTGAGTGAAATCTATAAACGCAAACAAAATTGTATTTTACATTACATAAGCAAACTGAAATTTTAATAATATCTGCAGAGGTCAGACTAAAACTATTGAAATCGCACTCATAAACATTACGCACAAAGACACCAACTCCACCTGAAGAATACGAATCATTAGGACAAGCATAAAATGTGTAGTTTGGCAAACTATAATCTCCAACTTCATAAGAAAAAATCCATATTTCAGACACGAAAATAAAGTCGGGCATACATGTAAAGGTTTCAAGGTTACAAGACAGAATACCGAAATTACGCCGCAAACTACGTATATTTTGGTGAACAATACAAATAGAATTAAGACTATTAAAATTAGTTTGGAAAATTATATCTGTGTTATTTTGAATGGTTGGTACGCTGAGATTGTTGTTTATAAGATCAAGATTGTAATATATATTAGATAGTATTTAGCATATTCTTAAAACTAATTTATATTATTTATATTGTTTATATCTTCGAATGATCTTATAATCAAAACCTCACCGTTTTCAACTTTTCTTAGCATTAATTGACCATTTTTAAACCACAAATACTTAAATTTATGCTCTATTTTAAATTTTTTTGCAGCTATGTATAATGCTCTATTGTATCTGGTCAATGAATTATTTATATAAATTCTACTGTTTTTATTACCGGCAAATAACGAAGCATTTAATTTCTCCTTCTCTGTTTTTTTCCTCGACATTAACTTCTCTTTGACTGCACGCGAAGATTCAATATTTCCGTTAAAATTCGTGTTTGATTTCTTCGTAGTTTTAATGTATATTTTTTGAATTCCCTCAGATCTTTTTCGTTTAGAAATATGTACCTTCCGTAAATTTCATTAGTAGCGATTATCTGGTTCTCCATTGCTATGTAGCGGTAAATATTTGGGATTAATTTAATAGGAAGTGCTGTAAGCCTAAACAACTGGAATTCCTCGTTTACTAAAGGGATGCTCACTTGTATCATGATTTTATTATTCACGTAAAGTGGGGTTGTGGTCGCTATAGAATTGATTATGGGTAAATTAATTCTTGATAATTTCTCTGCAAATCTTGCTCCATATGGGAGTTCGAGTTGGATTTGTTTCAGTGTCGACATGAATATGTCTGAATTTGAGAATCGACTGTCTATCTACCTAATTTTGCTACCTGCATAATAGCTAATAGTTCGGATTGTTTTTCTAGTATTTCTGAAGCGCACATAGATAATAATGTTTGCTATTTCGTCGAAGTTGTGTAGTGTTTTTTTCGAAATTTGTTAAATTCTTTAGTTTTACGAGTATAGTAATTTTTGTTATTTCTTCGGCGATGGTGTTGAAATTTTTGTTTATGTGGTTTACTGATTCGTTGAATGAGTCCATGAGGTGGGAGATTACGGTGACCTGGTTTTCTGACAGGTGATACAAATTCTCTTGCCTTTCTGTAAGTTCTTTCCTATTTATTTTTACTTTGGAGTTTATGTGGGATAAAATTTCTACGATTTCATACGGTCTTTCGTAAATTGGAGTTAGTTTCTTATAAGACCGACTTTTGGACTCTAATAGTACCTTGTCGCCTACTTTGTGACTGATTTGATTTGAATTTCGATCGTAGTACTCCTTTGACCTTTCTTTAGCTTTTAATTGGTTTTGGCGGATGATTTTGTAAAACGTTTGTAATTTGGTTTTGATATTCGTGATGTAGTCATCGTAATTATATACAGGTTGTATTTGTCTATTTAGTACGTAGGGAACTGGGGTTTTGAATCCAAAGACAGCTTCGTAAGGGCTATAATTAGTGCTCGTGTATTCTGTTGTATTAAAGTAAAAAATTGCATACTTGATATAAGTATCTATCCCAGTTAGGTTGGTCATTGCTGGCATATTTTCTCAAATAGTCACCTAAAGTTCGGTGTGACCTTTCGAGTGCACCATTTGATTGTGGATGGTATGGGCTGTTTTGAATCTTTTTAATTTTTAGGATTAGATTAGCAGACATTTTTAAATAGTTCGCTAGTAAAATTTGTTCCTTGGTCTGTGAGTATTGTTTGGGGTATACCATAAGTATAAATAATTTTCGTTACTAATGATTCTGCCATTATTTGAGCTTCCTGATTTGGTATTGCGACTGTTTGGAGGAATTTACACTTTGATAATTGGATTTTCAAATTGAATTTGTTTAACGCCTGGAACACTTCTATTAGCTTCTTGTTGTGATCTTGCAAATTTTTTCCGTAGATTACTATATCATTGAGGTAGCCTAAACACTTTATACCTTGTAATCCCGGGAGTACGGTATTCATGAGTCTCTGGAATGTTGGTGGGGCGTTGCGTAAATCAAACGTCATTCAGTTAAACTCAAGATGACCGTTGAGCGTGCTTAATGCGGTTTTTTCTCTATCCCCTTCAGTAACATCTATTTGGTGAAAAACCGTTTGCTAGATGTAATGCCGAAAAGTATTTAGAGTATCCGAGTTGCCTGAGAAAGTCTTCTACGTTGGGGATTGGATATGCGTCTGGTATTCTAGCTTCATTTAATTTTCTGTAGTCTATTACTTCTTTCCATTTTTGATTCCCCTTCTTGGGGACGACGAGTAATGGCGCATTCCATGGGCTAGAGCTTTGTCTTATTGCGTTGTCGTGGAATACCTTGTCCACTTGGCTCTCAATTTCTTGTTTATTTATTTCAGGTAATCGGTATGGGCGAACATTGACTGGGGGTACGTTTAAATTGGTTTTGAAGGATTGTTTTATTCCGGGAGTGGACGTTAGTTGATCATCTTCTATACAAGTAGATGACTGTAGTCCCTACATATTGTTTCTATAGACTTTATTATGGCAAATAATGTCATCGCCGATGAAAGGGTACATCCCCCGTACATATCGAAGGTGGAGCTCAGCTCCAAGCAATCCTCGAATCATTGAGAAGGAAGAAATCTATGCGAATCGACGGAGTGTCGAACATTGTGCATCGACATTTCCCTCTAAAAGCGGTGGACATTTACACTACTCTATTTAACATAATAAAATGCACATTATCCGTCGCATTGAAAAAAGGGGCGATACAACCTATCCCCAAAAGGGGTAAGGACACCTCCTTCCGAACATCAGCAAGGTATTCGAGAAAGCGATCAATAGAGCCCTGCTTAAGTGGAGAGAGTGAACAGTAATATAATTCCGGATAACCAATTCGGTTTTAAGGCGGGGCATGAAACAATACATGCCGCGTCTAAACTGGTATCGGATTCCCGATGGAACAAAGGCAAGAACCAATGCACGGGTGCCTGTCTGATTGACTTGGAGAAGGCCTTCGACACCGTATGGTTAGAGGGACTGTTCTACAAGCCGAGCATGCTAGGCATAAGCAAACCACTGCTGTACATACTTTATAGCATGCTCACCAGTAGACAGTTCATTGTAAAAAATGTCAATGTGACTTCTGGTGGAACATTTCTAATTGAAAACGGTCTGCAACTACGGTTAATTCACCGATCCTTTTCAAAATTTACACGAGCAATCTCATAGGATCGATTCCCCATACCATAGCGTACGCAGACGACTTGATCGCGTACAGATCAGGACCAGAAACTGAGGTCATTGCACTTCCCTTGCAACGTGACTTCGATAAGATTCAGCAATATTGCGATGACTGGAAGTTGAAGATCAACTCCCAGAAAGAATTGGCGAAACTTCTCAATCGTGGCACGGCACGGACAGTCACTTGCGTGTCGAAGTGCAGTCAGATACCTGGGACTCTGGTTAGACCAATATCTAAATTTTGACAAAGATATGGATGCTGCTCTTGCCAGAGCCAAAGGTGCTTTTGCCCATACAAAGAGATTTTTTTATAGCAAGGAACTCGATGCAAGGATAAAGGTAATCTGCTACATGGCCCTCATTCGGCCCATGTTCGTATTTGGATGTCCCGAAGGGTTCAACATGGGAGCAAGCTTGTTGGAAAAGATTCGTGTGTTTGAGAGGACTTGCATTCATTTATACAGAATACCAGATTCGCAGTATATAAAATTCTATCCCAATGAGGTCCTGTGCAACAGGGCTAACCTAATAAGATAAGGATAATTTCATTATCAAGCTGACTCGAAGGCACATTGCAAGAGCAATGAGCTCGGCGAACAACCTGATCTCCGGGGCTTGTTACGCCAATTACGAGTATCATGAGAAAGTGCGCCTTAACGACTTTGTTCCCCCAGAGGCGTTTCTCTGTTTTAATGAAATGGGTCTGATCCAGGACAGATTGGCAGTGCCGCTAATCTTCCATGTTGCTAGGAGAGCTGTTGATAGGTGACTCATCTACGACAGAGACGTTGCACACAGCAGTGTGGAGAGTCTCCGGTTTAGTAGGGCGGTATCGGGCCGCGATATTGAGGACATACAACGTCAGTATGGACATTTTTTGTGGCTAGTCGAAATAGAGGAAACTCCTTCGTCGTTTCCCTCTAATCCAGGGTAGGCTGTTTGATGTTTGAAGTTGGCTGTTTGTTGTCCATGGCCAACTTACACAGTTTAAGGTTTAGGTATTTTAGGTATGTATTTAAATATAAGTAGATAGTAATAAAACTAAAAAAAAAAATCCCACAGCACTTGGATAAAAAAAAAAACAGAAGAAATAACAATTAAAGCTAAAAAAAAGTAAGAATACATAGTGTAACATAATGTAGCATAATAACTACTCTCCAAAAGTATGCAACACATTCCGAAGTGTCTTTTCATTCGAGGTTCGTGTACGGATTATATCTAAGACGACGTCGCAGAATTAAGAGAGAATTATTACCGCAAGAGAATTATAACCGCAAGAGATTATTGGCTGCAGCTGTCATCTTGGAATTATTACATTAGAATTTTCTTGTTCCAGTGGTCGAAGAATTTGCTAGAAGTTTCTAGCTATCAGAAATCGGACTATATAAGGACAGATGGCGATCGAGGCAAGGCAGTTGGGTTTCGAACCGCACGAAGAGATTGGAAAAGTGATAATAGGCGAAGTTGTAATTTTGTGATAAATTGAAAGTAGAGTAATTAGTCTGGATTTGTGAATTAAGTAATTGAAATGAGATAAAGTGATTTGAGAAGAAAGAGACCTTGTAAGGAAAGAATTTGCAAAAAACAGTATAATGTGAACTTGAATTTTTCTATAGACTAGAAAATAAAGAAATAATCTCACAGAATAACGTTTTATCTACTCGAGCCGTAGCTCGCATATTACAATAGTATTACGTAAGGCAAAGTAAAATAAATTAAGGTAGAATAAGGTAGTTTGCGAGTAAGATTTATTTTAAGGTATAATAGTTTTTTAAGTTTTATATATAAGAACAAACAAAAAAAAAGAAACAAATAAGTTCAGTTACTAAGTTTTTTAATTTTATTTAAAAAAATTTTCTTAGTCATTGTCAACAAGCAATAAATTAATGAAACAAATAAAGAATCGAAGTAAGGTACATCGAAAGACATAGTTTTAAGTATTAGGTTTAGCTTAGAGTGCCCGCATAGGGCCAGTAAGTTAGAATAGGATAGTTAAGTTAGTTAGTTGTTTGATTGGGAAGTTATTTGGAATTATGTGGAACGTGTGACTGATCGTTTGGCCAGGAATGAACTCTTGATTTAGCTTAATAGTACCAAGCGTTGATGTAGGTATGTCACTTATGCCTGTTAATGCGGTAATAGTTTCTGTATTTACCCATTCATTGGGGTTCAGTGTCTTTATTTTAATCAGGCTTAAAGCAGCGCCTGTGTCTAGGTGCATTAGAATGTTCGGAACATTGAACTGCCTTGATGATATTCTGATTTGGCTTTTGAAATTCGAAGTTTTATTAAAGGAACCGAAATTGACGATTGACTTATAGTTCCTACCCGAGTATCTATTAGAAATAGAACTTTGTTTTAGGAATTGTTGTGCACTTTCAATTTGTGTCGGAGTTTGACCGGTTGTGTAGGTTTGATTTAGGACTAGGTTCGTGTTTGTAAATCTGTTCTCTGCCGAGCTAGGGCTTGGAGCTGGCTCTATTTTAATTGACTTTTGGTTTTGGAACTGAAAATTAAGTTTTGATTTTGGTTCTGAGAGTTCCTGAGATTTTGTAAGGTTAAGGTTCAAGCACAAGCTTCCAATATCAGTTTAAATCAAGGAAACACAACCAATCCCAACCAGGAAAACTCTACTACGTTTGACTCACGTTATTTACCTGACTTCACGTGCTAGACGGGCCAGGTGTAGTAGAGTTTCCCTGGTTGGAATTGGTTGTGTTTCCTTGATTTAAACTGATATTGTAAGCTCTTTTTCTACACACATCTATCGTCTATCTTTGCTTTTTACAATATATACACGTCGCAGTAGTTTGCATCGCGTTGATATTTGAGGTTCTGTAGTTTGTGTTGGATGTTATGTGTTCTTGTTTTGTAATTATGGCAATATTTGTTCGTATGGTATGAGCTTTGTCTGGGTACCGCTAGTTTTTCTTCCTCCATAGCGATATCGACAGCTGTATCAAGGTCTTCACATCTCGCGCTCTTTACCAGAAGTTTTAACTGAGGTACGAGGCCATTGCAAAAAAAGTTAAGAATAATTTTTTCGTTTAAAATGCGGATAGCTTGGTTTGCGGATGAGTCATGGGTCGAGGCGTTCGCATTGTTCAGTTCATCGAGCAATCAAATTTTAAAAGATGAACCAGGGACCAAAACAGGTACCCTTTGTGGTTCTTTTTGAGTTGGAGAATGTCCGTTAGGCATTGGGTAAAGAATCAATCAAAGAATTGGACACTTCGTTTTCAGGTGCCCTACGAACCTTCCTATTTCTGAGTGAAAGGTTCTGGTTTAAATTCGACATTTACTGTTAACCAAAAAATGTTGAGAAAGTAAGGGACACGTGAAATTGTGTAAACATATATAATTCTTATTCTTTAAGGTTTTTCTTTTTCCGTTTTATTAAAATTTGGATGTAAAAAAAAACATAAAGATAAATATTAGTCTTACTGTGTGACCATGGTTACGACGATGCTGTTGTTATGATGTTGCTGGACTGATGATGCTGGGCTGCTGGATGCTGGACTGTTAATGGTCTGCTACTGATAATGGAATGTTACTTGAATGATGATGATGATATCTGTTTCTTGTTGTTGAACACTCGCGAACTTTTCTCCTCAATTTTGACCAGTATAAGTGTTAATCGATAGTTTTTTTTTTCACTTTTAGTTCGATTTTATTACATTTATTATTATTATGGTTATAATGATTATCCTTGACTCTACTGGTTATAATGATTATCTTCGACTCTACTGGTTATAATGATTATCTTCGAGTCTGCTGGTTATAATGATTATCTTCGACTGACTGGTTATAATGATTATCTTCGACTGACTGGTTGTAATGATTACCTTCGACTGACTGTTCATCGTATATTGAAGACTCTGGGACCTTTTGATTTATTTGTTGCGGGCACTTAAGTAGGCCAGTGTGACCGCGCTTGTGTGTTCGCCTCAGTGGGTCAGTTGAAATGTTTGCACATTTATATGTATACGTGGCTGAAATGTCTTGTGCTGGCACAGCAATGTGTGTAGGCGCAACAGGTGATACTAGTCACCAAAAGTGACACCAGTCACCAAAGGTGACACCAGTTATCAAATTACAGCGCAAACATAAAACATAAACAATGGGAAGAGAAATTACGATATTCAGGTGTCACACGAAGCGAACAAATGTCTTGGGGATTTCGCCCGAAAAAGGTTCAATTTGTGAAAACTATTGCGTTAATTAATCCTCCGATATATTTAAAAAAAAAAAAAATAAATTTAAAGGCGAAGTCAGAAAATGTGCTTTTCTTTGACGTATGCATCCACATTAGCGGACTTTCTCGCACCTCCAAGCAGTCGAGAAGTAAATAAAACCAAATCACAATTGTAGGAACTTGAAGGTCGGCGGTGCATCCGGGAATCACTCGTCGATGGCTTCTGCACCCCGGAGATTCAGAACAAACCAGGGCAGCTACATTTTGAAGAGGGACCCGAATGGTCAGGATACCGCTACGAAGAAGGAGATCCCTCCGAGAAAGAGCCTCCACGGATGACTGAAAGCGTACGAAGAAGGTAGACGACGAATTTTTGGAGAAGAGATAGCACGACCTTCTGACTTTAAAATTATTGTTTCATGGGGTGGCAAAACCCAAGAGATGGAGCTGTATGTTTGATGGATACTTTCTGGCAGACTCCACTGGAGAGCAAGTTGTTGAGAGCTAGGGTTGGCCACGGAGACGTCTTTGGTGCGAGTAAGGAGGACAACGGCACGCTCGCGGTTGCTTGGCTCAGCCCTTCGGACCGGATGGTTCTTGTCCACCTTACTTCACACCACCTGCTCAGCACACAAAATCTCGTGCCATTGTAATCAGAAAAATCAAAAGACAAGAAGGAAATTACTCTACTTTGACTTCGGACGGACTTAAAAAAAAAGATAAAAAAGAAAAAAAAAAGGTCCATGGTCAGGAGAAAGGTCGGGAATTATCACGCGAGCTTACCCTAACTATCCTAAACTAAATCTAAACTAACCTAAAAACTTAAGCTAAATCCTAAACTAAACCTAGCTATCTTAACCTAGCACATTTCTACTCCCTATTACGCAAATCATCCTTCCACTAAGTCTCTCCTCGTCAACAAGTACCCAAGATACGCCTGGTGGAAGTGCCAAAAGCTTACGTGCCCACCCTGCATGTCTTCTGACACAACCAATTACTATCTCTCTCGTCAATGATTGCGAGAGATAGCCCCTAGGAGTTCTTCCCAGTCACGACCTAAGTTAGTCGTAGCGGAAGTCCGTTAATGGTCACGTTGTGTCGTCATCATTCGTAATCGTCCTGTCCGGTCATCGTTCATCTACAGAAGGATGGCCCGACCGGCCATCCACACACCAAAAGAGAAAAAAACTATTTACACATCACATTAAATTATACCAGTTAGATAAATTAATTGCTAGGACTGTTCAAGATAAAATAAAAGAAAATTGAATCAAGAATATAATTAAAATAGTTTAATCACACTACATTACCACATATACTAAATGTGTTAAAGACTTAAAATTCGGAACAAAAGAAATCAATCTGTCAAACTATTTATTAAAGGTTAATGCAATTATACAAGATCTGAGCCATAGTTATAGTAGTTATGTCCTGTATCCCCTTGTGGGTCCTAGGGCCTCTACAACGCCTACGCGCCATCGTGTGCGATTTCTGGAAATGTGCCTCAGCTCTCCCCAACTCTTTCCCAGTTGCCGTGCTTCCTTCTCAACTGTTCTGCGCCACGTACTCCTAGGACCGCCGCGTATCCTGCCATCCTGGGTAAGCGGGTTCCATTGCATCGCTTGGTTAGCTATGGACCTGTCACCCTTTCGGAGAGTGTGACCGATCCACTGCCACTTTCGTCGTCGTATGGTTGTGCCTATAGGTTCATGGCCCGTTCTCTGATAAAGCTGTTCGTTAGAGATACGGTTTGGCCAGAATATCCTTAAGATGTAACGTAGACACCTATTGACAAACGTTTGCAGCTTCCTCGTGATAGTGATGGTCACTCTCCAGGTACCACATCCATATAGCAACACGGATTCAACGTTGGAACGGAACAGTCGTAGCTTGGTGTTTAAGCTAATTGCATTACTTCGCCAAACTATGGATAGCATCCCAAACGCAGATTTTGTTTTACCTATTCGGCTGGCTATATCCAGTTCGGTTCCGCCATCGGTTGAGACAATACTCCCAAGGTATTGGAAACTCTCTACTCTCTCAACCGTTTGTCCAGCAATGCATATATGAGTTGATGAGTTTGGTCCTAGGCTGATCATTTTTGTTTTTGCCGAGTTAATTTTCAGCCCAACGACGTCTGCTTCCCTCTCCACATTTGCTGTCATTTGGTGAAGGTCCATTATTCTGTGAGACAGTAGGCATACATCGTCGGCGTAGTCGAGGTGTTTGAGTTCAGATGTAAGAGTCCATCGAATTCCTCCATTTCCTGTTGTTGCCGCATTCAGCACATCGCTAATCACCAATAAAAACAATATTGGTGAAAGTATGCAGCCTTGCCGAACCCCACTTTGGACTTCGAATTCCTCAGACAGCCTTCCTCTGTGCAAAACGTGACATGTGGACCCATCATATGTAGCTTTGATAATTGCTATTAATTTATCCGGAATGCCTCTCCTGCGCAAGGCACGCCAAATAAATTCCCGATTGACACTATCAAACGCCTTTTCAAAATCGATGAACAACAGGTGAAGTGGTGATCGATATTCAACACATTGCTCGATGATGATCCGCAGGGTGTTGATGTGGTCGACACAGGAGGATCCAGACCGGAAACCTGCTTGTTCGGCGTCAAGTGTGTCTTCAAGGTGTTCTTTGATTCGCTCCAGGATGATTCTAGCTATTATCTTGGCCACAGCAGGCAGCACGCAGATACCTCTCCAGTTTTCGCACTGCATTAGGTTGCCTTTTTTAGGGAGCTTGACAATCATTCCCTTTTTCCACTCATCTGGAAAACTCTCGGCTTCCCATGTTCTCCCGACAAGTGGGAACAGTAGCTCTGCCGATGCTGTTGGCGCAGCTTGAAAAAGCTCCGCGGGTATGCCGTCAAGTCCTACCGCCTTATTAGTTTTCAGTGCTTTGATTGCGGTAATAATCTCTTCTTTACTGGGGGTTGTGGTGCGAATTCGAGAACTTCTTTCTACGGACACTTCAGTCTGACTTGGGTGCATATTGCTGGCGAATACTCGGTTTAGAACCGAAGCAAAATGCTCCTTCCATCTCTTCAGTTGATCCTCATCCGATATTAGCAACGAACCGTCTAAGCCTTTCACTGGGTGTTGAGTAGAGCTTCGGCCACCTATAAGCACTTTAGTGATTCTATAAACGGTTCTGCTGTCGCACCTCGCTGCTGCTTCTTCTGCTTCCGTAGCCAGCGCATTGATGTAATTGCGCTTGTCACGTCTCACGCTACGCTGTACTTCTCTCATCTTCATGCGATATAGGGACTCAAGCTCGATCCTCCCTGCTGCTGGAGTTGCTGCAATTTGAGCTCTTAGCTGTTTTCGTTGGTTGATCCTTCTCCAGGTATCCTCGGAAAGCCACGCCCTATGGTTTCCCTGTGATCGACCGACAATCCTTCCAGCACCTGATGTGAAAACAGTTTTCACAGCGCACCAATGGTCTTGGATGGTGGCGGGCAGGGAGCTGCTGATTGTCTCCACTCCACGTGAGAGATGGTCCCTTAATTCTTGGCGCACTGTGGGAACTCTCAGTCGGTCTACATTGAACCTAGGTATTCTTGTGTCGTTAGATCTACGAACGGCAGCAGTGCGTAGTCGGAGAGTAGCTATCATAAGTTGGTGATCTCGTACCAACCCCATGTCGGCACCTCGCCTCTTTCGGACGTCTAGGAGACTACTTCTAAAACGGCGACTGATGGCAAAATGGTCAATTTGGTTGGAGGTTGCTTGCCTGTCAGTTGACACCCAACTGATTTTATGGCAGGCTTTGTGCTCAAACATGGTGCCACCTATGACAAGACGATTTGCGTTGCAAAAGTCAACAAATCTTTCGCCGTTGTCATTCCGATTGCCTAGTCCGTGCCGTCCCATAACATGTTTGAGCCCTTCGTTGTCGCAGCCTACCTTGGCATTCAGGTCCCCCATCACAATGACAATGTCGCCATTGGGTGTTGCATTATGAACAGCTCCCAACTGGTTGTAGAAGTTCTCCTTTTCTTCCTCAGACGAACCATCCGTGGGGGCGTAACACTGTATGATGGTGACGCGACGTACTCTCGTCCGGAATCTGGCCGTTAAAATCCTATCACCGTGCGGTTGCCAGGTAATTAGGCCTCTGCGTGCTGTTGGCGTTAGCAGCAGTCCAACTCCATATCCACGGGGGTTTCCGGTTGGTCTTCCGGAGTAGAGTAATACAGTATTACGCGTTGGGGATTGGTACTCACCCGCATCTAACCATCTTATCTCGCTTACTCCCAATATGTCCAGCCTATATCGCATGAACTCATGCTCCAATTGAAGGAATCTGGCGTTCTGAGGTCCTTCACTCTGAGAGTCAAGGAGCGTCTTCACATTCCAGAAACCAGTCTTAGTCCGGGTACGATAGCCAAAGGTCGTCAACGTATTATCAGTCCTTATCCGAGGCATTGTGTCGGTTTCCATAGCTATTGTAGTTTCGGTAACGTGGGTTGCTGGCCCAGGTTACCTAGCCTAGGCATAAGACCCTAGACAATCTCGCACTTGCAATTTTGGCCTATATGTATAAGGATTTATACATGCAGTTGCCCGGGGACCACCACGAGGAGGTAAAGCAAGCACTACATTACGAACTTGATTGTTGCGCTACTGGTCCAATCCATGTTTTGGACAGTCAGTAGTTTCCCGATCAATCGCCATGCAGATCCCCCAAGATCTGAGCCAGCAAAGACTTGTTTTAATTATCTTTCTCAATTATCTTTAATTGCTATTACACGTTAATTTTTGTCTAGTAGTGAATATTTCACATTATTTCATGGTACTCCGATCTTTTATCTGATTAATAGTTTTTAATCGGTGTGTGACCTGAAAAGAAAAAATAAAACATTAATGAACATTTTAAACTTAAAAACAAAAATTATACCAGTGAGCTTTTCTTTCAAAAGTTTAATTTTTCAAATCGTAGACTGCAAATATCCTGCAATTAAATTTATTACAATTCATTCATCGCTGGATAATTTTCGTTGCGGTGATTCCACCGTTTCACCATTTGAGTCAACAGTTCCGCGCACCGTTGGATATTTTTGAGTTCGTTGATATCGCAAAGGCTCCGTTGGGATATCCACGCCAACTGTGCAGCAGACTGTTAAATCCATCGAGTTACGGAGCATAAACGATTCCGCTTCCATTGCTTTAACTACACTTTTTGCTAAAAGCAAATTTAGGAATCTTAAGGATACGTAAGTAGAAATAAACCCCAATTCTTATCTTTTTTTCTCTCTTACGAGTATTTTTTGTTATTCCGCAAACATGAGCGCCGCTCTAAAGCTGCAATGGAATTTGCTAAAGCAAATAATCAAGGATATGGAAAATTTCGGAAAGCGAACACCAAAGGAGAGAACAAAAAATTACATCTCCAATAGGATTTTCGTGCTAGGGAAAATTTTAAAGCAAGCACCCACCACTGGGTGCCCTGGCCAAAACTGAAAAGGAAGAAGAAGAGTTAGAAGAAGTTTTCGGCAGCATCAAGGAAATTTACCTGGACTATAAAACAGCGCTTTTGGACTGTCTGGAAAAAGTTCAACCAATGGTTGGAGCTCCGGTAATTGCTGTGATAAGTACTTGTAGCGATAAGAACATTATTCGTCTTCCAAAAATAAATCTGCCGGTTTTTACGGGAGAATACCAGTCCTGGAAATCCTTTCACAATCTTTTTGTCTCGTTGATACATACTAATAAGGCATTATCAGAGGTTGCAAAATTGCATTATCTAAGATCCAGCTTGGGGGGGTGAAGCTGAGCGTCTCCTAGAACATTTGGACATTGACAATGGAAATTATAAGCCAGCGTGGGATATTCTCACAACACGCTACGACCATAAACGTAACGCTACGACCGTATCAATGCTCAGCTGAACATTTTTTTTTTGGTCAGGAAGCCTTTATCTACGAGACTGCTTTATATCTGAAAAAAACTGATAGACACATCAGTGGAATATCGACACGCATTAAATAATCTTAGTGTGTTGGTGGAACACTGGGATGTTATTTTGATTTTCTGCCTAGTTAAAAAGCTCCCCACAATAACCCAATAACTCTGGGAGAAAAGCTAGGGACAGATAAGGAGCTACCGAATTTAAGGTATTTTGTGAGTTTCTAGAAGCTAGGTTTCGGACATTGGTGGCAGGTGGTCGACAGCAAGATACAGGATCCAGCAAGATCTCTAGGGCACCATTGGGAAAAACGAAAGCCTTCCACCTGAAACAAAGCCAAAAGAACCAGTTTAGCTGCAAAGTGTGCAATAAGGGAGCTCACTTACTTCGGACCTGCGCCTAATTCGTTCACCACCACCCAACACACACACAATCGCATTTATCGCAAATTTCGCCATGGCTAAAACCAATACCAGACCCCAAGAGAAGGCATCTTGCAGACGGCGAACCCCCGGAGCCAAAACGGAAGCAGCAACACCCATCAAATGGTGCTGCCGACAGCGACCCACCGGAGCCGAAAAAACTATTAGAAGCTGGAAGAATAAAAATCGGCTGGGTTAACTGTCGCATCCGCGAACGAACATTGCTCAAAAAATCAAGCGTCTGGAGTTTGGTCACCTAGCCTGGCAGTGTAAAAGCGAAGGAGACCGTATCTATGTAGAAGATGTGGAACAGAAGGCCACATCGCAAAGAACTGTGGAAAGGATCCATCATGCATGTTCTGTAGAAAGGATCACACATAAGATGCGCAATACGTTGCCGGTAGCAGCAAATGGCTGGTCTTCAGGAGAGCCACCACAAGCAAGCCATCATAAAGATAATACAAATCAATCTAAATCACTGAAAGACAGCTCAGGACCTCCTGACGCAAACTGCTAAGGACGAGGAAGCGGACATTATATTGATTAGCGAACTTTATGAAACTCTCAGCAGCAACATTTGGACTTGCGACAAAACTAAACAAGTTGCAATATGGATATTTGGAAGACATGCCTTCCAAGAAACCAATGAACAGGTGGATGGATTTGTATGGGCAAAAATAAGTGGCATTAACTTCTACAGCTGCTATGCCCGACCCAGCTGGACGACAAGGGAATACCAGGCAGACAATTTAATAAACGATGCGTATGGTGGAACTCCAATGGTCATAGGAGGTGGTTCAACGCATGGGCAACAGAGTGGCTTAGTAGGCTCACCAATGCCAGAGGGCATATTCTACTGGAAACCTTTGCGTCACTAGAAATAGTGCTTGCAAACAAGGTGCGCGCAAACACATATCGCAAAGCAGGTATGGGGTCAATCATCTATATAAACTTTGTGTGCAACGCACTATTGTGCAACACAAAATGGCGGCTCAGTGAAGAATATACTCACAGCGACCACCATGCGATAATAATGGATATTAAGAATTCTGGTTCCACCATTCAACTCCCTAAATTAACAGGCCCAAAAGGGAAAGATAAACACTTCGACGAAGACACATTCGGTGCGATGCGATCTAAAAAAGGAGACCAAAGGGAATAAGACGATATGTTTCAAACGACCCTGTAACGATGCAGACATAAACCCTTGGGGTATGACTGAAAGGCCATAGGTCTCCACAGATAACTTGCTCGGCTATGTTAAGATTCATGGTTAAGTTAGGTTGAAGTGGCTGTCAGCAAAATAAGCCAGCACACTTAGACCAATAATAGGTTCATTGTGATGCCACATGTGTTTGAGACGCGGCCTCTAGCCTACTCATTGAACCATTTAGAGCTTGTGATGAAGCGTAGAATGTACCTAACGTCAATATTATTCAGATCATCTAGGTCATTGAAACAGAAGGCTCCTAAGTGGTGTTTCCTTCTTTGGGAGAGAGCTGGGCAGGTACAAAGAAGATGAAGAAATCGTTAGAGAATACCCCAAGCCTTGTTGCATGCTTGCCTATTAGACAGTGTCCAGTAATGACACATATAACAGCACCAATATGCTTCCTATTTAGAAGCACTTCAGATCCAGCATAAGCCAAATCTGTTTTGTCGCTAGACAAGTTGTACTACTTGTCCACCTAGAATTTGTCTTTATGTTAGCATCAAGCTTTAATTTAAGTTTGCATGTAGCGATAGGCATACCCAGCAAACTTTTGCCCGGAAGGATGGGTATTGTTGTTCCATCTCTGGCAAGTTCGTCAATCTTACAATTCCCTGGAATATCTTTATACCCCGGCACCCAAATTAGGTGAATATTAAACTGCTCCGCCATCTCTATAGGCGACGATCGGCAGTCTAAAGCTGTTAAAGAATATGTTGAAGAGGATTCCTGGGATTTGATTGCTGCTTGGCTGTCTAAAAAGATGCGGACATCAATGGCCGATATCACGTTATTCATTAGCCAAGACAAGAATTCCCTTTTTGCCATTATCTCCGCCTAGAACAGGCTACAATGGTTTGGGAGACGAAAAGAGGGGTTTAAGTTAAGCCTATCAGAGAAGACACCACCACCCACCCCATCGTTAGTTTTTGAACCGTCGGTATAAACACCTATAATCCTACGTCCCCGATGGTGGTGAAGGCCATTACTTAGGAGACAACAACAATTTCGCCGCTCTGGTTACGTCAGAGTCAGAGGACGAAGACGATGAGCTGGAGTACCTTAACACCAGTATAAGGCAGCTCCAGCAGAAAGTATTGGCCTTAAAAGCCAAGCAAATAGTAAGGCGGGAGAGGGAGAAACAGGCTGTGCTCCAGTGGTCCCAAGAGCAACAGCAAAAACAACTGACACAGCAGGCTAACCAGAAACAATCACAAAAAACAGAGCAGCTGAAGCAAAAAAAGAAGCTGCAGCAATAGAAGAAGCAGCAGCCAAAGCTGCAGCAACAGAAGAAGCAGCAGAAAAAGCATAAGCAACAGCAGCAGCAACAACAGCAGCAGCAACAACAGCAGCAGCGGAAACAGCAACAACAACAGCAGTAAAAACAGCAGCCGAATCAGCAGCAGCAACAACAGCAGCAGCAGCAACAGCAGCAGCAACAACAGCAGCAACAACAGCAGCAGCGGAAACAGCAATAACAACAGCAGTAAAAACAGCAGCCGAATCAGCAGCAGCAACAACAGCAACAACAACAGCAGCACAAGGGAAGGTGCGAGTTCCACCTATAAATACATACAAGATGGAGCCCAAGAACACCATAGAACTTTGTAAGTCGGCCATAGGCAACAATTTTTCAATTAAAGGGTTCAGTGAAAATAGACACTCCATCCAGTGCAACACGGCGGAGCAGTACAATAAAATAAAGAATTTGTTAAGGGACTCGACGACGGAGTTCTTCTCTTTCACCCCGAATGGGGAAAAGTTGCAAACGGTGCTACTTAAAGGGATGGAATCGTCCACCGAGCCGGAGGGGCTCCTTAAGATGCTCCAAAAAATTAAGTGCGACAGTCTCACTTTTGTAGGGTTTAAGCCTTTCACCACAGCAAGGGCCAAAAGGGAGAAACGGAAACTACCGTTCTTCCTGGTTCAGCTGCCGCCCGATAGCAAACTGGAGGGTCTAAGGAGTATCAGAGTCCTAGACTACCAGGTTGTCCCATGGGATAAATTAAAGCGCAGCGAAAGCATTATTCAATGCGTTCGCTGCCGAAGGTTCGGGCACGCCGCTTCGAACTGCGATATGCAGCCTCGAAGCGTGAAGTGTGGACAGAATCACAAGACGGAAAATGTACTCTATGTAAGGAGGGAGTGGCAGATAAGGGCCCGCTCACATGTGTGCTATGCAAGAACTCGGGACACACCGCAAATTATCGGGGTTGTCCTGAGTTTCAATGCATTAAAACAACAAAGCAGAAAAATGTAGTGAAAGTCCCACCAGGTCTAGTTCAAAAAGCAACCGTGGCTCCTCAAATCACCGACGCCCGTCTGATGGGGTAACCACGGAACAGCAACAACCGAAGGTAGCTGCACAGGCCCCACCTGAGGCACAAGGCGACTTACTGACCATCTTGCTCTCTATCCAGGGGCAGATGGGGCAGTTATAGCGCCAGTTACAAGAGCAGACGACTGAAAATTCCTTGAAGATTCTAGCGGTGAATGTAAATCCATTGATTAGAATCGAACGAAAAGAATCGCTCTACAAGTTACTCCCAAAGCCCTGATGTGTGTTTGGTTAGCGAAACTAAGCTAACCCAGAAACGCAAGATATGGCATAAAAACTATAATACAGAAAGAAGGGACCGGCCCAACTCCACTCAAGGAGGAGGTGTTGCGATCTTCATTCGTAGGGAACTACCTAAGTTCTTTACGAATGAAGATCGTATACAGTGGTGAAGTGCGAAGGTTCCAGGGGCTAGAAGCGTGTATTGTGTACATCCCTCTCCGTAGTGAAAATAAGATGTACGTGGTAGCTCTTTATGCTGCTGAAGCTGCTCAATCCATTTTATTTATGTCAGAGCTGGACTAACAAACGATAAACTGTCTGAGCACATTTGTGTATGACTGTGACCATTGCGGATTTAGTGCCGAAATAACGATTCCCAATGAAATTGCGGAATTGGAAGAGTTTGTTCAAACGTACTCCTAAAACTACAGTAGGACTCTCCTTAAACTCGCTCTACCCACCGTCCAATGGGAACCTGTCAAACGCGGAGATTGACAGGTACCGAAAACAAATGGACGAGACAATCAAATGAACGATGGACAGCACGATACCTCGGTATCGACCAACTGTCAACGTGTTCCGCAATGCAAAAATCGACGGACTGCACACACAAAAAAGTAGACTGCTTACAAGACTAAAAAACTTGTATAGGCAGTTTACTAACAGACAAAACTCGGAGGTTAGGACGCTAAAATCGTCGTTAAAGAACCTCCAAATACTAATTAGAGCAAATTATAGGCAGTCGGCTAATTTACACTGGAGCAACAAGATTCTGGCTATCAAGTCTGATAACCCGAGTATGTTCCCTCAGATTAATAAAATATTTCGGAGGAACGATGTCAACGAACTTGAGCAATGAACGCTTACTTACAGCAGCAGGATCCAAGGAACGCTGGCGATGATGACGACTTTTTTGTGATCGAAGATCCGCAGGAGAATTTGGAGGCCATTGCAACTATTTTCGAAAATGTATACAAGGTAAATGCTAGCACTTGCCCGAACCACGACCTGGAGAATAGAGTCCTTATGCACAACTTCTACATTCGAAATGATATAGAGCACTGGCGATCAGAGAATACTGGTTTTACCGGGTTCAATGACGAAAACTTGGCAAACAATGCCATTGCCAATGAAAGGGTTTACCCCCCGTACGTATCGAAGGTAGAACTCCAAACGATCTTCGAAACATTGAGAACAAAGAAATCAGTGGGTATCGATGGAATATCGAACATTGTGCTTCGACATCTTCCTTTAGGAGCGGTGGAAATTTATGCCACCCTGTTCAACAATGCACTGAATAATGCCCACTATCCAGAGCATTGGAAAACAGTAGTGGTAAAGCCGATCCCCAAAAGGGGAAAGGACTCCTCCAATCCCGCAAATCTCCGGTCGATAAGTCTCCTTCCGAATATCAGCAAGGTATTCGAAAAAGTGATCAATAGAGCCTTGATTAAGTGGGTTGAGGACAGTAACATAGTTCCGGATAACCAATTCGGTTTCAAGGCGGGGCATGATACAATACATGCCGCGTCTAAACTGGTGTCGGATATCCTGCACGCGATAACGTATGCAGACAATTTGATTGCGTACGGATCAGGACATAAGACAGCACGGGCGTCCACTTGCGTGTCAAAATGTGGTCAGATACCTTGGACTTAGGCTAGACCAATATTTATATTTTAACAAACATGTAGATGCTGCTCTAGAAAGAGCCCGAGCTGCCTTCGCCATTTCAAAGAGACTTTTTTATATCAAGCAACTCGATGCAAGGGTAAAGGTGATCTGCTACACGGCCCTCATTCGGCCTATACTTGCATATGGATGCCCCGTGTGGTTCAACATAGGGGCAAGTAGGATGGAAAGGATTCGGGTGTTTGAGAGGGCCTGCCTTAAATAAAAAAAAAAAAAAAAAATCATATTTAATTATGTCTGTAGTTAAGTTAAGATTTATTTTTAAGGTAGCATTTAAGTTTTATATATAAGATAACAAAAAATAATCAGTTCTGGTACTAAGTTTTTTCCAAAATCAAAGTTTTTCTTAGTCATAATTGTTCTCAAGTAAAATGGAAATAAGTAATAGATTAAGTCGAAAGACATAGTCAAGAATTAAGTTTAGCTCAGAGCGGCCGCATTGGGCCAATAATATAGAATAAAAAATAGTTAAGTTAGTTAAGCTAGTTTTAAGCGGTTTTTCTAGCATGCAAGTATAAATGAATTAAATTTAATAAAAAGCTAAAAAAAAAATTATTTGGAAGGGATGGTAACTTGGAAGTTTTTGTCAAAATTTAACTTTGGGGATAGTGTAGAGCTATTGAGTTAGTCTGGGTTAGATTTCCAGCTTAGTTTCCTATCCAAAATAAGACCCAGGTATTTTGCTTCGTTGGAGAAAATTAAGCTTGTTTCATAAAGGGATGAAGGGTCAACAGGTGGGATTTTGTATTTCCTTGAAAAGAGGACTAGTTCGATTTTGTGGGGGTTCACTCCTAGACCACACCGAGCTGTCCATCTAGAAAGATTATTCAAAGCGTTTTATAGGAGCTCTTTTGAGGTAGTGAGGCATTTACCGGTGACTGCTATAGCAACATCGTCGGCATAAGCGGTAACTTCGCAAACCTCAGCTTCCAGGCTTAACAGTAGTTCATTGCCCACCAAATTCCAAACAAGTGGGGATAGGACGCCCCCTTGAGGGGTACCCCTACTGACATATCTTCTGACAGCTTTGAGTTGATAATTCGACCATTAAGCAGTAAATTCATCAGCTCATCAAGTAACCTATCTATCTTCAGATTTGCCAGTGCTTTGATTGTCACAGGTGAGTAGACGTTGTTAAAAGCGCCTTCAATATCTAGAAAAGCTACCATAATGTACTCCGTATGATATATGGAGTATTCGATTTTATTGACTATCGTATGCAATGCTGTTTCGACTGATTTGCCCTTACAGTATGCATTATGAGCCGTGGACAGTAGTCGTATGTCAATACTATCACGTACGTGGATATCAATTACTCGTTCTAGTGTTTTTAGAAGGAAAGATGATAGACTAATAGGTCTGAGGTCTTTTGGACTGGCATGGGAATATTTACCATCTTTGGGTATGAATACCACATTGACTTCTCTCCATATATGCGGAATACGGACCAGACTCAGACAGCTCTGAAAAATATTTTTTAGAACTGACAGGATAATGTCAGATGGCATTTGTGGTTCAGCAGGTGTGATGCCATCTGGTTCAGCAGATTTATATGGTTTGAAGCTATGTAGCGCCCAAAGGAGTCTGTCCTGCGCAATCAGACTTGAAAGGTTGGTTTCTTTAGCATTTGGCTTGATAGAGTCAATATTTTTGGCAGTCAGGGAATTACTTGGGAAGTGTGTATCAATAAGTAAGTTTAATGTGTCTACACTAAAAGTCGTCCAAGACCCATCTGTTTTTAGTAAACAGCTGAGCACTAAAGGATTTGTCAAGAGGATTTTTCGCAGCCTAGACGCCTCAGAAGATTCTTTTATTTAACCACAAAACAGTCTCCAAGAAGTACGTTTGGCTTCCCTCAAATCGTTTTTATATATTTTTAGGGATTCTTTGTACGAGTCCCAGTCAGATGCATCTCTTGTACTTTTGCCTTTGTTGAAAATTTGTCTGCAGGTATTCCTGAGTGGTCCAAGATCAGATGTCCACCAGTGTGGTTTTTTCTTTCCCCTAACCCTAACCGAAGGACAAGAGGAAGACAACGCTTTATTGAGGGCCAAGGTAGGGTTCTTGACCATGCAATCAAGCTCTTTTTGAGTATTATTCGGGGACTTCAGAGTGTCGGAATTATCAATTTTTTTTAAAGTTTCCCTATATTTGGGCCAGTTAGTATTGCGGATATTTCTGTAAACCAATGGGCCTGGAGGATCGTTGTCAAGACTAAATTGAAGACATAGGTGGTCAGAAAAAGAGTGTTCACTAGATACCTTCCAGTTCTTGATCATTGGATTAATGTTGTCAGAGACAGGAGTTATATCTAAAACCTCCTTACGGTCTCTAATTATAAATGTAGGTTCATTACCGATGTTGAACAAAATGAGGTTAGTTTTTAGAATATAGTCAAAAAGTAACTCACCTCTTTCGTTAATATCAGGAAGTGTAATGTTAATACAGCCAACTATGATTCCCGTTTTTTTTTTACTTTTTTCAGCGTCTGCGACCAGCCGTGCCATATTGGGTCCAGGAAGGTTTATGTTGTCGTGGGCGAGATAAGCTGATGCTAGATAGAAGAAGCGTTTGCTTGTTCCTAGCAACGCTACCGGTATATCCCGATTACTGTAATTAGGAAGTATAATTAATTTAATGCTACTTTTTACCAATATGCACGATCTAGGTTTACCTTTATCTTTGACATACAGGGAATAGTATCCAGGTTGCGATCCATAATAAATTATCTATTCCCCCGTAGACCACCTACTCAGTGTAACATAATCAGAGAGACCAACACAGAGCACATCCCCGTTATTACTCGGGAGGAACTATTCGAGGCATGCTAGAAGACAGGCAACAATAAAGCCCTCTGGCCGGATGGCATCCCCAATAAAGCAGTGAAAGTAGCTGTTCAAAAGAGGCCCAATATCTTTACTACGTCGATGCAAAAGTGTCTAGACGAAGGAGTTTTTCCTGATCCATGGAAGCTCCAACATTTGGTGCGCTACCAAAAGGAAACAAGCCGCCAGGTGAACCATCGTCATATCGCCCAATATGTCTACTCGACACATTGGGAAAGATCCTCGAACGCATAATATATAAAGACTTCTCGTGGTAGCAGAAGAGAAAGGAGTACTGTCAGATTAGCAGTTCAGATTCAGAAAATAGCGTTCTACCGTTGATGCCATAAAAGCGGTAGGCAATACAGCAGTTGAAGCGATCCAGGGGAAAAGATGGCGAGAGGACACAAAGAAATACTGTGCAGTAGTGACTCTGGACATTAAAAATGCCTTTAACTCGGCAGATTTATAAGGAAATCGCTGTCCAGAATGGATACCTGTTGAGAATAATCACAAACAACTTCGCAAACAGGAAGTTGAGGTACTAGGCCCTCTTCTATGGAATATTATGTACGACGGAGTCCTGCGCCTAACACTGCCACAGAGAGTTAAGATAATCGGGTTCGCTGATGACATCGCCGTAGTTACCGTGGTCAAACACAACCACGAAACAGAGTCAGCCACAAACGTCGCAAAAATCAAAGACTGGCTAGTATCCGCCTCGAGCAATAAAACTTCCCTGCTGGAGGCGGCCCCCTCTCGAATAGTACCAAACATCGGAGGACCTGGGTACGCTGGATGGATTTTACTATCCAGAGTCGTCAGCTCGGTTCTCCTGCATGCTGCCCCGTTTGGCCGGCGGCGTTAGAGACGATGGAGACACGGAGGAAACTGTCGGCAACATACAGGATCTGCGCGATAAGAACAATCAGCGGTTTCAGAACAATATCGGACGAAGCAGCCTGAGTCATAGCTGGAATGATCCCTATCGACATCCTTGCAAACGAGATGGTAAGGATCTACGAAAGGAGACGCTAGAGCAATCAAGAAGCAGGAATTGTCAAGAATATGAAAGAGGAAGAAAAAGGCAATATCAATAGCTATGTGGCAAGCTAGGTGGGAAAACAGTACAAAAAGCAGATGGACCTACCCACCATCGAGGCGTGGATAAGAAGAACGCATGAGGAGTGCAACTACCACCTTACATAGTTCCTATCGGTTCACGGTGGCTATCGGAAGTATTTATACAGAACTGGGCACGAAAGCTCACCATTCTGTCCAGACTGTCAAGATCAAGAGGAAGATACAGAACACGCAGTGTTCCATTGCAGTCGCTTCACAGAATGAGAAATAACTTGCCGAATCCACCGCTCCTTATAGAACACAAGTTGTGATCAGAGGAGAACTGGATGGAAATTTACGCACTCGTAACGAATGTGCAAAAAGAGCTTCTTTTAACTGAGAAAGCAAGGAGAGCAAAAGCAGCAATACAAGAAGCATAGCATGAATTTATAAATTCTGCTGTTGGTTGCGCAAACTGTGCAATTTTCTCTGGAAATTCATTCAAGCGCTGTAATGCATTAATTGGGCAAGCCCGGGATGTGTTAAGTACTTGTGCCGCTAGTTTTACATTAATTTTTTGAAATTCTGTGGGATCTATATGAGCATATGAGTTTTGGACACATTTTTGTGATATTATTTCTTTCTGTATTATAGATATAGTCAATTATTTTCCAGCTTACAACTCCATCCAGGGTTTGTAAGTCTGATCTTAAACACTTTTGATTAAATGTGGCACATCATACATTCCATACACTTTTTTATTCTTTATAAAGAAAGGAACTGTTGTCCTCATCCAGCTTTAGTTTATTGAAAAGGTTTCGATTCGTAGGGCATTGGTCTCAGCAAATGCCTCTTACGTTTAGTCCCAGATTTCTACATAATATGTCAATACGGTTGTATACTTCAATTTCGAGCTGCTTTGTTGATATATTGCTTGGACAGGTCACATGATAAAGCACTTGTTTATATTTAACACATATACCACGAATCAAGAACACACAAACTGATTTCGCACACAAATCTAATCTTTGATTTTCTCCATAATCAACGAAGCCCTCGATTATGTCTTTATATTCGTTGTATTTTAAATTCGCCTGGATACTCATCTCATCGAATATTAAAATGAATTCTTTGTCTTTTGGTTCCAATGGTAAAACATTTTTTGTATTTCCTCAAAAACATTTTCGTTTAGACCAGGAGATAAACTTTTAAGTTTCATCCATCTATGCAATGAAGCTGGGTGTGGCAAGTGCAATTGCAGTTGATCGATACATTACATTACAAACATGATACAATGGCAAATCGACCTTTCTTCTTGGGTAAATTGTCGTTTGCCTTGGGATAAAATGAGTTTGCAAAATGTTTTGTGCTTAGAGCTGTTTATTTTGGATTTCTTAGGATCAAAAGCAAGTTCATTGTCATTAGATTCCAAAAACTTTTCACTCCTTTTGATAAAAGGCGTAGGAACAGCGACGTGTTTTAATTTTTTGTTTCCAAAAAATTTCAAATCGAAATGTTTACTACAAATGTATGGACGTTTATGATTTTCAACATTATCACGGGATTCTTCTGCCTGAGCTAGCCAGTCATAATATTTCTTAGTTCCCTTCTTAGGAAATCTAAGCATTTTCCTTTCTGAAAATTGGGCAGTTGTTGCATTGCAGCATACAATACGACACGACATTTCCTCTAAGTCGATTTTTTTCGAAACTTTTTTGTATTTGTAAGTACCTAGGTACTTAATCGACCTGAAATAAAATTAAATAATATATTTTACCCTTCCTAGATTAACTTCTCAAAACTTTCACTTCGAAAAAATTCAATTTAAATATTTTTTACCACACCACAGATCGAAACTTCGGTCAATATAGCAAAATGATAATACGTACCTACATATGAATATATGTACATACATATGTATGTATAAATGAAATTGTGTCTCGCAGTCGCAGGTCGCAGACGGTACAAAGAGTAACAAAAAAAAAAGCTTTTCGCACAGAAAATTTATTTTCGGTTTTTTTTCTTTGCAAAGCAGAAAAGCTTTTTATTTGCCCATCGCTGTTTGCTCATCGCAAAAAAGATCAAGGCAAACGCACTTTCAGCTACGTTGACCTTACTCTTGGGTCTCTACACTCAGGTTATGAGACCAGCACCCGAGCGTTAATATTTATATCGCTGACTGGGCTTCTTCCGGCCAATGAACTGATACCAAAGCGTCATTTGGGGGAATTTTGATGGGCAAAGTGCATCAATCAAATAGAAGAATCAGGAACTAACTTAAAGAGCTTGACATCAGCCGGCAATTGGAAAGATTCTGGGAGATGGAAGAGGTACCCTTTATGGAACACCAAACCTATGCAGACAAGGCATGCTAGGACTTCTCCAACGCATCGACGAAAAGATTGGATAGGGGACGATACGAGATATCTTTGCCATTTAAGGAAGGGAGCACACCTGGGCTGGGATCCTCGAAAGAAGGAGCCTTGCATAGGTTTGCTCAGCTGGAACGACAGTTACAATTCAATCGCACTCTACATATAGAGTACAACGAATGTCTAAACGAATACTTACAATTGGGACATATGACAGAAGTTGAGGTCAGTAAGGAAGGAGTACTCAGGACTCCTCATCACTACTTCGTACCAAACCATACGGTATTCAAGGTGTCCAGTTCAACAACAAAACTCCGGAACGTCTTTGATGCTGCGGCTAAAACTACGGACGGGACTTCGTTGAATCAGAATCTGCTGACATGACCTAAAACACAAACGGATATCATTAACATTGTTCTGAGGTTTAGAAGACACATATATATATCTTCACAGCAGACATTGAAAAAATGTATCGGCAAATTCGTGTTAGCCCTGACGACTCTTATTATCAGCTGATAGTCTGGCGTAACTGTAATACCGAACCGAACAAGGTGTATCGTCTTCAAATGGTTACGTTCGGTACAACTTGTGCACCATACCTTCCCATTCGATCGCTTAACTAACTGGCAGTTGATGAAGAACACAAATATCCTCTGGGCGCACGTATGGTGACGGAAGATATTTATGTTGATGATCTGCTTGCTGGAGCTGGTACTGTTGAAGAAGCATTGATTAGGCATCATCAAGTGAACAGTTTGTTGGCATCGGGAGGGTTCAATCTGCGCAAACAGGCTCGAACGAGATTTTTTATCAGATACCCTTAGACCAGCGGGAAGTCGATTTTTCTCTGAGTTTATATACGTCAGACCATATTAAAGCTTTACGAATAATGCGGTTTCCAGTAGAAGATAGTCTCTCTTTTCAGAACATTCCAGCCGATGCTGCTGAACCAACTAAAAGGACGATCTTCTCCACCATTGCCAAGCTCTTTGATCCACTCGGATGGATCACACTATGTATTATAAAGGGAAAAATCATGATGCAGAAATTGTGACATAGCGAGCTAAAGTGGGACGATCCTATTTCGTTGGATTTGAAGAAAGAGTGGAACGTTTTTCGGGATGAATTGCCGCAACTTGAAGAGATTCGCATTCCTCGTTGGATCCACACGCGTGACACCCATAGAGGTATTGAATTGCATGGGTTTCTTTACTATACATCAAGGGTTTTAGGTTTACGCGACGGGAAGCAGTATGCGTGGACCGACTCAACCATCACGTTATCGTGGATCGCTACACCTCCAACCAAGTGGGTCACCTTTGTAAGTAACCGTGTAGCAGAAATATAGCGACTTGTTAAACCAGATAGTTGGGAATATATTACCAGTGATTTGAATCCTGCAGATATAGAATCCAGGGGAATAACACCCTCTTCTTTACAGGCAAACAACCTTTGGTGAAATGATCCAGACTTTCTGCGCGAATCCTGGGAGTCTCAATATTCACATCAGCCCACGAGCTTAGTTACAGACGAGGAGAAAAGGTCCATTAAAGCACACATGGGAATTCATTTAAAAAAATATATCAACACTATAATACTTCAACACTCTACTTTGACTAAACTTCTAAGAATAATAGCATATTGTCAATGATTCATAGCAAATGTGCAAAAGGTACCGGAATCGAAAAATTTAAACTCACTTTCTGCAGCTAAACTCCATTCTGCCACTCTGTTCATAATAAAACCCGTCCAACCAGATATGTTCACTCCAGATGCAAAGGTCAAAGCTCCGAGCACTCTTTGCCCTTTCACAGACTCTGATGGTATCTTGCGAATCGAAGGTAGGTTGTAACATGCGGAACTTCCATTCGACCAACGACATCCGTTCATACTTAAAGGAAATCACCATTTTACAAAGCTTTTGATAGCTGGCGTTCGTCTGAGAACGTTACATGGATAGCTATAACAAACCACAGCGTATTTACCTAATAGGCATTGGATCCTGAAATTCAAAAACTGCATTAAGAGTACCGGGCGAAACCGTCGCAACAACTTATGGGTAACATACCAGCTCCAAGGTCCGCGTATCTCAACCCTTCACTCATGCTGGTGTAGATTACGCAGGGCCAATTGATGTGAAGTCATGAAAAGGTTGAGGCTTTTTGGCTACCAAGGCCATACATATAGAACTTGTAAGCGATTTAACCACCCAAGCTTTTATTGCAGCCCTACGACGATTCACATCAAGAAGGGGACTATGTTCGAATATATTCAGCGACAATGGAACAAACTTCGTGGGAGCCAACAAAGAATTGAAGAAGTCGTTCGATGAAGCCAAGTTCGATTGGAAATATGTTGCAGAAACGATCTCCACGGAAGGTATCCAGTGGCATTTTATTCCTGCTGCTTCCCCTCACTTTGGCGGACTTTGGGAAGCTGGAGTAAAATATATAAAATACCACCTCAAAAGGATCATCGGCACCGAGACATATACATTTGAGGAACTCACCACGCTTCTACATCAAGTAGAAGCCTGTTTCAATTCGAGGCATCTATGTCCAATGAATGATAATCCTCACGACTTACAGCAGCACTCACTCCCGGACACTACCTCATCGGTCGAGCTCTAAACAGCATCCCTCAACCTGACTTATCGGACACCAAAGTTGGATACTTACAACGATGGCATAGCATACAAAGGTTACAACAACTATTCTGGAAGCAGTGGTAATCAGAATACCTGACACGACTACAACTGCGACCAAAATGGCTTAAGATTGAGCATCAGCCCAAGGTAGGAGATCTAGTTCTGATCAAGGATGATAATTTACCACCAGCAAAGTGGAGCTTAGCACGCGTCGTCCACACGCATCCAGGGACAGACAATTTGATTCAGGTCGTCACCCTGTAAACATCGAACGGAGAAGTAAAGCGACCTATCACTAAAATATGTTTACTTCCCTCTAACTTCCCTCTACTTATGCACGCATGGGTAGCCATTTCAATCGCACCGATCACAGTACATATTTGTAAACAATCCGCGCGTACCGAAAAACACTAACACAGTCAAACGCGCGGCCGCCTTTATTTTTTTACGAGCACTTATATTTTTCTCACTATAAAAAAAAAAAATCATTTCATTAATACACTTTTCAAGTTTTTCTTCTCCAGGTACATGATGCTGTACATTAATTATCTTCGAGGCAAAACACATCACGTAAACTTTGTCCATACAATAGAAAAGTACATATACCCGAAATTTTCGATCAAACAAAACAAACGACATTAAGAGTAACCAGCGTCCATTCAGAATTGCCGTACGCTCGCGCAACAACAACAACACGAAATCAATCCCACATTGGAAGTCAACTTAGACATTAAAAATAGGCTTTCAATTATCAATTAATAATAACACTTTAATATTACTAACCAGATTAAGTTACACAACATAAATTAATTACTTAATTATTTCTACGTTATTTCAAAACACACAGCACTGCACACAACACCGGTTCGACAAAAAGAAAAACAACAACTGCAGTAATCAGAACGATAATGGCCGCCAATGATAGACAAGGAAGAAAGGCGAAGGCGAAAAATTGAACTTGAGGAGGAATGCGGCGATTTATTTGCGGAGGTTAACGGCCAAGTTACATTGTGAACTTTGTTCACGGCCGGGGAAGGTGTTCAAGATAAAATAAAATAAAACTGAATCAAAAATATAATTAAAATAGTTTAATCACACTACATTACCACATATACTAAATGTGTTAAAGACTTAAAATTCGGAACAAAAGTAATTAATCTGTCAATCAAAAAAAAATTAATCTGTCAAACTATTAGGTGTGCAACTAAGTTTTCGCTGTTTTTTTTTTTTTTTATTGAAATGCAACTTTACTGTGAAAAAGTGGTTACAAATGAATCATTCAAAGTATCTCCCATCGCTAGCTACAATTTTTTCCCATCTTTTTGGCAGAGCTCAAATACCGTTACGGTAAAAGTGTTCATCTTTTGAGGCTATCCGCAAATCAAGCCATTTTTTGATGTCTTCATATGAGAGGAACTGCTGCTCAGCCAGACCATGTACGGAACAAGTAATAATCGGATGACGCAATATCTGCGGAATATGGCGGGTGGGGTAAGACTTCCCGTTTGAGCGTTTCCAGGTAGGTTTTAACGGGTTTGGCAACGTGAGGCCGAGCGTTGTCATGCTGTAGAATCACTGTTTCGTGCCTCTGCTCGTATTGTGGCCGTTTTTCGCTCAGTGCTCAGCTCAATCTCATCAATTGAAGTCGATATCGTTCCCTTGTGATGGTTTTTTTGGGTTTCAAAACTTCATAATAAATAACACCACCCTGGTCCAACCAAATACACAGCATAATCTTCGCAGCGTGAATATTCGGCCGAGCCGACGACGTAGTAGCATGAGCGGGCAAGCCCTCATGACTTACTTTTCTTTGGGTTGCTGTAATGAATCCATTTTTCATCACCCGTCACGACGCGATGAAGAAAACCCTTCCTTTTTTGCCGTTGGAGCAGTTGTTCACAGGCGAAGAAACGACGCTCAACGTCCCTTAGCTTCAAATCATAAGGAACCCAAGTTCATTGTTTTTAAATCATTTCAAATGAATGCAATCGCTTGGAAATGGCTTGACGGGTAACTCCTAATGCTGAAGCAAGCTCTTCTTGCGTTTGGCACGGGTCCTCATCGAACAATGCCTCCATTTAGCTTCTTCGAAGGATTTTGGCCTTCCTTCACGTTGACGGTGGTCAACATCGAAATCACCGTTTTTGAAGCGACGGAATCAATCACGGCACGTTTCAAATAGAGCAGCATCTCCGTAAACTTTTTGGAGCTCTCGATGCGCTTCAGCCGCCGTTTCCTTCGAATGAAAGAAACAAATTAACACTTCCCGCAAATGACGATTATTTGGCACAAAATCAGATATTTTCACACAACCAAAAGTATATGACGCCAAAACAAAATCAATAATGTGTCAAAACAGTTTGTTTACCATATGGCTAAGCTCGGTTCATGACGTTTTGGATATGTAAAAATCGACCAGCACTTACTGCTGGAGCCATCTATTGAGAACGTAGTTGCGCACGTAATATTTATTAAAGGTTAACACAATTATACAAGATCTGAGCGAGCAAAGACGTGTTTTAGTTATCTTTCTCAATTATCGTTAATTGCTATTACAAGTTAATTTTTATCTAGTGGTGAATATTTCATATTATTTAAGGGCACATTGCCCTACTCTATTTATTATATAATTTAAACCTTAAAACTACAGCCAAAATTAAACCCTAACTATTCTTAAATAATCTGCTAAGAATGTTTTAAAAAAATGTTCCTTTACAAAATAAGGAAGGTACTCACGGTTTTTCTTTACTAGGTCCCCCGCTGTCCTGCCGGCAGCACATGAAAGGTTGGATGGTGTTCTTTCCTGTTTTGTTTGGAGTTAATCACGACGCGAAACACAATTCGTAGGAGAATTTCACAAATGCGTCTTTTTTATAACTTTAGAATTCAAATTCAATTACTATACTGTAGCATACTATAAAAAAAACTAATTTAATAGCACTAAATTGTAATTTATCCTTTATCAAAAAAAAAAAACAAGACTGAATAAACTACATGGAATTCAAAAAGGCTAAAAAAAATTCACTAAAGTATTAAGAAATTGCCTCGGAGATTCATTTCAATAAAATTATTTTTTTGTTCTCTTTTCACTTGGAAATTCTCAAAACTTATTAAATTTAATTTGAAAGGGGCTAAGGAGGTCTATCGCACTTAAACATTTTTTTAAAGAGATTTCACAAATCATTGGGTCCCGCTGAGCACCTCCCCTTGCCGTTCTTTTATTGCGGATCGCCCCCATCGCCGCCACCGCTATCACCGCTTCCACCAGACCTTGTCCTGTTATACATTGAATGGTCCTGACTGGGTAATGGCAAGCGACAAACAATTTTTCCGCAGGGTCCTGAACTGCATTCTGGTTTCTTATGCCTATTGCGTAAAAAAAATTAAATTTCTGCTTCATCGGAGCTCACAAACTTCGTCCTACGTACCTCTGCCAATCTTTTAATTTTCCTGCGCACCCCTCTTCCTGTGCAACGGCTTTTAAGTTTCCTGCACTATGTGCCTACAGGTTTATCTAATATATAAAAAAAAATCTTTTTATTATCTTATAATATATACCCTGTGCCACACTCACCTCCTTTACCAAAACTAGAATTCCTACGGTGCATCTTACACCTCACTGTACATGCAAAAAAAATACTCTTTTATCAAGGCAGCGACCAACTATTTCGAAGCAGAACTTTGACAATGAAACTTGGGGTCGATGCTCTAACCCGTTGTTATCTATCTGTGTTATCTGTTTCCCATTATCCTACTTTTCGTTTCCTTCTTTTTCCTTGTTCGACATTATTCTATCTTGGTTAGTCCCCTTCCCCTTTTATTCTCATTTTTTGTTTTTGCCAGCTGTGGGTAGTGTATTCCCCTTTTTTTAACATTGAAATGGAAAATTTCCCTTTGCAATGACCCACGTCTCGTTATTGTCTGTTACAAAATCGTCCGTTTAAAAAACATACCCTGAATGATAATATAAAGGGTGACCACACAGCAATAATAGTTTTTCCAATTATTATGTTTCAGCATCTGTCAAAGCAACCAATGACATCCAGCTATCAAAATATTCAGTAAGGTTTGCCACTATATCATTCATCGTTTGATTCTTCCCGAACGTGTGGAAATTATTAAAAAATATTATCGAAATTCCAGCGCTACTATGGATCGGAACAAAGTAAAAACGGAATTGTTGTCGTCCTTGCGGCAGAGCTACTTGTCAACATCTTGACCATTTCAAAATCCAGTGACCGTTTGATGTCTCTCAAATTGGTGATACAGGGTGAGGTATGGAATATTGTAAGCGCATATACTCCCCAAGTCGGATGCGAACAGAGAGATGCATTCTGGCTGGATTTTCACAACCTCATCAAAAACATCCCAAAGGAAGAGCTTTTGTTTGTTGGCGGAGATTTGAACTGACATGTCGAGAAAACAAATGAAGACTATGAAGACTGCCATGGAGGACTGGGGTACGGCACCAGGAATTCTCCAGGTGAAGACATCCTAAGCATGTGCAAGTCATACGGTCTTATCGTGCTAAATACCATGTTCGTCAAACAAAGCCGGCACCTGATCACTTACAGCAGTGCTGGAAATGAAACCCAGATTGACTACCATTTGGTAGCCAGTTTCATGAAGCCCCGGGTTAAAGATTGCAAAGTGATCCTGGGAGAGGCGATCGCCCAGCAACACCGTCTCCTCCTGACAGAAATTTTTATGGAGACGAGGAAGAAAACAATTAAGCAAACAAAGGTGGCTGAGAAAATCAATTGGTACAAGCTGGACAAAGGAAAAGGCGAAGTTTTTATTACCAACATGACAAATTACCTCTTAACCATCATCGCTGAGGTCGGTGATGAGAAGTGCAGAGCACAAGATATGTGGGATTCCCTACAGCGATCTTGCTTGTAGAGAGCCAAATCACTGCTTGGAACGTCGAAAGGACCCTGCCAACACACCAAAGAAACATGGTGGTGGACAGATGAAGCTAAAGTAGTAACACGGGAAAAGAAAACGGCTTTCAAGGCTTGGTCAAAGTGTTCTTCTACTAACAGAGATGAACAAGCTCGCCTCGAAGTGATATATAGATGTTGCAAAAGTCTCGCGAAAAAGAAGTGCGCCCAATTTCAAAGGAAAAGTATGGAAGGCCTCTCTCGGGAGTTGGAGAAAATATCATCTTCGGCGTCTGATAAGAACCAGGCGGTCCAGGAGCTTCGACAAGACAACTTGAATAAGGGAGCAACTATCTTCAAAATAGCCGCCCAGAGAAGAAGAAATGCTCAGGAGATTCGTTCCCCAAAGTTCATTAACAATGCTCAAGGCCAGCTTCATGTGGAAGACGACAAAATTCTCCACAGATGACGACAGTATTGTGAAAGACTTCTGAACGAACAGTTTCCTCGGGTACACTTTCCAAGAGCCGCTCCTAACTATGACGAAGTATCTGACATTACTGCCGAAGAAGTTAGGAATGCCGTCAAATACTTCAAAAAAAGAAAAGCGATTGGGCCAGACGAGATAGGTGAACTAACGGCGAGCGATGTATCTATTGGATCCAAGAGTTGTGACACCTGAGTTACCTTCTCAGGAACTAGGAGCAAAATGTAAGATAAGACATCGCTCTAAAGAACCAGCTCTCCAAGAAATCCAAGAGCGTCTGACATATAATGTTCGGCTCATTGGTCAGCGTCTGATCCCATAGGGGCGGCTGTATTAAAAACCTTGAATAGAAGAAGTAACTAAGCTATTTATGGTTAACAAACAAAAGTTACAAAAAAACAAATATGGCAATGAGTAAAACAAACAGATACGATACCCCAGGTGGCAATCCAGTTAAACTGGTGAATCCACTCTTTTCGGAGATCGGTCCTGCGGATTCTGGGGAGGACCAATTATTGCTTATAGGAAATAGAAAGAGTTCAAAAACACCAAATATATTCTCCTCAAGGGTTATTCCATCGATAACCCCTACACAAAAATCAAATAACATAGAAGTCATTAACGAAAAAGAAACCAATAACTATGAAAAGTTCGAAAGAAAAGATCATCAGTGTTCCAAAGAAAATAACGAGATCCACCAACTTGAATCCAAAAATTATTATGAGGAATTGCAAAAAGAAATTTTAGCCAGAAAACAACTTGAAGTCCTCGTTGACAGTCTTCAGCAACAAGTTAATAGACTTGAAGAAAAAGTCAGCTTGCTAGACAAGAAGACCTTAAATGACAACAAGTCAAGTCCATAAACACTTGTAGTGAAAAGAACACAAAAAACTGCAATTGAGTTTCATAGTAATGAGGAAGAGCTCCTTCTTGAAACTTATGGTAACAGAAACAAACGTAAATCAAAGAAACGAAAAACAGAGAGTAGCCCAGAAACTGTAAAAAGTCAGCAGACAGCTTCAAAGCAGAAACTGCAGCAATAATGAAAACATTCAATAACGAAATAGGAGATGTACCCCAAAAGTCTTATGTTAAAGGCACTAAGCAAACTGCACCACCTCCAATCATGATTTCTGGATTGGCAATGTTTGGCGAGCTTAAGAGCATAGTTGAAAAATGCACGAATAAGACATGTAAATATACATCATACAATAAAAACAATTGGAAAGTCATTGTTGAAGACGCCGATGCGTATAAAGCTTTCACTGAAAAATTTAACAAAAAGCAAATTCAGTGGCACTCGAATGAAAATAAAGCTACAAGATCGATAAAAGTAGTAGCAAGAGGCCTTCACTTTTTATGTGATGCCAAAGAAATTGTCGAAGACCTTATACAAAAAGGATTTCAAGCTCTCGATGCAAATAATCTTATTAAAAATGAGATAATCAAAGACTCTACTGGGATATCAACGACGAAAAAGAGATCTCTACCTTTATTTATGCTCACTTTCGAAAATAAAGAAAGTCTCGAAAAGATTTACAGTATTAAATCAATTATGGGCATAGTTGTTAAAATTGAACCACTGCGAAAGTCAAAGTTTGTTCCACAATGTAAGCGCTGTCAAGCCTTTGGGCATACACAAAAATACTGCAATCGCGAGTTTGCTTGTGTGAATTGCGAAGGTTGGCATGCAACTAAAAACTGTACCATAGGCAAAGAACAGAAAGCGAAATGTGTTAACTGCCAAAGCAATCATCCTGCAAGTTACAGAGGATGTCCAATCGCCAAAAAATTCCAAGACACAAAAAGAAAAAAACAAAACTGGGAACAAGCTTAGAAACTCAACAAATACAGAAGCAATAGCTAAAAAACAAAAAAGTAACGGTCGAAAACAAAACTAAAAACTGACTGACAAAAGTAATTGCACTAAGCAAAAGTGATGAAAATAAATCCTATTCCCAGATTGTAAAAAATGTGCGGAAGAACGAGGAAACATGCTGAAACTTATCCTAAAAAGGATTGAAAATCAAGATTTAAACATCAAACAGCTAAGCGAAGAAGTCGCTCTTAAAAAACAATGATGGTCAGAACACTTAAAATCGCAACATGGAATGCAAACGGTCTTTTACAACATGTATCAGAAATAAACATCTTTTTCGACATAGAGCATACAAACATTTGTTTGGTGTCCGAAACTCACCTCGCTATAGAACAAAGTCTTGATAACAAGCTACCAAACTACACATGTTATCACGCTCCGCACCCAGCTGATAAAGCTAGGGGAGGATCAGCAATTCTTATAAAATAGTGCTTGAATAACTATGAAGAACCAATGTTTACTAATGAAAACATGCAAGTAACAACAATTAGTATTAGTATAAAAAAGAAAGAATTTAAAATAGCAGCTATATATTGCCCTCCGAGGCGCTCTCCAACTGAAGAAGACTTTGCAGAACTCCTAAATTTGTTAGGACATAACTTCCTTGTTGGTGGCGACTTCTATGCTAAACACACCCACTGGGAATCTAGGCTCATAACTACAAAAGGTAAACGGCTATACCAAGCAGGCTGCAAATTCAACTGCGAATTTTATTCTTCTGGTTCGTCAACATCTGATACTAACAAAATACCAGACCTTATAGACTTGTTCGTAGTTAAAGGTATTAAACGAAATCATATAAGTGTCGAAGGTAATTACGATTTATCGTCAGATCATACTCCAGTAATTTTATCACTGAGCCAAGCAGAAATAATAGAAAAAAGTAATCCTAAGCTCGTGAATAAGAGAACAAACTGGAACGAATTCAGAGACGAACTTGACGGTTTTATAAACCTAAGATCCCCTATGCAAACAATTGAACAAATTGATCATGAAGTAGAACAATTTATTGCTGATGTGCAACAGTCTGCAGAAGAAAGTACTCCAACTATTTCGAACTCGAGAGAAACAGAAATAAAATATCCTGTCGAAATAAAGGTGCTGATATTGGAAAAAAGAAGAGCTCGAAGAAAATGGCAAACTACGAGATTCGTCTTAACAACGAATTAAAAAAAAGAATCTGTGAGTTCAAAAATGATTCACTTAGTAGATTCCTGAAAAGTCTGACGACGGATGCTTCTACCGAATAATCCTTATGGAAAGCAGCTTAGCGCCTAAAAAGACCCCAGACACAAAACCCGCCAATAAAATCTCAAGATGGTAAATGGATCGGAAACCCGAAACAAAAGGCTGATCTCTTCGCTGAACATCTCGCGAATGTTTTTAAGCCATTCCCAGCAAACACAGCTACAGATCCCTTAGAGTTTGTTGATAGAAACGACGAATGTGAAATACCTTTTGTAACGCTCAAAGAAGTAAGAAGCATGTGTCAACATAAGTTGTCTAACAAAAAATCACCAGGGTACGATCTAATAACTGCTCAGGTTTTGAAAGAAATGCCTTCGATAGCCTTCAAGAAACTCCAATTTATAATAAACGCATGCCTTAAGCTAAGATATGTGCACATCATTGGAAAATTGCAGAAGTCATTGTTATACCTAAACAAGGTAAGCCACCAACAGAAGTAACATCTTACAGACCAATATCGCTTATACCAATCATGGCAAAAGTTTTCGAAAAACTGCCCCTGAAAAGGCTTAGCAAAATAATAGAAAAAAGAAGACTAATTCCGAGCTATCAGTTTGGATTTAGAAATAAACATTCCACGATAGACCAAGTGCATCGGATGTTGTGGAAAAGGCACTTGAAGAAAAACAAGTTTGCTCAAGCCTTTGATAAGGTTTGGCACTTGGGACTTGAGTACAAACTACATAGGGACCTCCCCAGGCAGTACTACGAAATACTGAAATCCTACGTTACGAACCGACTCTTTAGAGTACGGTACGACCAAAATTACTCGGAACTAAAGAAAATTGAAGCCGGTGTACCACAAGGAAGTGTTCTAAGACCAACCCTGTATCTGTTATTTACAAGGGATATTCCAGTGGACATCAACGCTATCATGGCCAACTATGCTGATGATACTGCAATATTGGTGCCAGATAAATCCGTTACGAAGGCTACTCAAAAATTGCAAAATGCAAATGCAATTAAACGAAACAAAATCGATGCATATAAACTTTACTAACAAGAACATAAACAATTTTCCAATTTTTGTAACAGTACAGCAGTATCTTACTCCAATACCGCCAAATACCTTGGAATGACCTTGGATGCAAAGCTTAAATGGAAAGAGCACATCAAAAAGAAAAGAGAAGAACTTAACTTGAAGTACAGAAAAATGTACTGGTTACTAGGAAAGAACTCTGACCTATATATCCAGAACAAACTAATGTTATATAAGCAAGTACTGAAACCCATTTGGACATATGGTATCCAACTATGGGGCTGTACAAAGAAAACGAATGCTAAACCCATCCAAAAATTCCAAAGCAAAGTCCTTCGTGGAATAATTAATGCCCCATGGTATATAAGAAATAGCGATCTACATCGTGACCTTCAAATTGAAATGGTTACAGAAGTGGTTAAAAAACACGCTGTATCACGCAATCAGCGACTGCAAAGTCATACCAACTCCGAAACGGAGAGCGACTTAAATGTACGAAACAATGTTCGGAGATTAAGAAGAACCAAGCCTCATGAGCTGACGGTCTAAAAGCTATGGGAAAGTGTTATAACTTTAATCTTCCCCCAATGCGATTTATAAATTATGAAAGAAAAATCATTTGTCGATCTTTCATAGATTGGTCCAGATTCACCGGTGGTTTTAGTGCGGTAAGGGTCCCACACTACTTGGTACCGATTCTTACCGAGTGTCTTTTGTAGATTTCCATAGGATAAAAAAAAAAAAAAAAAACCAGCAATACGCGACATGCTTCGAATGCACATCAGTTCACCCTAAAGCCTAACTTTGGTCGCACTGTTAAATATAGGGATTCGTTTATAAGCCGAACGACGCGAATGTGGAACGATCTACCAAGCTCTGTATTTCCCCATCACTACAACCTTCAAACATTTAAAGCCAACGTGCACAGGCTTCTCCTCTGCTCCTCTTCCCCTTTTCCCCAAAAGCCCGTGCCCTGTAACAGTATAAAGGTATTCATATTCCTTTTGGCGCACGAGTTACGTATCAATCAATTCCCACACTGTTCCACGGCTAAACACTGATATCCCAGTTTGCAACGGAAATGTTCCAGACGCTAACTCAGATATCAAACTGAAACTCAATCTCGACTTTGAGCGTGTAAAGCAAAAATACACCATCGGTGTGAATCCGACCGTTTCACGATGAGAACACAGATTGGAAATTTATTGATGACGAAACATTTTTCATGCTCATCATGGGGTTCAGATAGAGAAATTGTAATTTTAGTTTTTAAGTAAAGTACGGTCGTCACTCTGAAGAGTCGACGTAAAATAATTAATAAAAAATATTTTTTTTAAGTCTCCGAAGAGAACGTGTTTTTTTATTTTCCTGACTTACAAATAAATAAGTGGCGCAGTCGGTCTTACAAACAACGGCGATAGTGCAAAAAAAAAAGAAAAAAAGTGATTGTGAAGAGAGTGCTAGTTTTTTTTTCTCTACTGCAACCAACCAACGCCGACAATAAAAAATACTATTATAATTTTATATGCACAGAAAGCTTAGCATAGTGTTTGATTCACAAAGAAAGTTAAAAGAATCCGATATGGAGGACATACAAAATTGAGTGCAAGAACTTCAGCAAGTGGTTGTTGAACAAGAACAACAATTGGTTCAGTGTCTACAACAGCAGCAAAGCCAACTGCAGCTGCAATAGCAGCAAAATCAACAACAGCTGCAACAGCAACAAAATTAACAACAGCAAAGTCAACAGCCGCCAATTCCGCCCCCACGTCTATAATTAAGTGCAGAAAGTGTGCTAAACCAGTTTAGACAAATTAAACCAGTTAATGGAAGAGATGATTATCCACTTTCATCCTTCTTAAAGTCGGTAGAAGTGACATCAAGATTGTGTGATTCTGATAGGGAACTACTTTACTTCGGACTTCAAATCATCATAAAGGAAAAACTGCAAGAAGTTGGAAAATGTATTTGGCAATAAGGCTAAAGCAACACTTCCAACCGCATCGCAGTTACACTGAATTATTCAATTATGGTCGTGCTTTAAAGGTTAGTAGTCTTAGAGAATTATTTGATGAATTTAGAAATATAGGCTACCAATTGAGTTCGATACTAGGAGACCAGATATCTATAAACCTGAAAAAATAGACGGTAATATGTGAGTTCTGATATTACTGAGGAAAATCCAGTATGATCGATATTTATAACAAATACGCTAGGTTAAGGTTGTTAGACGATTTTAGGTGTGTAGACGTTCATCATAGAAAAAACAGGTCCCCGAAAATCCAAAACCAATATTATCGATCAAATTCAGTCTCAAATGGCAATAATAACGGTTCTCGCTTTTATAACTCTGGTTATAGTCCAAACTTCCAAAGAAATATGAACTTTACTAACCCGAATATTAACAAAAGCCAAAACACTCGGCAAATACCTCTTACAAACTCTGGTTAAAGTTCAAACTTCCAAAGAAATACGAGCTTTACTAACCCGAATATTAACCAAAGCCAAAACAATGGGCAAATGTCTTTCAGAAACAATGATAGTTTTAGCAATCATCGTAGAACTCAGGAAAATTTCCAAAATTTTAGAATTTCACGAAATACAAATAACATCGCGGCAGAGGAGATGATGTCAGTCGACAACATCCAGAAAACCGCTGTAAATTTTCAAAACGAGCCTCGGAGCATAAACTTCCACTGATTTCCTTAACCATAAAGAATACAAAAATAAAGTGCCTCATCGATGCAGGATCAACAACGATCTTAATACGACCCAACATTTTAAGTGATTTTAAAGAAACCCCTCTGGAAAAAACTGGGATTGGAGAAGTAGCGAATAAAATAGTTATTCCTATTCCAACAGAATTTGGTGTTCAGGGAAGGTAGTAAATTCTTGAGATAGACAACCAAATCAAGGACATAGTAGTTGAGAGCAACTCTCCCTATAATATTCCTCTTTGGATAGATCCAAAGAAAAATGACAACTCTGGACAACGTAAGTGTAGAATTGTTATCGACTACAGGAAGCTAAATGAAGTGACTGTGAGCTACAAGTTTCCAGTTCCTAATATTGAAGGAATATTAGATAAATTGGGAAAGTCGCAATATTTTACAACTCTCGACTTAGCTAAGGGATTTCATCAAATCTTAGTTAAGCCTGAAGACAGGAAAAAACAGCTTTTTCGACACCATTCGGTCACTTCGAATATGTTAGTATGACATTCGGACTAAAAAAGCCCCTTTCACCTTCCAAAGACTTATGAATTCGATTTTAAGGGGGTTCATAAATAAAATTTGTGTCGTCTACATGGATGACATTCTTGTCTTCAGCACGTCTTTGGAAGAACATATAAGCAATTTGAGAAAAATTTTTGAAACATTAAAAAAAGGCTGGACTTAAAATTCAAATTAATGAGTGTCAACTTCTCAATAAAAAACCGAATATTTAGGCCATATCCTCACTGCACAAGGAGTTAAACCGAATCCGGAAAAAATTAAATTCATACGAAACTTAAAGTTACCTACAACGCAAAAACAGATTAAGACATTACGAGGTGTTACCGGATTCTATAGAAAATTTATTAAAAGCTATGCTACAATCGCATTTCTTCACTTGTAAAATATTTAAATAAAAATACAAAATTTGATGTCCATGATCCCAACTTCATTACCCCATTTGACAAAACTAAAGTCTATCATAATAGATTATCCCACCCTTAAGTATCCAGACTTTAATAAAAGATTTAAGCTAGTAACAGACGCAACCAACTTTGCTTTAGGAGCCGGTCATCCTGTTTCTTACGCTTCAAGAACTCTCAACGATCATGAGAAAAATTACTCCACGATCGAAAAGAGTTATTTGCTATCGTCTGGGGCGTGAAATATTGTCGACCTTATTTGTTTAGCAAAGAATTTGACCTGCAAAGCAAGCCAAAAACATTGGTCAAAATATAAACCCAAGGCTCCAGCGATGGCTGATACAATTGGGTGAATATGATGCTAAGATGGATTACATTAAGGGCAAAGAAAACAAGATAGCCAATTTCTTGAGAAGAATCGATCAAATCATTATTGAAGTAAACATATTTGAAAATCTCATATTAATTCCAACGAATCTCTAGAAATCTCAACAGTTCACTCCCAAGAAGAAAATAATAATGACCACATCCCAATATTAGAAACTGTTGTTAATCGCTTTAAAACCCAAATAATAATTTTACAGGGAAACTGAAAGGGTCTTTAATCATAAAAGAATTTTTATTGACAAAAATGACATACCTGACAAAATATCCAACATAGTCCGAAGACATGTCACCAGGGGTAAAATTGGCATTTACTGTGAATTAAGTGATTCTCTCTACAATATTGTGCAGAAAAAAATAACTGAATTGAGGAAATTCGTTAAATGAGCTTTTTAAGCGATAGACCTTAAAGAGGAGGATGAAGCCTTGAAACAAATATCTTTGTTTCACAAATTAGAATCAGGTCATTCGGGGATGAAATCTAAGGTATATTTTCCAAATTTTAAAATTCTAATAAATAAGGTAATAATCAATTGTGATGTTTGTACTGCAGCTAAGTATGACAGAAATCCAATTAAAAGAAAATTCCAAATTACAGAAACTCCGGCCGACATAAATGAAATAATTCACGTAGACGTTTATACAAATAGTAAACACAATTTTATAAATTTTATTGATAAATTTCCAAACATGCCGTCAGTTTTTACTTGAAGACAGGAACCATAGGACATTAGTAGAAAAACTTAGACAATTAATATCAATTAAGGGAAAGATGAGAAAACTAGTCTTCGATAACGAGTTCAATAGCATTAATGTGAGACAATTTTGTAAGGATGGTATAGAGGCACATTTCGTCAAACCGAATAATCACACAGGAAATGCTGACGCAGAAAGGTTGGACAAGTCTTTAACTGAAAGAACTAGAGCGCTTAATATAGAAAATAAAATTCCTATTATAGAACAGATATTTAAGGCAGTAGAGTACTATAATAATTCATTTCATTCCACAATAAAAGCTAAACCAATCGACGTCCAAAATCGTACTGTTGATACCAACTTAGTTAGAGAGAGAATTGATAAGAAAAAGATTAATTCCATTAATAAGCTCAATATTGACAGAGAGGACTACCACGAAACCAGAAAAGAAGTGATTCATAGAAAATTATGTTATCCTTAGACGCAAGGAACAACCAAAATTTCGAAAATATGCATTACAGTGGGTGGATGAAAATAATATTAAACGACCGTTAAAAGTTTCAGGTAATCATAATATGGATGCTGGTCATAGCCATACAATCGATTCTGCATTGGGGTTCGTGGAAGTCAAAGTAGACGAGGTGGAAATAGTAAATAAGTTTGACGTTGTTCTACACATTATTCATCCTCGTGAAATTCTGGACATTATATTGGAACTTGAAAATAACATATGCGATTTTAATTTTACAAATGAAATTTCGCTAACACAACAGATTTTTTCTATGAAAAACCAAGTTATGACACTTTTTCCGCACAGAAATAGAAGAGGTCTTGTAAATATTGTAGGAAAAGGGCTGAAATGGCTATTCGAAACCCTTAACGAAGATGATAAGATCGAGATTGAACAAGAATTAAAAGCAAGACAAGAAGATAATCATAACATAATTAAAACAATAAATCAACAAGAAAAAATCAATGAAAATTTTAACAATTCTTTCAATTTAATAAAAAACATTCTAGAGTCAGGCAGGAATAAAATTATAAACGAGCTTAGGGGCATAAAAGATTTCGAAAAACAGCTAACTGAAAAGGAAATATATTTAGAGCAACAACTTAGGATTAATGCGTTGAAAAAACAAATAAGTCAGATAGGGGACAATATCGTTTCGTCTAGGATAGGAATTATACACCCAAATATACTAAGTAATAACGAAATAAATGTATACAAATTTGACTTACAAAAATTAAGTAACATAAGAACAGGTTTGGCTAGATACATAAATGATGCTATCGTTTTTGCAATCAAAATTCCTGCGGCTATTTTAAAAACTGTTAAAAAATTAATTGTTCCTATTGCCAACTTATATACATAATAAAAAATCGATGAAGACCTTGAATATGTTGTTTGTATTGATAATAAAACCTTTACGTTTCAAAGTGGTTTTAACTTACAAGAGTTAAAAAAAGCAAGAATTGTAAATTTATTATAAAGAAGAATTGTAAACTAATCGATAGTCCTGAGGAAGAAATAATCGAAATTGGAAATGATTTTCTTATACTAAACAATATAAAAAGCAAATCATTCAAAATTACATGAAAGAAAACTTGCCCTTTCTGGAAACTATATTATAAACTTTTCAAACTTAGATTTTGTAATAAGCAATTTAGTAATAATGTATTTGAATTCGTAGAACAGTTCATCATACTTTACAATCAAAATATTACTGTTAATGAAGAAATAATGTTAAATTTTGAAAAAATCCAATTAAACTATGAACAAAATATAGAAGAAATAAGTGAACTTAAATTTCATAAAATAGTTAACTATAGCATAGTATTAAGTTCATTCATTATAATTATAATCTTTGTTTTGGTTGTAGAATGCTTAATAAATAATTTAAAACTAAGAACGATTCAGGAGAATCACAATTCTAGGGAAGGATTAGCTACGTTACTCGTATCTATCAATTCCCACACTGTTCCACGGCTAAACGCTGATATCCCAGTTTGCAACTGAAATGCTCCAGACGCTAACTCAGATATCAAACAGAAACTCAATCTCGACTTTGAGCGTGTAAAGCAAAAATACACCATCGGTGTGAATCCGACTGTTTCACGATGAGAACACAGATTGGAAATTTATTGATGACGAAACATTTTTCATGCTCATCATGGGGTTCAGATAGAGAAATTGTAATTTTAGTTTTTAAGTAAAGTTCGGTCGTCACTCTGAAGAGTCGACGTAAAATAAATAATAAAAAAGTATTTTTTTTAAGTCTAATCCGAAGAGAACGTGTTTTTTTTATTTTCCGGACTTACAAATAAATAAGTCACGCGAATAATAATAATAAAAAAAAAAATCCCCAGAGAGTCAACCAGACTTATTTTGCTGTTGGATTTAGGCCTACGTCCGTATAAGATTGAGCTGAAGGAAGAATTGAAGCCAGACGACCATAGGCAACGCCGTGGGTTCGCTAATTGGGCGCTGGAAATGTTGGCCGGAAATCCGAATTTTGGCCAAAAAATCATCTTCTCCGACGAGGCCCATTTTTGAATGCATGAATGCATCCACAAAGATTGACTGTTTGGTGCCTTATACTGCTTAGTGCCAGGACCGGTGCTACTGAATGCCGCCCCAGGATCTAATCGCTGTCTTGGAATATTCGCCATTTGCTGCGTGTACGGTGCAGCGCTCTGTCTCGTGCGGGTTACACACTTATAAACTACCCGTTTAATGGAATGATGCACTCCGAGTATGAAACAATTGAGAGACGGATGCCCGCATGCATGTTCGATAAATAACAATCCAGCTCTATCAGCTTCACGAGATGATGATCCTTGTGTAGAATGACAGGGTGTTTTCGGTCGAAAGAAATATTCGCGTTCTCTAATCTGCCACCTAACCGTAATATGCCGTCCTGGACGAGGAAAGGGTTCATTCGTGAAGTCTTGCTCTTAGGCTTCAAAAGTCGATTGCGCTGTAAACGAGCGACATCATTTCGGAACGTATGACCTTCAGCAAGCCTGAAAAGTGCGATTTTAGCTGAACGTATAATTTGTTCTGACAGAATTAGTCTCTTGTGGTACGGTCCAGATATCTTGCGGCGATCGCGCCACCAAAAACAATGCGGAGCGACGCGCGAAGAAGACGACTGAAGTTTGAAAATCTGCAGAATATACCCATTCGGATACTGATGAACGCGTTAGACATGTCGTTGATTGTTCCCTTGTACTTTCCTTTGTGTTTGGCAGCTCTGAGAAGGTAACTACGCGATCACGAAGAAACAATGGACCCTTCCACCAGATGTCTAGCTGAGGCAAATGCTTCGGCATCAAACCACGAGCCGCGCAATCTGCAAGGATTCTCGGCGAAATGAACGTAATGCCATGCTGAGGCAGGTACTTGGGCTGCAATTAGCGGTAACCTGTTGTCTGAGAATACGTTTCGCGGTCGAGGATACTCTTGTATCCAATGAAGAACGGTTGAGTAATCAGTGTATTCGAAGCACTCGATGTCATGAATACCAAGGGCATCATTAACCTTGCTAAACAATCGAGCTAGCTGTAAAGAGCCGCACAATTCAAGCCGCGGTATAGATAATGGTGGTTTGACTGACGCTACGCTTGCTTTAGCGCAAATTAATTACGTATGAACGCTATCATCAGGATGGACAACTAGAAAATATATCGCTGCAGCATACGCTGATTCAGATGCATCCGCGAAACCATGAAGTTCCACCGAGAAACTCTGCTTGTAACTAAGCCATCGTGGTATCCTTATTACCCTAAGTTGGCTAATATCTGCCCTAAAAGCTGCCCACTCTTCATTGCACTCCGGAGGAATATACGTATCTCAACCTACATTGCGAAATCAGAGCTTCTTCATAAATATTTTCATCTTCACGACCGTTGGTGATGCCCAGCCTAGATGATCAAAAATGCGCGCATCGGATAACACCTCCTTCTTGGTGATTTGACACTGTATTGATGGTAACGTGAAGCTGAATTTAAAACAATGGACCTTGATATCCTATTTTAGACCTAGCAACTTGAGCTCGGCTTCACCAAAAGACCGTAGAGAGTTCGCGATAGCCAGGTTCCATTTCAGCTAAAAAATCCGATGAGTTTCATGCCCATTTACGTAGTTTTAAACCGGCTCCGCTAAAGATTTTATTTGTATCGTTTTTAATTGAAATGTCCTCTTCAAGCGAGTGGAAACCTGACTTTTAGTCATCCATATAAAAATCGTTTATGATACTATCACTCGCTTGAGAGTATTTTGAAAAATTGTTTATACTGACCTGATTGTGGACTCCGGTTGCGAGGAATGATGCAAGAGCCGTTTCGTATATTAACGTTAATAGGTTGTGGTCGCGTGCTTCCTGATTAGTGTTTTCTCTCCAAATGATCCGCTGATAATGAAAGTTGTCGTCACTAACTCTTATTTGCCGGTACATCTTAGCTATATCCGCCTTGACTGCAAAGCAAAATTTTCGAAATTTAATTACCGAAATAATAAGGTAATTTTGAATAGTAGGCCCACTAATAGACAATCATTGAGGGATAGACCATTGCTGGATTTTGACGACGCATCGAAGACTACCCTCAACTTAGTAGTAGTATTAAAGGGTTTAAGTACTACGTGGTGCGGTAGATAAAACGCTTGCCGATGAATTTGATTCGTTTGAAATTGAATTCGTTTGAGGTTATAGGTGCCATGGACCTAATTGTTCGTATTCGTAGGTGTTCTTGAACAGCAAATTAACTACGTACCTGCCATCGGGCAGGATGCGATGTGTAGCCATGAAATGCTCTTCGATTTGATCAATCCCTTCGGCACCCGTTTGTTGTAGATCCTGGAGATCCTAGTAATCCCAGAATCTTCGCAAAAGGGTGTGAACTGCATTTATTGGGTACTTCCGTAACCACATTGTGAGCTTTGACCCACCTAAAAATGATGTTTTGGGCTATTGGTGAACCTGCAGGGTGCACAATTTTTGCTTCGGCGAGAATATCGAAAAATACGTATCGATTCTATTTGGTGTGCAGCATCCAGGATCAGCCAGAGTCAAATGCTCGAAAACGTAAATTTTACTTTGGGAACGCTCGGTAGGTTCCACGTTAGCAAAGAAAGAATGTAAGCCTTTGTCGTAAAAGTCACATTCGGTTTAGTCGACGATCACAAGACGAGATTAACGGCACCATTAGTACCTTGCGCGTTCCCCTCTTGTCCTATACTAGATATTGGAATACGGGCATGAAGCCGTTTTCGCTGTAAACGCTGCACGCATGCTTAGGATATCAAAGTCGATTGAGACCCGGAATCGAGTAACGCACTGCAATCGTGCAGTTGACCGGCGTACATCGTGAAACAGTTATAATATAATATAAGGTAAGAGTGCTACAATGCATTGTGGCGACGGTCGCTCTCGAGTTCACTGGACGTGGTCCTGCGTCTTTGGTATAATAACGTATTGTGCCTTCGCGAGCACAGCTTACAAACTGAGAACTTGCAAACTGAAACCGTATGCCTGGAACGAAGACTGTTGACGCAGATTTTGTTTGACTTTACAATCACTCGCCGCGAAGCTACCGGGAGCTCCTGAAACTCGTTGCACTGATATAGCATGTGGTTTCGTTTGCATTTAATGCACGATTGATCTACTACATTTAACACACGTTTACTTGAATCTGTGGGCACTGGTTTATTGATCAAGTGTTTGACGCGTCCAACACGAGCTGAAATTATAGTTTCTAATTCATTTATTCTGTCTCCCAAGAAAGTTATAAATTCAGAAATCAATGGTTTAGACTTGTCTTTTATTTCACGGTACCACAGTACCCCACTGATCTACTGGCAACTCTTATGCCCGCATTGCATTAACATTTTCATTAATGCAAGTAAATAAAACCTTAATATCGACCATCGAATTGTTTTTAAGGACCGGCTGCTCGAAGATGTTGTCTAAATGAGAAACCATGATGACGTTAGGCTTATCAAAATGAGATTTCACGAGCTCCCATGCCACAGTAAAGTCTCTATTACTTGACGGAAGATGTTTAATAAGCGACGATGCGTCTGCTTTCAAACTGCAGATGCTTCATTTTCTCGACGCCCGTTAGAGACTCCCTCGACTACACCATTTCGATAAATAAGTCTCGAAACCGAACCTTGTTATACTGATCGCTCTGGGTGACAACTCGGCCATATTTTTTACAATTTCGTTCAACGTGCACTGATTGTTGACCAATGATTTTAACATCTACATCTTTGTCTGTATTATTTCGCGAATCACTCACACCTTTGCGTTCAATTATGTCCTATAATTTCGCGTGCACTTCATTAAATACCGATTCGAATTCCGCGCGATATGCTTCTTCGACTTCCAGTTGTGCATTTTCGCCCTCGATATCAGTTTGCACCCGTTCACAATCTTCCATTAATTGCTCTAATTGAAATTTGAGCATACCTGCCTTTAACAAGATAGTATTTGGACTGTCACAGCATGATGTCCTTTAATTGTTGGGCGTTGCTGTTTCAAAGCTTCCATGCCTTTTTCGTTCTGGCAATTAATCACTGCGGGAAAGCGTTAGGACAATGCCGCTGATAAAAACTGAAAACGAGAAACTTCTAAACCGATCTTCACGCACTTTGTACAGAACCACAAATGTACCATGTGCACATATACACCATGTACTTGTCTGGCGAAGCACCCCTAACGTGTTTACCTAAATTTCGGAAAATCCGGCTCGAAAAAGGACCAAATGTTTCGAGAACAAAATAAACACAATCGTTTATCAAAATTCGATCACCTTCGACCACAACTAAAGCACGTCAGACTATTAAAGGTGGACTGACATGCCGACGGAGTCGAAGCAGGATTCCTAGTCGAGTCTGTTCTGTTAGTCGAGGCGTTATTAATATTGTTCGATCTTTCAGTCTTCATGTAAGTCTGATGTCAATCAGTCCGGTTACGTTGAAGCGCCGTCCTCTAGTTCCCTAAATGTTTCGATAGTTCTAAAAATTCCCTGGTCTTCTAGTTTGATGACGTATCATCTGAATTTCGTTTCCTTAGGCGTAAAGTACTTTTCGGCTCGTCTACATTCGTCTCCTAATTCTTGGATGCTCATAATAGAAATCCCGAAGATCAGCTTCACTACCCTTTCCTTAATGCTGCTTTTCAGTATGTCCAACAACTTTTTCTTTCCTGCCTATTTTTAATTTAGAATTTTCTGTAGATAAAATTTCTGTAATCTCATATGGTCCTTCAAAGATTGGAGTGCGCTTTTTATTCGATCGATTCTTGATTTCTAATAACACCTGGTCTCCTACCTTATAAATGACTTGTTTTGAGTTGTGATCATTTGTTATGATTTTTTTTTTTTTTTTTTTTTTTTTTTTTATAATTTGCGCGCGCCAAATGGGATATGAATACCATTATATTGTTTCAGGGCACGGGCGTTTGTAGAAAATTGAGAGAGAGAGAAAGAAAGATTGGTGTAGTGAGTTTGAAACTTAGGTGGTATTAAGTTTCCGTAAACTCCAAGGGTGGCGTCCAGATAACTGGGGAGCTTGTTTGTTTTGCTTTTTGTCATTGCTCATGATTCACAGTATTTTTTTCCCTACACCTGATGTCATCATCACGATCAAGTTGCATTTCAGCCATATGACCACCCTACTGCCAGTGTTATGCCTTCGCAGTAGAGTTTGTGGTTTTAATCCAAATAATGCTTCGTATGGATAGTGTTATAGTAGAATTTAGCGTAATCTATTTATACGTCCCAATTCTTTACTAGCGTAGTTTCTTAAGTATTCACCTATAGTTCTGTGTGATCTTTCAAGGGCCCCGTTTATTTGTGGGTGGTATGGACTGGTCTGCATTTTCTGAACCCTAAGTATTTTGCAAATACTTTTAAAAATTTCACTTGTGAAGTTTTTCCCTTGGTCTGTTACTATTGTGTGTGGTATACCAAACGTGCATACTATTTTCTTCACAAGGACTTCAGCTACCATTTTGGCTTCTTGATTGGGTATGGCTATTGCTTGTACGAATTTCGTTAGATCATGTTGGAACGTTAGTATATATTTATTGTTGTCTTCTGTAATTAGAAGTGGTCCCACTATATCAAGAGCTATCCTTTCGAATGGCACTTTGGCTGTCGTAGTGATAACCATTGGTAAATTGTTACGCGTATGCAACTTATTCCTTACTTATTTGACAAAGCTCGCATGATGAAATGTATTTATTGATGTCCACGCACACATTTTTCCAACTATATGTCTTTTTGATGCGTTTGAGTGTACGTTTAACTCCTTGATGTCCGCCTAAATGAGTGTCATGAAATTCGTATATAATTTGTTTGATTTGCTCTGGGTCCGTGACTTCAATAATGTTTTTGTTTATTTCCTGTTGTTCGTTTGGCGGGACTTCATTATGGCTACGGGTAACCACTTTTACTTCAGCTACTTTTAAACGAGATAACGCGTCTGCATTTGTATTCAAGTGCCCTGCTTTATTGGAAACCGTGAAATCGTACTGTTCAAGCTTTATACGCCAGGGCATTATTCTTCAGCAAGGATCTTTGAGATTGAACATCCACACTAAAGGCTTATGGTCGGTAATTACTTCAAATTGTCGCCTGTATAAGTATGGTCGGAAGTGCGTTAGTGCCCAAACAACAGCTTCTTTTTCTATAGTAGAATAGTTCTTTTCTGCTTTGTTTAGTATTCTACTGGTAAATGCTATGGGTAAATCATTTCCATCTGTATTTCTCTGTGATAAAACAGAGCCTATGGTTTCATTGCTGGCGTCAGTTGTTAGAAAAAAAGTTTTTTCGAAATTAGGATATTGTAAAATAGGGGGTTCGATGATTGCCTTTTTCAATTGTTTGAAAAATTCGTCACAAAATGCGTCCCATTTGAATGCCATGTCTTTGCGGAGAAGTTTATTTAAAGGGTTAGCTATTTTTGAAAAATTTCTGATAAATTTTCTATAGTACCCTGCTAAACCTAGAAAGGAGTTTACTTGTTTTTGATTTTGGAGAGATTCGATTTTGTTAATGGCCGCAATCTTTTCTGGTCTCGTTTTACTCCATCTGATGTAATAATATGTCCCAAATACATAACTTCTGTTTGTAGAAACTTGCATTTGAATAATTTGAGTTTTAGGTTGTATTTGTCTACGGCTTTTATGACTTCGATAAGCTTTTTGCTGTGATCTTGCAAGTTTTTCCCATATATCGCTATGTCATCAAGGTAAACTAAACACATTATTCTCTGTAATCCAGACAGAACAACGTTCATAAGTCTTTGGAAGCATTTCTTAACCCGAATGGCATTCTGTTGAATTCAAAATGACCATTGGCAGTACTGAATGCCCGTTTTGTGTTTATCTTCTTCACTGATCTCGATTTGGTGAAAACCGTTTGCTAGGTCTACTTGTAGTGTGGTGAAATACTTTGGGTCTCCGAGTTGCCCAAGTATGTCGTCGATATTGGGGATTGGATATGCATCTGGAATGGTAGCCTCATTTAATTTCCTGTAGTCTATTACGACTCTCCACTTTTGATCTCCCTTTTTGGGGACTACGAGGAGGGGTGCATTCCAGGCGCTATTACTTGGTCTGATTACTTCGTCTTGCAACATTATATCGACTTGGTTTTTATTTTCTTGCTTATGGATCTCCGCTAAACGACATTCGCGGGGATTGTGTTTTCGGTCGTTGCTTTATTCCTGAAGTAGAAGATAATTTGTCGCCCTTTAGAAAGAACAAATGATTAAAATTCCTGCATATATCTTTTATCGACTGCTTTTCCTCAGAGTTGAGATGATTTAGGTTTGGATCAGCTTCTAATTTTTTCAACCTGTTTTCTATCACCTGATCAATTTTGGAGGTGGATATGTTATGGATGTGGTATTTATTTGATATTTGTTTAGATTTTCTATTTTGACTTCATCTTCATTTGTGTTTAAGATAGATATGTACACGTAACCGTTCTTAGGTGAGGTAATGACCGCCGACGTGTATACTCTCGGAGCTATTTCCTGAGAAAAATATATTTTTTCAGTTTCATGTGCCCCTGAACCGAATCTGATGAATTTTTCAGTTCTCCCTGGAATTGTTAGTTTTCCGCCCATTGATAAAATCCACAGAATATTGTCTGACTTTAAAATGGTATTTAAAAACATTATTTCTGTAATCTAACATTGCGTCGAATCGTCTAAAAAAATCTCCTATTATTCCATCTTGTGTAATTGGGAAACTATTCGGAATTTCGTGGAAAACGTGAGTAATCTTGTGGCCATTTATGAGTTCTAGATTTAGACTAACAGTGCATAACATAGAAGTAGGCCTGCCACTTATTCCAGTTAATTTAGTGACTGTGTCAGTGTTTACACATTCGTCCGGTTTTAGTGTTTTCAATTTAATTAGACTTATAGCAGCTCCTGTGTCTAAGAGACGCCCAAATGTCTTGGGAGTTGAACTCCCTCGACGACATTTTGATCCGGCTTTTGAAGTTTGAAATCCTAGTAACCGTGCTGAAATTTGGGATGGATTCGTGGCGCTTACTGATGCTTGTGCCTTTTGATGTTATTTTAATTTCGCTTTTGGGACAAGTGAAAGGAGTAATGGCATACTGTTGATTTTGAAGGTTTTTAGGATTCAGGGAAGAGTTAGAAAAATTACTTAAAGATTTATTTAAGAATTCTTGCAGATTATTTATTTGTTCAGGACTTCTATTTTGACGATAGTTTTAGTTTAAGAATGAGTTAGTTTTTTTCATTTTTCACTTTGATTTCGTAAATTTGAGCTAGTGGTTAGTGGTATTTTGTACCGATTTATTGATGAGTGGGGTTGACTTTTAGAGTTATTTTCTCGCTTTTGGTTTTTAAGTTTGACTTCTTTATTCTTGAATGGATTTATTTTTGCATTTGAAATAGAAGACTTAGGAGTCTGAGACAGTGGTTGTGGTTTTATTAGATGAATTTTCTCTAGAAAGGAATCGCATTTGGAATTAGAAGATTTAGAATTTAGAAACAGTGATTGCGATTTCTGGTCTTGAGGATTGTTTTCTTGATTTAGTAAATTTATGTAAGTCTCAGCCTTGGGGTTTGAATATCGAGTGTTCCCTATTTTATTTTGAGACAGCGGATTCAGTGGTTTGATTTTCGATACAGTGGATTCAGTGAATTTGATTTTCGATACATTGGATTCAGTGAATTTGATTTCGGACTCAGTGAATTTGATTTCAGATACAGTGGATTCAGTGAATTTGATTTCATATGCAGTGGATTCGGTGAATTTGATTTCGCTTTTAAACACCTCAATTCATATGTCTTACCTGACTTCGGGTGTTGGACGGGCCAGGTCTTTGGTAGTTTCCCGTATTTTGAGCGAAACGTTTTTATTGTCTTTTTCTGCACTGGTCTATTGTATGCCCGAGATTTTTGCAGTATCGACAAGATAGAGTATTTTGATTAACCCTAGCATGCTGACTCGTATTTAAAATTTGGCTGTTCATTCTGAAATCACTTAAATGTCCGTTTGTGTTTTTATGAATGCGACATTCGTTTGTGTTATGTGTCTTCGTTCGGCAGTTATGGCAATATTTATTGTTTCCTTCTGACCTAGCAGTGACAAGAAGTTTTTCTTCTCCATTGCTATGTCGATTGCCTCATCCAGATCCTTGCACCTAGCACTTTTGACTAAAATTTTGAATTGGGGTATTAATTCGTTACAGAAACTATTGAGGATCATCCCGCTATCAAGAATTCTAATGGCTTTATTGGCCGCTCATCTTTGCTGCTCGCGTTAGTATTGTTTAGTTCGTCGAAAAGTGCATTAGCTCTTTCCACGCTCTTTGAAAAACTTCAGTCTGTATTACCTGTATAGACCGAGTTTTTCTAAATTTTTTTATAAGTGCCTCTTTTAAATCATTCCAGGCATCATAATCGTTATACTTGATGATGACGTTAAATGCCCGGCAAGTTAGTTTTGATTTAACAACATCTAGAAGTTCGGCCTTATCGGAGTCAGAGGTGGTTTTCTTAGCTTGAAAATCAAAAAGTTGAATAAACCTATCTAAGTTTTGGGCAGTACCATCGAACTCGGGTATGAGTTTAATGGCCTGCGAAGAGCTAAACGCGTTTGCCATTGTAGATTCGATATGCAAACAAGGATCAGTTGTTATAGACGAAGATGAAGAACTTTTGCGTAAGGGTTTTTTTTCACTAGGCGGGCTAGGTTCGTTTATTTCATTTTTAAACGGTGGTGGAGAATGTCCCACTGGCATTTGTTTATACGACTCAGCTATGGATAACTCATTTTTCTGAGAATCTGCGAGAGCGTGCTACCCTCCTAATCCTTAACGAAATATTTAGGTTAAAGTTGGACATAAATTATGCCGAAACAAGGATAAAAATTAAAATTTTTCTCTGATGCACTTTAGGGGAAAAAAAACTGGATTTAGATTTACAGATGCGAGGGAGAGAGATAAAAAGAAATATATTCTTCATGTGCAATGTGTAAAAAAAGAAATTATAAAAATTTAACTTATTTATATTATTTATATATTCAACTAAAAATTCAACTTATATCACTAAATTACACCGGATATATGACGGTACTTCGCTGTTGATGATGGAGTTGCAGTTGCAGGTTTAGTTGATTGCCTCAGCGTGGCAATTTCTTTCTACCCTCTTAAAATACTGGCACAGGAATTGGACTACTTCTGTGAAGTTTTTGACAGTCTTTTCACTTCGCGTTATTGCTGGAGTCAAAAAAAAAAAATATTTTTTTTTTCCTTTTCACTTCACTTTAGCTTAATGTTTTTTTTTTTTTTTTTTGTTGTTTTCGTTTTCACTTCACTTTAGCATTTTGAGAAAAAAAAAATTTGATTTTGAATTTGGGATTGCGATACTGATTTTTTTTACATTTGGGAGTTCGATGTTGATTTTGATTTTAAATTTGGGAGCATAGTCAGATGCTTTTTAGTAGGCGATCCCACCGGTACCACCAATGTTGTTATTCCGCAGAGCAAAAGACGAACCACTCGTTTTTAGTGTTTGGATCAGACTGTCCTCATCATTTTTCATTCACTGCCTTCTTGCCTATGATCGTCACCAATTCCTGGTCAACCACGCAAGTTGTGTCAAACCCATGTCTAACTTTGTTTATTGCACCCTAGGCAATGAAAAAAAAATAAAAATAAAAAAAAAAATGAAGAAAAAACCCAAGGACTTGTGTCCATGGCCAGGAGAAAGACCGGAAAGTACTACGCGAAACTTACTAGGGTAAGTTCCGCGTAGTACTTTCCGGTCTATCTATCTACTACTATCCTAAACTAAACCTAAACTAACCTAACGACTTAAGGTAAATCCTAATCTAAACCTAACTGCCTTAACCTACTACCTACCACGCTCTCATCCTTCCCTTTGTTTCTCCTCGCCAAAAGGGTTCGTCAATACTCGACGTATACCTGGTGGAAGTGGAAAAAACTGGCCTGCCCACCCTACGTGTCTTGTGGCACAATCAATTGCTATCTCTCTGGCCAAGGTTTGCGGGAGATAGCCCCTAAAGGTGCTTCCCAGTCACGACCTAAGTCAGATGTAGAGAAAGTCCGTTTATGGTCACGCTATGTCGTCATTGTTCGTAATCGTCCTGTCGTATCACCAAGAATTGACAAAAGATCTCAATCGTGGGACCACACGGACAGCCACTTGCGTGTCGAAGTGTAGTCAGATAACTTGGGCTCTCGTTAGACCAATATCTATATTTTAACAAACATATAGATGCTGCTCTGGCCAGAGCCAAAGGTGCTTTCGCCCTTACAAAGAGACTTTTTTATAGCAAGCAACTCGATGCACGGGTAAAAGTAAACTGCTACACGGCTCTCATTCGGCCCATGCTCGTATATGGATGCCCCGTGTGGTTCAACGTGGGAGCAAGCTTGTTGGAAAAGATTCGGGTGTTTGAGAGGTCTTGCCTTCGGGCTTCCCTTCAATTGTACAGAACACCAGAGTCCCAGTACATAAAATTCTATCCCAATGAGGTCCTATACAACAGGTTTAATCTAATAAGAGTGGATAATTTCGTTATCAAGCTGATTCGAAGGCACATTGAAAGAGCAATGAGCTCGACGAACAACCTGATCTCTGGGGCTTATTAACCCAATTACGAGTATCACGAGAGAGTGCGCCTTAACGGCTTTGTTCCCCAGATGCGTTCCTCTATTTTGATAAGAAAGGTCTGAACCAGGACAGATTGGCAGTGCCGCTAATCTGTACCATGTGCACATATACACCATGTACTTTTCTGGCGAAGCACCCCTAACGTGTTTACCTAAATTTCGGAAAATCTGGCTCGAAAAAGGACCAAATGTTTCGAGAACAAAATAAACACAATCGTTTATCAAAATTCGATCACCTTCGACCACAACTAAAGCACGTCAGACTATTAAAGGTGGACTGACATGCCGACGAAGTCGAAGCAGGATTCCTAGTCGAGTCTGTTCTGTTAGTCGAGGCGTTATTAATATTGTTCGATCTTTCAGTCTTCATGTAAGTCGGATGTCAATCAGTCCGGTTACGTTGAAGCGCCGTCCTCTAGTTCCCTAAATGTTTCGATAGTTCTAAAAGTTCCCTGGTCTTCTAGTTTGATGATGTATCATCTGAATTTCGTTTCCTTAGGCGTCAAGTACTTTTCGGCTTGTCTACATTCGTCTCCTAATTCTTGGATGCTCATAATAGAAATCCCGAAGATCAGCTTCACTACCCTTTCCTTAATGCTGCTTTTCAGTATGTCCAACAACTTTTTCTTTCCTGCCTATTTTTAATTTAGAATTTTCTGTAGATAAAATTTCTGTAATCTCATATGGTCCTTCAAAGATTGGAGTGCGCTTTTTATTCGATCGATTCTTGATTTCTAATAACACCAGGTCTCCTACCTTATAAATGACTTGTTTTGAGTTGTGATCATTTGTTTTGATTTTTGTTTAGCTATTAGTTGATTGCTTCGTATTATCTTCGTATTATATCGACACAGGTGCCACCGCCTCCATTGTAAGAAGAGATATCGTCAAAGGCTCCTGGCTGCACAACACCAACAGCTACTGCCTGAACAGGGGAAATGGCGAAGGTATTTGGAGAAGTTCGTCTTACGATTACTCTGGCAGGACTGACGTTCTCCCATGCGTTTCTGGTGGCAGATATATGCGACGAGTGCATCATCGGAATAGACTTCATGAAAGCAAATGAAGTAATCTTGGACATCGGGATGCAAGTACTGAGGTATCGAAATGTGGAGATTCCGATGGTGTACGGAAACGAGAATGCCGTAACTCTCAGGACAGTCATCAGCAAAGACGAAGTTTTGCCGCCTTCTTCAGAGACAATCATTTGGACGAAGCTGGAAGGTGATCTTGGGAGCCACCGATTCTACATAGTAGAACCAGACCCAGAGAAGAATTCTCAAGACTACGTCGTGGGAAAGACGTTAGTCGAACCAAAGAACACCATGGTTCCAGTGAGAGTTTTGAACACAAGACCACACACTGTCAAACTAAGGCGAGGGGAGGTGACTGGAAAATGCACGCCGATTACCGCCGTCGCAACAATATCTGAACATGATGCTCCAAAACCTCTCCCATCACCTTGGACAGCGGAAACGAGAGAGACGATTCTCCAGTCCAGTGACCTGAATCAGGAGCAGCGAACTATGGCAGAGAATCTTATCAATGAGTACGCTGATGTATTTGCTTCACAGGATGGAGAATACGGCCGAACACACCTGGTACAACATCGAATAGACACTGGTGATACTAGACCAATTCGTCAGCCTGCTAGGTGCCTTCCATTGGCAAAGCAGACAGAAGTTGCAAAGATGGTGTCAGCAATGGAGAAAGAAGGTCAGATTGAAAGTTCCAAAAGTCCGTGGGCATCACCGGTTGTACTGGTTAGGAAGAAAGATGGCAGCACGCGGTTCTGCGTGGACTATCGGCAGCTCAATTACGTCACCAAGAAAGACAGCTATCCTCTGCCACGGATTGACGACACGCTAGACACACTATCAGGAGCCCGATGGTTTTCCACTCTCGACTTGAAGAGTGGCTACTGGCAGGTACAGATCCATCCAGAAGACCGGGAGAAAACCGCCTTCACCACAGGAAATGGGCTATGGAAATTCACGGTAATGCCATTCGGGCTGTGCAATGCTCCGGCGACTTTCGAGCGATTGATGGAATGTGTCCTGCAAGGGTTAACATGGAAAACCTGTTTGGTATACTTGGATGATGTCATCGTCGTAGGAAAAACGTTTGCGCAACACCGAGACAATCTAAGGGATGTGTTTCAAAGGCTTCGAAGTGCCCACCTGAAGCTCAACCCCAAGAAGTGCGCCGGAAAAGGGAAAACAATTCAAATGGTCAATTGAGTGTGAGAAGAGCTTCAAGGCACTTAAACAACGGCTATGCGATGCCCCGATACTGGCTTACCCCACTCCCGGGGAAACGTTCATTGTGGATGCAGATGCTAGTAATGTCGGGGCAGGAGCCGTACTCTCCCAGGTGCATGATGGCCAAGAGAAGGTGGTTGCGTACTTCAGCAAGGTGCTCTCTAAGCCAGAAAGGAACTACTGCGTAACAAAGCGGGAAATTCTAGCTTTGATCATGGCTACGAAGCATTTTCACAAATATCGGAGGAAGTTCGTTCTTCGCACAGACCATGCAGCCTTAAAATGGCTATTACAGTTCAAGGGTCCTGAGGGTCAGGTCGCAAGATGGATCGAAAGGCTGCAAATCTACGACTACAAAATACAGTATCGTAAAGGAAAACTCCACTCTAATGCGGATGCACTGTCCCGGCGACCATGCAGAACGGATTGTAAACACTGTGCGCGTCAGGAAGAACGGGAGCTGGTTTGCATCCAAAGACTGAGGGCCGAACCTATCGCCGGCTGGAACGTAGACGAGATCCGGAACGCTCAGAAGGAAGACCCGGATATCGAGCCGATTCTGGCCTGGAAGGAGAACATGGAGAAACCGGATCATCAGGACATCTCTCACAGAAGCCCGACCTTAAAGGCATATTTTGCGCAGTGGGACTCCCTCCATGTACAAGAAGGTGTTCTGAGAAGAAAATGGGAATCCTCCGACGGAAAGTCGTTTGTAATGCAGCTTGTCGTACCGCGGACGAGGGTCAAGGAGGTGTTACAGGAAATGCATGGCGGGGCGACCGGAGGCCACTTGGGAGTGAATAGGACGCTAGAAAAGGTACAAGAACGTTTTTATTGGTTAAAAGCGAAGGAAGATATCGAAGACTGGTGCAGAAAATGCGACGTGTGTGCAGCTAGCAAGGGTCCGAGAATGAAAACTCGAGGTAAGATGCACCAATACAACGCGGGAGCACCTTTCGAACGAATCGCCATTGACATCGCAGGGCACTTTCCGGAAACCGCCAATGGTAATCGGTATATACTCGTAGTGATGGACTACTTCAGTAAGTGGAAGGAAGCGTTTCCGATCCCTAACCAGGAAGCCAGAACCGTGGCGGAGCAGATCGTCTACAATTGGGTTAGCAGATTCGGTGTGCCCTTGGAATTGCATTCTGACCAAGGGCGGAACTTCGAGTCAAGAATCTTCCAAGAGATGTGTCAACTACTCGGAATCAAAAAGACAAGGACAACCCCGCTTCATCCACAGTCGGACGGTATGGTGGAGCGTTTCAATAGGACTTTGGACGAACATCTCTCGAAGGTCGTAGGTGACTACCAACGGGATTGGGACCGGCAGATTCCCTTGTTTTTGATGGCCTATAGAAGTGCCGTGCATAGCACTACTCGACATACGCCGTTCGAAATCTTATTTGGTGAAATTTGGATCTCCTACCAATGAGCCCAGAAATGAAGAAGAGTACGTGGCGGACCTTAGGGAATGGCTTAGGGACATACACCAAAGGACCAGAAGCCAGATTAAGATAACGAGCGACCGCATGAAGACCAGGTATGATGCCAAGGCAACAACGTCAGGATTCCAGGAAGGAGATCTGGTGTGGCTGTATAATCCCCATCGCCAAAAGGGGAAATCACCTAAATTACAGCGGAACTGGGAAGGCCCCTACAGAATAGTAACCCGCATCAACGATGTTGTCTACCGCATCCAGCGAGGACCGAGGGCCAAAATGAAAGTGGTTCATGTGGACCGACTGAGTCGATACAATGGCCGAAATGAGGATGTACTTGTTCGAGACGAACACGTCTAAGAGGGGGGCAGTGTAGCATAACAATAACTACGCCCCCTAAAAATATGACGCAACAAATTCCGAAGTGACTTTTCATTCTGGCAGAATTTTAGTTCAAACTGTCCTTTCATTCGAGGTTCGTGTCTGGGACGAAGTCTCCACAGCTCATGTCAACGAAAGAGACGAATAATAACAGGGATAAAAGGGAATTATAACTGCAAGAATTATTTCTCTTGTTCCAGTGGTCGAAGAATTTGCTAGAAGTTTCTGACTATCAGAAACGTCTGATATATAAGGACAGATGGCGATTGAGAAAGCAGCAGTAGTTGTTAAACTGATTAGAAAAGTGATAATGGGCGAAGTTGTAATCTTGTGATAAATTGAAAGTTGAGATTTGACAAGAAGAAGTAATTAGTTTGGATTTGTGAATTAAGTAGAAGAAAGGAGATAAGTGATTAGAGAGGAAAGAGACATTGTAAGAAAAGAATTGCGAAGAATAGTATAGTGTGAACCTGAATTGTTCTATAGACTAGAAAATAAAGAAATAATTTCACAGAATATTGTTTTATCTACTCGAGTCGTAGCCCGCATATTACAGTATAAAAATACGTAAGGTAGAATAAGATAGGCTAATTTGGAATAAGATAGTGTTAAGATTTATTTTAATGCAGATTTGTAAGTTTTATATATAAGAACATTAAAAAAAAGTTCCTATACTAAGTTTTTTCCATTGATTAGACATTTTTCTTAGTTGTAATAATTAATAGAATAATAAAATAAATATGTAAAGAATCTTAAGTTAGTTACGTCGAAAGACATAGTTTTAAGTACCAGGTTTAACTTAGAGCGCCCGCATAGGGCCAGTAAGTTAGAATAAGAATAGTTAAGTTAGTTAAGCTAGTTTTAAGCGTTTTTTGTCTAGCTATAAGTGTAATGAATTATGAAATAGAAATGCATTAAAAATGAAATGAAAATGTTATGCCTTCGCAGTAGAGTTGACTTAGCTTTCGCAATTGGTCGACTTTTTTATTTATTTCAGGCGAAATAAATAGATGATTCTTGACATCTGGATTTGAACCGTGAACCAACAGCGTGACAAGCGATGATGTTACCACTACACCACGGCCACCCTCTCTCTCTCGATTCAGCAGAAGAGACGAAAAAGCATGCATCATGGATTGGCTCAAGGAAAGTGTTCTACATGTATGTGTGGTATATTAGCAATACCATCGCTTTCAGACAACTGGGGAACTTGTTTGTAGTACCAAAGTCTTCCGTCTGGATAGCTGTTCGTCGTGTTTGCAAATGGCTCATGGAGAACAGAAGACAGTTAAATGGTCTCAAGGGGATGCTGTAACATACAACTGCAGTAAATTTGAGGCAAAAAATAAAATTCCTGGAGTTCTAGGTGTAATCGATTGAACGCACATCGCGATTGCAGCTCCAAAATTGAATAAAGAGTGCTACTACAACCGACAGCACAACTTCACAATAATTCTGCAAGCAGTCGTTGGTGCAGACAAAAAATTCATCGACATTTTTGGTGGTGAACCTGGATCCTTGCACGACAGCAGAGTGCTTCGAAGATCAGCCGACTCACATTATACTCGTACGCAGCTATTTTCTTCAAATACTTTTATCCTGGGTGACTCAGTGTATCCTGCTACTAACTGGTTAGTGCCACCATTTAAAGATAATGGAAGACTTACGGAGCAACAGCCGTCTTTTAATTATCTGCATTCTTGAACGCGAATTGTAGTGGAGAATGCTTTTGGGTTACTGAAAGGAAGATTCAGAAGATTGTTAAAGTTTACTGAGCAAAAGGATTTGCGTTCGGCAACAAAAATTGTTTTAAGTGCATGTATTATGCATAACATATGCATCACAATGGACGATGAATACTCAGCCGAAGTTTTTGAAGAAAATATTATTGGTGCCGAAATTAATTCAGAAGATTCTGTACCTGGTGCAACTGTAAATAGACGACAATCTTTATTCAATGATCTAGTTGAAATCATTTGAAATCAAAAACATTTTTTACTCAATAAAATTAAAAAATTTGGGATGCTAAATTGTATTTTTTATTTTTTTATTATTTTTTTTTTTTTTGTTATTCTATTTTTCAAGAATTTGTTAAATGAGGTCAGTTTGCAGAAGTATAGCCGCATTATAAATATTTATCTTTATTTCTTTTATTTGGCTAATTGTTTACACAGATGCTAGTATTGAATTTTATTACCCTTTTTTTCAATTATACTAGGTACTTTTGCAAACTAGAAAATTTGTTTTTTATTGCTCAAGTTTCAAAACAAAATATCAGGACATTTTTCATACGCTTTAATTACTTATTACTAATTACTTGATGTCATAAAATAATTAGGGTAATTCGAGGTTGACTTCCATGAAAAGGAAATGTGTGCGCCGGAGTTAAATTAATCTTTTCGGGATGGATATTACAATACAGTTTTTTTTAAAAATGTGTTGAACCTCATATTTTGCATGCTTAACATGCAAAGTGATATAATTAAAATAAGAAAATAAACAAATTCACAGAATTTATTAAATTAATACGATATTAAATCCAATTTATTTTTCGGTCAATCAGGAGCATTTCACGCTTTACATATACGAACGCTTTACATGTACGAACACATCCCTACCGAACCGAACAATTTCGCAGTGGCACCAACGTTTACATATACATCAAAACAACTGCCTTTGACTGGCTGCGAACTGTTTAAATGAACGACTGGCCAGCTAGGTTTCAAAAAAACACAGCTTATGTATATACTCAACAAGATAAGGCATTAAGAAGGCAGCAGAAGGAGACCAGAAGGGGTAGCAGAACAGCATGAGTGCAATAAGCTGAAGTTAGGAGAAGCATCCTTCGCTCATCGGTGGGGGGAGAATGTTCACGTTACGTAAAACAATCGCATAGTGACGTCAGCATGATATAGAAGGTGGAATGCACCTACGTATGAAAATTTCCCATGTGGTGAATTTTGTTGTTTGATATACTGTAATGTCATTAAAAACTATTTATAAACTCATATAGAATTAAATAAAGATTATTCGGTTGTAACGTTTTTTGAAAGTGGTTGCGTTTTATTCAGTTAATTTTTACAGATTTTTACCCGTTTCTTTTATAACGGTTCAAGCCCCGAACACCCCTTGATATTTATGGCAAGCAAATGGCAGCTAACTCAGCCATTGGCCTTGAGGCTACTTCATATTGGTCTAAAAAAATATATGGCCACGCCTCATCTTAAATAAATTTAACATCTTCCCTGAAGACATTGACTACACCATCCCCAAGTTAAATTTTTACGAAAACTTCCAAATTACCATCGCTTCCAGAGCATTCTGGGAAGAAGGTGACTTTACGGAAGATAAGTCGGTAGATTTGTATACCGACGGTTCAAAAACTAACAACGGGGTGGGTGGTGGTGTCTACTCTGACAGGCTTAATTTAAACCTCTCTTTTCGTCTCCCAAACCATTGAAGCCTGTTCCAGGCGGAGATAATGGCAATAAGGGAACTCTTGTTTTGGCTAAAGGAAAACGTGATATCGGCCATTGATATCCGCATCTTTTCAGACAGCCAAGCAGCAACCAAATTCTTGGAATCTTCCTCAACAAATACTCTAACAGCTCTAGACCGCCAATCGTCTCTTATAGAGATGGCGGAGCAGTTTAATATTCATCTAATTTGGCTGCTGGGACATAAGGATATTCCAGGAAATTGTAAGGCTGATGAACTTGCCAAACATAGAACAACAATACCCATCCTTCCGGGCAAAAGTTTACTGGGTATGCCTATCGCTACATGCAAACTTAAATTAAAGCTGGATGCTATCGTAAAGACAAATTCTAGGTGGAAAACGAGTACAACTTGTCTAGCGGCAAAACAGATTTGGCCTATTCTGGATCTGAAATGCTCTAGGAATTTGATTTCTCTAAATAGGAAGGAAGCATATTAGTGCTGTTATATGTGTCATTACTGGACACTGTCTAATAGGCAAGAATGCAACAAGGCTTGGGGTATTCTCTAACGATTTCTGCAGAGCTGCATGGACGAGGAGGAGGAAGAGACTATTCTTCATCTTCTTTGCACCTGCCCAGCTCTCTTCCAAAGAAGGAAACACCACTTAGGAGCCTTCTGTTTCAATGACCTAGATAATCTGAATAATATTGACGTTAGGTACATTCTACGCTTCATCAGAAGCTCTAAATGGTTCAACGAGTAGGCTAGAGGCCGCGTCTCAAACACATGTGGTATCAAAATAGACCTATTAATGGTCTAAGTGCGTTGGCTTATTTTGCTGACAGCCACTTCAACCTAACCTAACCTAAACACATAATATACAGATTGTACACATAGAATGTATTTTAGAATTTGGAATTTTTTTTAGATTTCGTTTCCACTTTTTTTATTAATTTGTTTTTGCTATTATCAAGTCGTTTCATTTTGCTATTTTTTTTATAAATTACCTTTCTTTTGCTACTACCTTTTTCCTCTGATTTTTTTTTTTACGATTGAATTTACTTATTAAGGTTTCGTTTTTTTTACTGTTATTTTTTTGCATATTCTTGCTTTTTTTACCTAGTTAAAATTTGAATTAGGGAAGTAGGCACAGTTAAATTATTTTGATATGTCTCACAATAAACAAACACATTGTCTTATGGGTTTTCAACGAATCACCCCATGCTTTAACTCTAGACTACTTATATACAATTTTTGCAAAGAAAATGACAAACATAAAACTAAATAACTCCACTGTCTGATCACACAGGTGTTCGATGACCAGTACTCAGACGGTGATATGACACCTTCGATGTCAACTGTATACTGCTGATTTGTGGAAATTATGTTGTTCACAACATGCTGGGTCCACGACTTGTTGCTTAGACCTGTGACCTTCGCTTAAGAGATAATAGTGATCTCCTTGAATATTGACTATTAGATAGTCAGCTGATGGAACAATATACGAGTATGTGTACTTCTGATTATGCCAAGGGGGGGCAGGAAGAATCTTGTACATTTTGAATTCTTCGCCGTAGAGGAGAGGTAACGTTAGTTCTATTATGATGTTTCGCCCAGTTACTCTTGCTCTTGGTTGTAAAGTCTTGTACAATTGAATTACTGCCTCATGATGTCGTTCTGCAGGTATCATCATGTTCCTTGGTATGCTGTCATGGGTTATTCTATTTTAAATTGCTGTACGGTCAAAATTAAAGGATCTATTTGACCGAGATGTGTTGCCAATATTATGTTGAGTAGTATGGTTTGCGTATTATGGTAGTGAATCATTGTAAGGATGCTTGGAAAGGCGATAGAGATGAATACTTGAAATGCATGTTCATTATTATTCTGATTTCCCAGCCTTGAAATCATATTCATCAACGTCTGTAGTTGTCTTTGTGAAGATAAGTGTTTTTTTTTATAAGTTTTTACTTAAAACTAGCTTAACTAACTTAACTAAATTATTCTGACTAACTTGCGGGCGCTCGAAGCTAAACTTAATAATTATCTATGTCTTTCGACTTAATCTATTATTTATTACTATTTTACTGAAATAAAAATTACGACTAAGAAAATCTTTCTATTTTAAAAAACTTAGTAACGGTACTGTTTATTTGATCTTATATACAAAACTTAAATGCTAACTTAAAATAAGTCTTAACCCAACTTAACTACATGCATAGTCAAGTAAGGACTTTCTTTTATAATTTTTTTACATATCCAAGTGCTGTGTTTTATTTTTGTTTTTTTTTTTTCGTATAAATAAACTTAAACTACCTAACCTAGACACCTAAAAACAATGTAAGTCGGCCGAGGCAATAAATATGGCCGAATGCTTCTGGAGGGACAAAGACGTTAGGCGCACCATTTCATGGAACCTATGGTTGGGGTAATAAGCCCCGAAGGTCATTATTCAATTGGTGGGGTCAACTTAATATTCAGTTTCGGCTTGATTTGAAAGCTACAGATAGTCCGTCGTTTCTCAGAAGCGGCTCCTATCTGAATCTACTGCTGTTTGACGAATGGTTTCCTAAAGGGTAGGTCAACTACAACAAACTTAACAGAATTTGTTTCGACTACTCTATGCGCATTAGAAGATGGCATAGAAGTTGACTTAATTGCCACCGATTTTAGTAAAGCCTTTGATAAAATCTCCCACTCCATAGTTCTTCTCAAACTAAAAGCTCTCGGTTTTCAACCGGGGTTTATTATGTCGATTAAATCCTACCTTGACGAACGACAGTACGAAGTTTTGTTTAGATCCTCCGTATCTGACCCCATTACAGCTAACTCTGGAGTTCCTCAAGGCAGCCACCTGGGTCCGCTGGTATTCATATTGTCAACCAATGACGTTGATTGTGTCATTAAAAGTTCATATCTTTCATTTACGCTGATGATATGAAAATCTTCAGACTCATTTCAACTCCCGCCGAGTCTTACCCACTCCAAGAAGACTTAAACAATTTTTCAACATGGTGCCAAAAAAATTTCCTTGAGCTTAATGTAAATAAATGCCAAAATATTACATATTCCCGCAAGCGTGTTACACCAGTCCCCTGATTATACTTCATCGGCAATGAGCTTGTTCCCCCCGTCCCTCTGTTTCGCGATCTGGGTGTCATCTGCGACAGTGAACTTAATTTTCGCTACCATATAGACCAAATTATAAGCAGAGCCAACTCAATGCTGGGTTTCGTAAAACGCTGGTCTAAGGAATTCTCGAACCCCTATGTCACAAAATCCCTCTATGTAAAGGGTGGCCGTGGTGTAGTGGTAACATCATCGCTTGTCACGCTGTTGATTCACGGTTCGAATCTTGATGTCAAGAATCATCTATTTATTTCGCATGAAATAAATAAAAAAGTCGATCACTTGCGAAAAGCTAAGTCAACTCTACTGTGAAGGCATAACACTGGCAGTAGGGTGGTCATATGGCTAAAAAGCAACTTGAACGTGATGGAAAAATCGGAGGATGGAAAAAAATACTGTGAATCATAAGCAATGACAATAATAGCGAAAACAAACAAAATACTCCCCAGTTATCTGGACAGCCACCCTTGGAGTTTATAGAAACTTAATACCACCTGAGTTTCAAACTACACCACTTTGTCTTTCTCTCTGTCTCTTCCCCTTTCCACAAAACGCACGTGTTCTAAAAAAAAATTAGTATAAGGGTATTCATATCCCCATTAACACGTGGAAATTATGAAAAAAAAATAAAAATTTTCACATTTGCCAGACCAATTCTTGAATATGATAGCCAAGTGTGGTCTCCGCACCACGATGTCCATTCTCTCCCAATAGAAGCGGTTCAACGCAGGATTATCCGTTTCGTTCTACGCGGCCTCCCATGGACTGATAGATTTAACTTACCCCCATATGAGGATCGTTTAAAACTGATTAATTTGCAATCACTCGTAAAACGTCGAGAAGTAGCCGACATACTCTTTCTCCATCAGTTGATAACAGGAAACATCGACTGCCCACGCTGCTCCGAACAATTTCATTTTAAACAAATCCACGCAACCTTAGGTCTGTACCGCTTTTTCACCAAAATTTCCACCGCACCAATTATGGTCGCAACGAGCCAATATTAAGAATGCTACGACTGGCGAACGGAATGCAAAGCTCGTTTGATTTTCACCGCAGCAAATTTGCATTGCGAAACTGCCTTCACTCAAACCCCTCACCTTCCCTTTCTTAAACTCACTTGGCTTCACTTCCTTCACACCATCTCCTTTTAGTCTTAAGCACCTAGTTTTAAGTACATTTAGTTATAGTTTAAAAATAAGTGGCCAGGAGATAAAAAAAAAAAAATCTAGATTAGGTTAAGATTGGTTTAAGTTGGATTAAGTTAGCTTGTACTAAGATCAATAAATAAATAAATTAATTAAATGCTACCTTAAAATAAGTCTTAACCCAACTTAACTACATGCATAGTCAAGTAAGGACTTTTTTTATAATTTTTATGCATATCCAAGTGCTACGTTTTATTTTTGTTTTTTTTTTTCCGTATAAATAACCTTAAACTACCTAACCTAGACACCTAAAAACAATGTAAGTCGGCCAAGGCAATAAATATGGCGGAATGCTTCTGGAGGGACAAAGCCGTTAGGCGCACCCTTTCATGGTACCTATGGTTGGGGTAATAAGCCCCGAAGGTCATTATTCAATTGGTGGGGTCAACTTAATATTGAGTTTCGGCTCGATTTAAAGGCTACAGATAGTCCGTCGTTTCACAGAAGCGGCTCCTATCTGAATCTACTGCTGTTTGACGAATGGTTATAAATGACCAACGTAGACCGACAAACGATAAACTGTCTGCGCACGTTTGTGTATGACAGTGACCATTGAGGACTTAGTGCCGAAATAACGATTCCCAACGAAATTGCAGAATTGGAAGAGTTTGTTCAAACGTACACCTACAACTACAGTAGGACTCGTTGGACTCGCTTCTCCCGAGACTTGGCAAGAGCACACTCCTCGAACTCGCTCTACCCTACGTCGAATAGGAATCTGTCAAACGAGGATATTGACAGGTACCTTAAACAAATGGACGAAACAATCAAATGAACGATGGACAGTACGACACCTCGGTATCGACCAACTGTCAACGTGTTCCGCAATGCAAAAATCGACGGACTGCACATACAAAAAAGTAGACTGCTTACAAGACTAAAAAACTTGTATAGGCAGTTTACTAATAGACAAAACTCGGAGGTTAGGACGCTGAAATCGATGATAAAGAACCTCCAAATACTAATTACAGCAAATTATAGGCAGTCGGCTAATTTGCACTGGAGCAACGAGATGATACAGAGCACTGGCGATCAGAGAATACTGGTTTTACCGGGTTCAATGACGAAAACTTGGCAAACAATGCCATCGCCAATGAAAGGGTTCACCCCCCGTACGTATCGAAAGTAAAACTCCAAACGATCTTTGCATCATTGAGAAAGAAGAAATCAGCGGAAATCGATGTAATGACTAACATTGGGCTTCGACGTCTTCCTTACGCCACCCCGTTCAATAATGCACTGAATAATGCTCATTATCCAGAGCATTGGAAAACAGCAGTGGTACAGCCGATCCTCAAATGGGGAAAGGTACCTCCAATCCGGCAAATCTCCGGTCGATAAGTCTCCTTCCGAATATCAGCAAGGTATTCGAAAAAGTGATCAATAGAGCCTTGATTAAGTGGGTTGAGGACAATAATATAGTTCCGGATAACCAATTAGGTTTCAAGGCGGGGCATAATACAATACATGCCGCATCTAAACTGGTATCGGATATCCAATGGAACAAAAGCAGGAACCAATGCACGGGTGCCTGCTTGATTGACTTGGAGAAGGCCTTTGATACCGTATGGTTGGAAGGAATCTTTTACAAGTTAAGCGGGTTGGGCATAAGCAAACCACTGCTGTACATGTTGCTTAATATGCTCACCAGTAGAAAGTTCTTTGTGAAAAATGGCAATGCGACTTCTGCTGGGACCTTCGAAATTATGAATGGTCTGCAACAGGGTGAGGTTAATTCACGCGATCCTTTTCACAGCTGACCTGATAGGATCTCTTCAGCACGCAATAGCGTACGCAGATGATTTGATTGCGTACAGATCAGCAACTAAGATCGACGTCATTGCAACACTCTTGCAGAGTGGCTTCGATAAGATACAGTGATATTGCGACGACTGGAAGTTAAAGATCAACCTTCAGAAGTCGGAAACCATTCTATTCACATGCTGTTGTCTCTGGCCTCTAGGGCTACCAGAAAGAATTGGCGAAAGTTATCTATAATTGGACGGCACGGGCGTCCACTTGCGTGTCAAAACGTGGTCAGATACCTTGGACTTTGGCTAGACCAATATCTATATTTTAACAAATATGTAGATGCTGCTCCGGCTAGAGCCCGAGCTGCCTTCGCCCTTACAAAGAAACTTTTTATAGCAAACAACTCGATGCAAGGGTAAAGGTAATCCGCTACAGGGCCCTCATTCGTTCTATGCTCGCATATGGATGTCCCGTATGGTTCAACATAGGGGCAAGTAGGATGGAAAAGATTCTGGTGTTTGAGAGGGCCTGCTTCGGGCTTGCCTTCACTTGTACAGGACACCAGAGTCTCAGTACACAAAATTCTATTCTAATGATGTCCTATACAACAGTGTGAATCTGATAAGAGTGAATATAAGTGTTCTTCTTTAAAAACGTTTAGTGTAGAGTCTACGATTGTTGTCTGATTTTGATTAAATTCAACAGATGTTGCTCATTGGTTCCGAGTTTGTCTATTGTTTCTTCGTAATGATTAGCAAAGCGTCGATCTAATATTAAGAACAATTTATATGTGATGGTTCCGATGAAATCGAGGGGTGAACGTCTGATTCTGCGTTGTGGATCGTTGTTGGCATGGAGCAATACTTCATTGCTTATTTCTATTTGTTGAAGTTGACTTTCGAATAAATTCAATATATTGTTGCAGAGCCATGAATTGAATTGAGTCAGATTTGTAGTGGAACAAATTTTATTCATGTGTCTTAGACATTACTTGTACACATTGTATTCCAACCAATAATTAGTTATTTGGAAAAATACTACAGCCTTCCAATAACTCACTACTAAATTCGCTCGGCCGATATCCTCAAAATAAATGCCTGGGTTTGTCGCGAATGGAGTTATATCAAAGTTATCTGTGGCTTCTTGAGTGGTTATTGGACTTATTGCTATTGCTATGATACACATCAAAAGAATAAGTTTAAAACATGCGCGTCCCACGGAATATGTTATAGCTGAGTTCTTCGTTACTCCTGCCTTACCTGATGGTTTTCCAATTTCTGCATCGCTGTTGTTTGTGCTTTCTTCCGCATTGCTTTCAATCGGTGGTGGACTCAGCTTCGTTATTGGTCTTTTTGCGTGTCGCTTGTTCCAGTAAACAGTGACTGCACTTTCATTCTTGTCCTTCCCTTGATGCAGTTCAGTTACTTTGCCCAGGTTCCATTTAGTGGGTGGTAATCGATCATCCTTAACCAACACTATATCACCAATATTAAGGTTTTTTTTTCTTGTTTCCACTCTGTTCTTTGTTGTAGTTGTACCAAATATTCAGAAGACCATCTCTGTCAAAAATCTTGAGTGATCTTTTGAGATATATATAGATATAATCTTGGATTAGGTACTGCATTCAATGCTGAGTCGATTAAAAAATGTCCATGTGTAAGCACTGGGTTATCATCAACGTCATTGTTTATCGTGACCAACGGACGAGAATTTAGACAGGCTTCGATTTGAGTTAAAACTGTGGACAGCTCTTCAAATGTCAAAGTAGTATCCACAATGCCTCTCTTTAAGTGGAACTTCATTGCTTTAACTGCGGCTCTCCATAAGCCTCCGAAATGTGGTGCGGCGGGCGGAATGAAATGCCACTGTGTGCCATCCAAAACTAGCTTTCCTGCGGCTTCTTTATTGCCTTGAGTGACTACAGATTTAAAAAGTTCTTGAAGATCTTTGTTCGCTCCGACAAACATCGTCGCTGTAGAGATGTGTGCAATATCCTCTTATGGACGTGAATCTTCTAACGGCCGCTAAAAATGCTTCTGATGTGGGATCGCTGACAAGTTCCAGGTGAATTGCCTTAGTTGATAAACATGCAAAGAACGCAATGTAGCCCTTTATCGATCGGTTGCCTCTACCTTTGGAAATGAGTATCTGAATTGAGCCTGAATAATCAATACCAGTGTGTGTAAATGGACTTGATGGCATTACTCTCAGAGATGGCAGCATTCCCATAATTTGACCCTTTGTAGCTGGATTAAAGCGATGACATCGTACACAATTATAGATTACTTGACGAATCACAGACTTAGCTTGAAGGGTCCAGAATGACTGACCAATGTCAACTGAATTCCTCCATGAATTCCTCACCAGATTTTGAAGAGCAGTCTCGCAAGATTTTCCGCGTTGATAGACATGCTGCATTTCTGATAGACGATGTACCCTCAAAGCAACTTTGCGCACATGTAGCTCAACCAGTCTTTCCATGCATTTCAGCAGGAGGACGTCAAACTAATAGGTCTGAAGCTCTTGACGAGAGAGTAGCCATCTCTGCCGATTTTCGGTATGAAAGCTACTCTAACTATTCGCCAGGGGTTTGGTATATATGCCAGTGCCAAGCCAGCAGTGAAAATTCTCTCCCGAGTTGGCAGCAACCGACTAATACCTTGTTTCAGCATAGCTGGGTATATACCGTCAGTGCCAGGTGACTTGAAGCTGTCAAAAGATGTGACAGCATATTTGATAGCTTCATCCGTCGCCACGCCCGATGTAGTACACCAGCTGCGCCGAGTTGTTCGGTTCAGCCCGCTAACAGCTTCACTAGTTGAAACCGGTTGCGAACCGATGGTGACCTGATTTCCTGGGAAGTGAGTCTCCAGCAGAAGACTGAAAGCATCCGCTTTCGACTCAGTGAAAGTACCATCAGGTTTCCTGAGTGATTCCGTTTTGATTGGTTTTCCATTCTTGATAACTTTGACCAACCTACTGGTTTCACCGAAAGTTTCGACCTTGCCACAAAAATCTCTACACGACGTGCTTTTCAAAGTTCGAATTAACCTCTTATATTCTCTTTGCTTCGATCTGTAAAGATTCCAGTCCACCTCCGAATTTGTCTTGGGTGACCTATTTAGAAGTTTTCTGGTTTCCTTACGAATTCGTTGCAGATCTGAGTTCCACCACGGAACAGACTTTCTGCAGGGGTTTTTTGTCTGCGCACACGTTAGTTCAAAACATATGGTAAGGGTGCTGTTCAGGTCTTGAACGGCTTCCTCTACCTTTTGCCTCGTTCTAAGTTTAGGTAGATCTTTGGCAGATTTGCCTAACTCTTCCTCAAACCGTATCAAGTTTGTTTTTTTCGGATTCGTTCTCTCCTGCAAAGGTGTAGCTTCGCATTCGATTTGGAATTCAATGTATCTATGATCTTAGAGAGAAATTTCTGGCGAAACTCTCTAGTTGGTAATAGGCTTGAAATACCTGTTGGACAAATGTTGGTTGTGAGCCAACATTGTTGCTGGTAAGATCAGACGATAGTATGAAGTCCAGAAGATGATCTCCCCGTGTATTGATGCCCCAGACAGAATTTTGAGCATTAGCATCGCAACATATGACAAGACCTATCTTTCTGGTATCACAATATTCTATGAGCTCGACCACTGCCCTTGGTTGTGAGGGCAGTATCGAGTCATATGGGAAGTAAGCAGACACAACGACGTAGCTTTCCCATTTATCGTTCGTCTTGTAGCTTATAGCTAAAGCGACTAAGTCCTGGCCACAAACCTGTCCGAGCTTAGTTGCTGACAGGGAATTTGGTACAAAAAGACAAGCTCTAGGCCTTTCGGACCGCTCATCATAAAGTACCGTGATAACACGCATACCTCCAAGGCCACAAATGCGATTGTTCCGCACCCAAGGCTCCTGAATAGATATTATGTGAGGTTTTGTTCTACTAGCTGCAAGTCTGCTACTTATAAGAGCGGTAGCAGCCTTGCAGTGGTGTTGGTTGATCTGTGTAAATATCATTAAATACTAAGGGTTTTTTTTTCGACCATTGTTCGCACTACTTGTTATCGAAGCGGAATTGAATCCTACCAAGATGCAAATATGGTCGCATTTCGTACCTAGAATTAATGGCCTCGGCAGAGCCCTTGTCCAAACTCGAAACCAGAGTAGAACCATCTTTATGTTGACGATTCTGTCTCTCCCTGTATGAATGAACAGCCCACTTGGTCGTCTCGAGTCCAGGATTCTGGGTACGCAGGCGCGCTAGCTCATCAGCCGTTTTCCCAAGTTTCCCCGGGATCCTTTCAGACGGCGCACGTCTGTTTAGTTGTCCTGAAGACCTCAAAAGTAGCGGTCTCAAGGGGGAGGATTTTCGGCACCGACATGCTAATCCATTCAGAGGTTTCCTGTGAAGAGCACTTTACCATAATGGTCCCGCTCTTCAACTCACAGCTCTCCACCTGAATGAAAGCATTCGTTGCTTGGGCCAGCTCTAACAGATGAACTTCGCAGTGTTTGCACTCCGCGTCGGTCATGCTGTTTTCATTGCCAGCCTTCCCTATTCGGAATGTTAAAGAGGAGATAAAAACTTTCCTGTAAGAAACCTGCTTTTCTGCTCCCTAATCACCGGGTTTTTCTCTTTCTCAGTAGATTGCTTGCTACTCCTATATATGCGCTAGTGTTGGCGGGGGAGAATATTGTTGCATAATAATAACTACGCTCCCTAAAAATATGACTCAACAAATTCCGAAGTGACTTTTCATTCTGGCAGAATTTTGGTTCGAACTGTCCTTTCATTCGAGGTTCGTGTCTGGGGCGAAGTCTCCACAGCTCATGTCAACGAAAGAGACGGATAATATCAGGGATAAAAGGGAATTATAACTGCAAGAATTATTACATCAGAATTTCTCTTGTTCCAGTGGTCGAAGGATTTGCTAGAAGTTTCTGGCTATCAGAAACTTCTGCTATATAGAGCAGTAGTTTCTAAACTGTGGCGAAGAGATTAGAAAAGTGATAATGGGCAAAGTTGTAATTTTGTGATAAATTGAAAGTTCAGATTTAACAAGAAGAAGTAATTAGTTTGGATTTGTGAATTAAGTAATCGAAAGGAGATAAAGTGATTTGAGAGGACAGAGACCTTGTAAGAAAAGAATTGCGAAGAATAATATAGTGTGAACCTGAATTGTTCTATAGACTAGAAAATAAAGAAATAAATTTCACAGAATATTGTTTTATCTACTCGAGCCGTAGCTTGCATATTACATTGGTGTCAGAAGCGAGATAAAACTTATTCTGTGAATAACTATTTCCTTGGTGTGAATTTGCACAGAAAAAAAAAAAAAACGATTTCTGTGCTGAGTTAATTAGTTGCGCAAAATGGGTCGCAAATTGGAAAAACTAACTATAACTCAACTAAAGGCAGAACTCAGTAAGCGGAACCTCGACACAACTGGGGGAAAAGATGCCCTACTGATTCGTCTGGAAGAAGCAGTAACGCAGGAAGGTGAAAATCCGCATGACGTAGAGTTTGACGTGGGAGAGGAACCAGCAAGTACAGTAGCCGACCCGGATATAACAAGTCTGCTCCTGCAACTTAAGTCAGTCATGGACGAACAAAGGAAAACAATGGAAGACCAAAAGAAGTCTCTGGAACTTAAGCTCGATGACCAAAAGAAAGCAATAGACGATCAAAAGAACTCTCCAGAACTTAAGCTGGACGAACAAAAGAAAGCGATGGACGAACAAAAGAAAGCAATGGACGAACAAAAGAAAGCAATGGACGAACAAAAGAATTCTCTAGATGCTCTGGAAAGCAAACTTGATGAGCAAAACAGGAACTTGGAATCTAAATTCGAAGCGATCGAAGAGAAAATCGAGAAGGTCGAGACGCAACTCGAAAAAGTCGAAACTAGATTCGATGAAAACTTTGAGAAGCATGAAACTCAGTTCGGGAAGATAGAGACTCAGTTCGAAAAAGTAGAAAAACAAGTCGAAAATCTTACTAAGGAACTCAGTAACGTGAAGAGACAGAAAGCACCGGAATATTCCACTGACGGTCTGAGAAGAAAGGAGATGCAGCCTCCTATCTTCGATGGTCAAACATCATGGCCAATTTATAAAAGGCAATTCGAAGTGGCCGCAATGACCAATAGCTGGGACGATGAAGAGAAGTCCATTGCACTCACGCTTGCACTGAGGGGTCCAGCTGCGGAGCTCTTGCAGACCATCCCGGAAGATAAACAGCAGAACTATGACTCTCTGGTTCAGGCTATCGAGATGCGGTTTGGGGATGAACACATGCAGCAGGTGTACAGGGTTCAGCTGCGTAGTCGAGTCCAGAAAAGGGGGGAAACGCTCCAACAGTTGCAAGCGGATATAGAGCGACTAGCCCATCTTTCATACCCTAAAGCCGGTGAGGAGCTTATCAACGAAATGGCGGTGGAAGCTTTTATTCAGGCCATAGAGGACAGACAACTGCAAATGGCTGTAAGGATGGCTGAAAAGCGAACACTCCCCGAGGCATTGGCATTCGCTTTGTCAATGAAGGCTGCGGACCAAGCATACCAGGGAATACACCGTGTCAGGGAAATGTCCGTCGTGGAATGCTCATGCCAGAGAACAGCCGTCATGGATGAAGACAGAGCTCGCGGAAGTCAAATCCGTTGCTGGAATTGCAACCAAACCGGACACCTACAACGGCAGTGCAGAAGTGCACCTAGACGAGGAAATTGTCCACATTGCGGAAGTAGGAGAAGCAGAGAGGAAGAATCTGGCGGTGATAACATCCATCCTGTCAGTCAGACTTCCCAAAACCAGCAGTCGGGAAATGCGTAAGGACCAACTTCGCGGGGCAGAAGTTGGTTACTGGAATCGAGGCCCCCAGGACCACCATTCAAGTTTCGCAAACCAAACGGGGTAACAAGAGCCTGACAGTGGAGGCACTAATCAACAAGAAAAAGTGCGTAGCCACCATCGACACAGGTGCCACTGCCTCCATTGTAAGAAGAGATATCGTCAGAAGCTCCTGGCTGCACAACACCAACAGCTACTGCCTGAAGACTGCAACAGGGGAAATGGCGAAGGTGTTTGGAGAAGTTCGTCTTACGATTACTCTGGCGGGACTGACGTTCTCCCTTGCGTTTCTGGTGGCAGATATATGCGACGAGTGCATCATCGGAATAGACTTCATGAAAGCAAATGAAGTAATCTTGGACATCGGGATGCAAGTACTGAGGTATCGAAATGTGGAGATTCCGATGGTGTACGGAAACGAGAATGCCGTAACTCTCAGGACAGTCATCAGCAAAGACGAAGTTTTGCCGCCGTCTTCAGAGACAATCATTTGGACGAAGCTGGAAGGTGATCTTGGGAGCCACCGATTCTACATAGTAGAACCAGACCCAGAGAAGAATTCTCATGACTACGTCGTGGGAAAGACGTTAGTCAAACCAAAGAACACCATGGTTCCAGTCAGAGTTTTGAACGCAAGACCACACACTGTCAAACTAAGGCGAGGGGAGGTGACTGGAAAATGCACGCCGATTACCGCCGTCGCAATAATATCTGAACGTGATGCTCCAAAACCTCTCCCATCACCTTGGACAGCGGAAACGAGAGAGACGATTCTATTTGCCTCACAGGACGGAGAATACGGCCGAATACACCTGGTACAACATCGAATAGACACTGGTGATACTAGACCAATTCGTCAGCCTGCTAGGCGCCTTCCATTGGCAAAGCAGACAGAAGTTGCAGAGATGGCGTCGGCAATGGAGAAAGAAGGTCTGATTGAAAGTTCCAAAAGTCCGTGGGCATCACCGGTTGTACTGGTTAAGAAGAAAGATGACAGCACGCGGTTCTGCGTGGACTATCGGCAGCTCAATTACGTCACCAAGAAAGACAGCTATCCTCTGCCACGGATTGATGACACGCTAGGAACAATATCAGGAGCCCAATGGTTTTCCACTCTCGACTTGAAGAGTGGCTACTGGCAGGTACAGATCCATCCAGAAGACCGGGAGAAAACCGCCTTCACCGCAGGAAATGGGCTATGGCAATTCACGGTAATGCCATTCGGGCTGTGCAATGCTCCGGCGACTTTCGAGCGATTGATGGAATGTGTCCTGCAAGGGTTAACATGGAAAACCTGTTTGGTATACTTGGATGATGTCATCGTCGTAGGAAAAATGTTTGCGCAACCCCGAGACAATCTAAGGGATGTGTTTCAAAGGCTTCGAAGTGCCCACCTGAAGCTCAACCCAAAGAAGTGCGCCCTGTTTAGAGCGGAAGTCAAGTACTTGGGGCACATAATTTCAGCGAAAGGAGTGAGAACCGATCCAGAGAAGGTCGAAGCGGTGAAAAACTACCCAGTCCCCAAGGATAAACACCAACTAAGGAGCTGCCTGGGCCTAGCCACCTACTACAGACGGTTCGTGAAGGATTTTGCCGGGATCGCAAAGAGCCTGCACTAGTTGACGGAAAAGGGAAAACAATTCAAATGGTCAATTGAGTGTGAGAAGAGCTTCAAGGCACTTAAACAACGGCTATGCGATGCCCCGATACTGGCTTACCCCACTCCCGGGGAAACGTTCATTGTGGATGCAGATGCTAGTAATGTCGGGGTAGGAGCCGTACTCTCCCAGGTGCATGACGGCCAAGAGAAGGTGGTTGCGTACTTTAGCAAGGTGCTCTCTAAGCCAGAAAGGAACTACTGCGTGACAAGGAGAGAACTTCTAGCTTTGATCTTGGCTATGAAGCATTTTCACAAATACCTCTACGGGATAAAGTTCGTTCTTCGCACAGACCATGCAGCCTTAAAATGGCTATTACAGTTCAAGAGTTCTGAGGGTCAGGTCGCAATATGGATCGAAAGGCTGCAAATCTACGACTACGAAATACAGCATCGTAAAGGAAGGCTCCACTCTAATGTGGATGCACTGTCCCGGAGACCATGCAGAACGGATTGTAAACATTGTGCGCGTCAGGAAGAACGGGAGCTGGTTTCCATCCAAAGAATGAGAGCCGAATCCTCCGACGGGAAAATGGGAATCCTCCGACGGAAAGTCGTTTGTAATGCAGCTTGTCGTACAGCGGACGAGGGTCAAGGAGGTGTTACAGGAAATGCATGGCGGGGCGACCGGAGGCCACTTGGGAGTGAATAAGACGCTAGAAAAGGTACGAGAACGTTTTTATTGGTTAAAAGCGAAGGAAGATATCGAAGACTGGTGCAGAAAATGCGACGTGTGTGCAGCTAGCAAGGGTCCGAGAATGAAAACTCGAGGTAAGATGCACCAATACAACGCGGGAGCACCTTTCGAACGAATCGCCATTGACATCGCAGGGCCCTTTCCGGAAACCGCCAATGGTAATCGGTATATACTCGTAGTGATGGACTACTTCAGTAAGTGGCCGGAAGCGTTTCCGATCCCTAACCAGGAAGCCAGAACCGTGGCGGAGCAGATCGTCTACGATTGGGTTAGCAGATTCGGTGTGCCCTTGGAATTGCATTCTGACCAAGGGCGGAACTTCGAGTCAAGAATCTTCCAAGAGATGTGTCAACTACTCGGAATCAAAAAGACAAGGACAACCCCGCTTCATCCACAGTCGGACGGTATGGTGGAGCGTTTCAATAGGACTTTGGACGAACATCTCTCGAAGGTCGTAGGTGACTACCAACGGGATTGGGACCGGCAGATTCCCTTGTTTTTGATGGCCTATAGAAGTGCCGTGCATAGCACTACTCGACATACGCCGTTCGAAATCTTATTTGGTGGAATAGCTCGTTTACCCAGTGAGGTGAAATTTGGATCTCCTACCAATGAGCCCAGAAATGAAGAAGAGTACGTGGCGGACCTTAGGGAATGGCTTAGGGACATACACCAAAGGACCAGAAGCCAGATTAAGATGACGAGCGACCGCATGAAGACCAGGTATGATGCCAAGGCAACAACGTCAGGATTCCAGGAAGGAGATCTGGTGTGGCTGTATAATCCCCATCGCCAAAAGGGGAAATCACCTAAATTACAGCGGAACTGGGAAGGTCCCTACAGAATAGTAACCCGCATCAACGATGTTGTCTACCGCATCCAGCGAGGACCGAGGGCCAAAATGAAAGTGGTTCATGTGGACCGACTGAGTCGATACAATGGCCGAAATGAGGATGCACTTGTTCGGGACGAACACGTCTAAGAGGGGGGCAGTGTAGCATAATAATAACTACGCTCACTAAAAATATGACGCAACAAATTCCGAAGTGACTTTTCATTCTGGCAGAATTTTGGTTCGAACTGTCCTTTCATTCGAGGTTCGTGTCTGGGACGAAGTCTCCACAGCTCATGTCAACGAAAGAGACGGATAATATCAGGGATAAAAGGGAATTATAACTGCAAGAATTATTACATCAGAATTTCTCTTGTTCCAGTGGTCAAAGAATTTGCTAGAAGTTTCTCGCTATCAGAAACTTCTGCTATATAAGGACAGATGGCGATTGAGAAAGGAGCAGTAGTTTCTAAACTGTGGCGAAGAGATTAGAAAAGTGATAATGGGCAAAGTTGTAATTTTGTGATAAATTGAAAGTTGAGATTTAACAAGAAGAAGTAATTAGCAATACTTCATTGCTTATTTCTATTTGTTGAAGTTGACTTTCGAATAAATTCAATATATTGTTGCAGAGCCATGAATTGAATTGAGTCAGATTTGTAGTGGAACAAATTTTATTCATGTGTCTTAGACATTACTTGTACACATTGTATTCCAACCAATAATTAGTTATTTGGAAAAATACTACAGTCTTCCAATAACTCACTACTAAATTCGCTTAGCTACTATCAAATGATCCTGTGGACACAAACCGAAGAGCAACCAATAAGAGCCTTTAAGCTGAAAACTATTACATTCTTTAAAGCATGTGCTCCTTATTTGGCCATTCTGGTCTTATACCAAGAAGCAGATGATGAAGCCTGCAAGTACCCGACCAGAGCCCGAGTTGTCAAGGAAGACATGTACGTAGACGACCTTATCAGTGGAGCCAACAGCATTGAAGAAGCCAGGCAAAAGCGTGATGAAGCCCGCAAGGTGTTAGCATCAGCCGGTCTTAACCTCCGCAAATGGACTTCCAATGATAAGGAACTTCTGGTTGATATTCCTGAGCAGGACCGGGAAATAGAATTTGATCTGCCTCGGGCGTCATCAGAACATGTAAAACGCTAGGAATTAGAGGGTACCCCAAAACCGATTCATTCTCGTTTCAAAAGATTGATTTCAAGGTCGAAGAGCCAACGAAAATGACAATCCTTTTAGCGATAGCACAGCTTTACGACCCACTTGGCTGGATAGCACCATGCGTTGTCAAGGCCAAGACACTCATGCAGCAACTCTGGAGTCGAGGTAGTGATGATTGGGATCAGCCAATTGTAATAGAGCTGAAGCATGAGCACGATAATTTTCAACGAGAACTACCCATGATTGAAGGCATCGCGATTCCTCGGTGGATAGGTGCACATAAGGGCTGCAAGGGCATTGAATTGCATGGCTTCAGCGATGCTTCAACAAAGGCCTACGGGCAGCAGTTTACATACGCGTACTAGATAACACAGACAACAGGGTTGCGGAAATTCAACGTCTCACCAAGCACGACGAATGGAGACACATTCCTACACACTATAGCCCTGCAGACTTGGCATCTCGAGGTACCTCCCCTTCCTTACTAGGGGCATAGGACTTAGTTTGGAAAGGCCCATCGTTTTTGCGCAGAAAATGGGAATTCCATTAACCTGATCAACCATTATCAACAGAGACAGTGGAAGAGATTAGAAAACTTCAAACTCATCACGTTACGACACAAGACACGAATGATAGTGTGAGCAAACTGATCCATAAGTTCTCTCGGTTGTCAAAGGTGGTCCGAGTTTTGGCCTTCTGCTTGCGATTTATGTAGAACTGCCGTATGGAGGCTCCAGCCAGGAAAATAAGCACGCTCGAACCGAAGGAGTTGCAATTAGCTGAAGTCATCGCTATTCGAACAACTCAAAGGGAGATGGGCTCATCGGAACTGCATAAAAGGCAAGCTAACAACGCTATACCAACAAATTTGAAGGCGCTCAACCCCTTTCATCGATGGACAGGGCATCATTCGCGGAGGAGGACGACTTCAATTTGCGCTTCTACCCTATGAACAAAAGCACCAAATAATATTGCACCCAAATCATCACTTCACAGATCTAGTTATCAGCAATGCACATGATCGAACGCTACACGGAGGGTTGCAGCAAATGGTAGCTTGTATTCGTACAAAATATTGGATACTCCACATCAAACGGGCTGTGAAGAAGCATATCCACAAATGCTTAGTCTGCTTCCGACACAAAGCTCAACATATGCAACAATTGATTGGGAGTCTATCTGCACCTCGTGTCCGAATGGCCTGACCATTTGCCAATGCCGGAGTAGTCTACGCTGGACCAATAGAAATTAAGATCTGGAAGGGACGCAACGCAGGGTCTTAAGCTGTACTTCGCAATCTTCGTTTGCTTAGCAACCAAGGCGATACACATCGAGGTCGTCTCAGACCTAACTACTCAAGCCTTCTTAGTTGCCTTCCGCCGATTCACTGCAGGGAGAGGTATATGCAGCCAAATCTACAGCGATTGCGGAATAAATTTTGTTGGAGCTAGCACAGAACTCGACCGCATGATAAAAGCTGCAAAGCATGATTGGGCAGAAATTGCAGAGATCCTTTCAGATGGAACTTCATCCCTCCCGCGTCGCCACATTTCTGTGGACTTTGGGAAGTCGGAGTGAAATCCATTAAGCACCATTTAAAACGCGCGACAAGAAACGAGAAATTGACATTTGAGGAGCTTTACACAATACCTACGCAGATAGAGGTATGTCTGAATTCCAGACCTTTATGCCCTCTCTCGGATAACCATGAGGATTTGTAGGCCATAACGCCAGGACATTTTTTAGTAGGCGAAGCTTTACACACCATACCGCACGGAGACACATCGCACGCTAATGTAAGCAATATCGACCGATGGAAAAGAACTCAATGTTTTCCCAAAGGCTTTTGGCGTAAATGGTACAGTGAGTATCTTTCGCGTTTGAAACAGAGGCCAAAGTGGCTTAAAATCGAGGAGCAGTTGAGAATAGGAGACCTGGTAATCGTCAAGGATGAAAGATTACCACCATCCCAATGGATGCTAGTACACATAGAGGAAGTACATCCAGGAGCAGACGTTCTAGTTCGCGTTGTATCCATTGGGACAAAAACCGGCAAATTCAAACGTCCTCTCTCAAAAATCTGTTATCTACCGTCGAACAAAACAAACGAAAACGACACATTAATTTAATGAAAACAAAATCTCTACAAACACAACACCCAGGAAAACGCTCAAGATAATTTTTAATTTAATTCAATCTTTATTAAAATTTATTTTTCAATTAACAATTACAAATATAAAAAAACAACACAGTACAAAATGTAAACACTCAACCCATATATTTCATCACTTTATTTCTAACCATCCAACCATGTACATATGGATGAACAATTGTACATACGTACACAACACAAAACAAAACGGGGCTTCAGCTGCAAGTCAATTCATTCTTCGTCATCAACGATAAACAGCTGATTGCCGCCCATCGCCACCCATCAGTATCACAACCACGATCGGCATTGGTAACCGTCATTTCATTTTTAAGGCATTTTTTATTAATGAATTCATTATAACTTACATGCTAGACAAAAAAACGCTTAAAACTAGCTTAACTAACTTAACTATTCTTATTCTAACTTACTGGCCCTATGCGGGCGCTCTAAGTTAAACTTAATACTTAAAACTATGTCTTTCGACGTAACGAACTTGAAAATTGTATTTAGTTATGTAATTTTTTTTAATTTTTATTGTTACTAAGAAAATTATTATAGGAAAAACTTAGTATAAGAACTTTTTTTTTTAATGTTCTTATAAATAAAACTTACAATCTACATTAAAATAAATCTTAAACTATCTTATTCTAAATTAGCCTATCTTATTCTACGTAAATTTTTTTTTTTTGTTTTTTATTTATTTTTTTTTTTTATCGAGTGCTGTTTTTTTTTTTTTTTTTTTTTATGTTTTTTGTGTTTTTTTTTGTATTTTTGCATCCAAGTGCTGTGGATTTATATTTTTATTTATTTTTTTTTTTTTTTTTTTTTTTATTAAAATATTACTTACTTAGTTGAGTCGCCTATCCACAGCTTTTAGTGCGGCACCGCCAATCTGTCCTGGATCAGACCTTTCTTATCAAAATAGCGGAACGCCTCTGGGGGAACAAAGCCGTTAAGGCGCACTCTCTCATGATACTCGTAATTGGGGTAATAAGCCCCGGAGATCAGGTTGTTCGTCGAGCTCATTGCTCTTGCAATGTGCCTTCGAATCAGCTTGATAACGAAATTATCCACTCTTATTAGGTTAGCCCTGTTGTATAGGACCTCATTGGGATAGAATTCCACCGTTGGACCGTTTCGTTGAGTTCGTTGATACCGCAAAGGCTCCATTGGGATATCCACTCCAACTGTGCAGCAGACTGTTAAGTCCATCGAGTTACGGAGCGTCAACGATTCCGCTTCCATTGTTTTAACTACAATTTTTGCTAAACGTAATTTTAGAAATCTGAAAGATACGTAAGTTGAAATACACCCCAATTAATTTTTTATTTTTTTTTTTTTCTCTTAGGAGTATTTTTTTGTTATTCCGCAAACATGAGCGCCGCTCTAAAGCTGCAATGAAATTTACTAAAGCAAATAACCAAGGATATGGAAAATTTCGGAAAGCGATCACCAAAGGAGAGAACAAAAAATTACATCTCCAATAGGATTTCCGTGCTGGGGGAAATTTTAAAGCAAGCAGCCTACACAACGCCGATGGAATATCCCTGGCCAAAACTGAAAAGGAAGAAGAAGAGTTAGAAGAAGTTTTCGGCAGCATCAAGGAAATTTACCTGGACTATAAAACAGCGCTTCTGGACAGTCTGGATAAAGTTCAACCAATGGCTGAAGCTCAGGTAATTGCTGTGATAAGTACTTGTAACTTCCAAAAATAAATCTGCCGGTTTTTACGGGAGAATACCGTGTCCTTATCAATGCGCAGCTGAACATTTTGTTTGGTCAGGAAACCATTATCCAGGAGACTGCTTTATGTCTGACAAAACTGCTAGACACATCAATGAAATGTCGACACGCATTAAATAATCTCAGTGTGCCGATGGAACACTGGGATGTTATTCTGATTTTCTGAGTAGTTAAAAAACTCAACACAATATCCCGACAACTCTGGGAAGAAAAGCTAGGAACAGATAAGAAGCTACCCAAATTTAAGTTTATTTCTGAGTTCATAGAAGTTAGGTTTTGGACATTGGAGGCAGTTGATCAACGGCAAGATACAGGATCCAGCAAGATCTATAGGGCACCATTGGCAAAAACGAAAGCCTTCCACCGGAAACAAAGCCAACAAAACAGTTTAGCTGGAAGGTGTGCAATAAGGGAGCTCACTCACTCCGGTTTAACATACAGTCACGCAACCCAACAATGTCCAAGCAAAGTTCGATGCTACTTTCGCCAAAAGCTTCCCCATTCCCTCCTGCAAGCTAGCCCCCTCCATACACACAATACAGTTCACACACACCAAATACATAACATTACACTACACATCCAGCGCTTAATTCGTTCACCACCACCCAACACACACACACACCATCACAATCCTATTAATCCAATATAAATGTAAACGCTACACCCTTCCAATCTACCCAACAAGTCAGCGACTTCCACACGATACAAAATTCTAATGTAGACGTCTTACTAGCAACTGTATTAGTAAAAATCAGAACCTTTGCAGGAGTTGACATCATACTTCTAGGCTTGATAGATCCAGGATCAGAAGCCACATTCATCACCCTTGGAGCAGTCAAGCGTTTGGGCTTAAAAGGCAAACGGAGTTTCGTCGAGGTGTCAGGGCTGGGGATGGTCAGCAGCAGAGCGTGTCATAGCTACGTTGACCTACACTCGGGTTATGAGACTAGCACCCGAGCGTTAATATTTACATCGCTGACTGGGCTTCTTCCGGCCAATGAACTGGTACCAAAGCGATGGAATCACATTGAAGTCGATGTACTTTTAGGACGTTTATTCTGTGGTGGTACTCCCGGAAGTCATTCGCGATGATGAAGCAATGACACCAATTGCACAAATCATGTCATTTGGGTGGATTTTGATGGGCAAAGTGCATCAATCAAATAGAAGAACCAGAAACTTCCTTATTTCTTATTGCTTGATATCGGCCGGCACCTGCAAAGATTCTGGGAGATGGAAGAGGCACCCTTTATGGCCCACCAAACCTATGAAGACAAGGCATGCGAGGACTTCTTCAAGGCAACGACGAAAAGATTGCATAGCGGAAGATACGAGGTATATTTGCCATTTAAGGAAGGGAGCAAACCTGTGCTTGGATCCTCCAATTAAGGAGCTTTGCGTTGGTTTGCTCAGCTGGAACGACGGTTCCAGTTCAACCCCACTTTACACATAGAGTACAATAAATGTCTAAACGAATACTTACAATTGGGACATATGACAGAAGTTGAGGTCAGTAAGGAAGAAGTACTCAGGAGACATTCGTACCACACAATGCGGTATTCAAGGCGTCCAGTTCAACAACAAAACTCCGGGTCGTCTTTGATGCTGCGGTCAAAACTACAGACGGGACTTCGTTGAACCAGCATCTGACGACAGGAACTAAAACACAAACGGATATCATTGACATTATTCTGAGGTGGAGGAGACACAAATATACCTTCACAGCAGATACTGAAAAAATGTATCGGTAAATCCTTGTCAGCCATGACGACTCTTATTATCAGCTGATAGGGTAATACCGAACCGATCAAGGTCTATCGTTTTCAAATGGTTACGTTCGGTACTACTTGTGCACCATACCTTGCCATTCGATCACTTAACCAACTAGATGCTGATAAAGAACATAAATATCCTCTGGGTGCACGTATGGTGAGGGAAGATATTTACGTTGATGATCTGTTTGCTGGAGCTGGTACTGTTGAAGAAGCATTGATTAGGCATCATCAAGTGAAAAGTCCTTCTCATCTTTCAGCTGCCTTGTCGTGGCGGGGAGGCTTAAGAGTCGTAGATTCTAAGGGTCTGAAAAGATCCCATTTGAGACATCGAAATAAGGGCTGAAGGTGTCCGACTTTGACGTTAAAAGAGGAAAAAGTATGAATGGAGAATACAAATGATATGACTACTCCAGGGGGCACTCGCGAAAGCGAAAATCCACCCATGGTCTTCTCGACTGCGGCTAGGGCAAGGATTCTGGAGGCCCTACCTATAATATTGTAATATGCGAGCTACGGCTCGAGTAGATAAAACAATATTCTGTGAAATTTATTTCTTTATTTTCTAGTCTATAGAACAATTCAGGTTCACACTATATTATTCTTCGCAATTCTTTTCTTACAAGGTCTCTGTCCTCTCAAATCACTTTATCTCATTTCGATTACTTAATCTACAAATCCAAACTAATTACTTCTTCTTGTTAAATCTCAACTTTCAATTTATCACAAAATTACAACTTTGCCCATTATCACTTTTCTAATCTCTTCGCCACAGTTTAGAAACTACTGCTCCTTTCTCAATCGCCATCTGTCCTTATATAGCAGAAGTTTCTGATAGCGAGAAACTTCTAGCAAATTCTTTGACCACTGGAACAAGAGAAATTCTGATGTAATAATTCTTGCAGTTATAATTCCCTTTTATCCCTGATATTATCCGTCTCTTTCGTTGACATGAGCTGTGGAGACTTCGTCCCAGACACGAACCTCGAATGAAAGGACAGTTCGAACCAAAATTCTGCCAGAATGAAAAGTCACTTCGGAATTTGTTGCGTCATATTTTTAGTGAGCGTAGTTATTATTATGCTACACTGCCCCCCTCTTAGACGTGTTCGTCCCGAACAAGTGCATCCTCATTTCGGCCATTGTATCGACTCAGTCGGTCCACATGAACCACTTTCATTTTGGCCCTCGGTCCTCGCTGGATGCGGTAGACAACATCGTTGATGCGGGTTACTATTCTGTAGGGACCTTCCCAGTTCCGCTGTAATTTAGGTGATTTCCCCTTTTGGCGATGGGGATTATACAGCCACACCAGATCTCCTTCCTGGAATCCTGACGTTGTTGCCTTGGCATCATACCTGGTCTTCATGCGGTCGCTCGTCATCTTAATCTGGCTTCTGGTCCTTTGGTGTATGTCCCTAAGCCATTCCCTAAGGTCCGCCACGTACTCTTCTTCATTTCTGGGCTCATTGGTAGGAGATCCAAATTTCACCTCACTGGGTAAACGAGCTATTCCACCAAATAAGATTTCGAACGGCGTATGTCGAGTAGTGCTATGCACGGCACTTCTATAGGCCATCAAAAACAAGGGAATCTGCCGGTCCCAATCCCGTTGGTAGTCACCTACGACCTTCGAGAGATGTTCGTCCAAAGTCCTATTGAAACGCTCCACCATACCGTCCGACTGTGGATGAAGCGGGGTTGTCCTTGTCTTTTTGATTCCGAGTAGTTGACACATCTCTTGGAAGATTCTTGACTCGAAGTTCCGCCCTTGGTCAGAATGCAATTCCAAGGGCACACCGAATCTGCTAACCCAATCGTAGACGATCTGCTCCGCCACGGTTCTGGCTTCCTGGTTAGGGATCGGAAACGCTTCCGGCCACTTACTGAAGTAGTCCATCACTACGAGTATATACCGATTACCATTGGCGGTTTCCGGAAAGGGCCCTGCGATGTCAATGGCGATTCGTTCGAAAGGTGCTCCCGCGTTGTATTGGTGCATCTTACCTCGAGTTTTCATTCTCGGACCCTTGCTAGCTGCACACACGTCGCATTTTCTGCACCAGTCTTCGATATCTTCCTTCGCTTTTAACCAATAAAAACGTTCTCGTACCTTTTCTAGCGTCTTATTCACTCCCAAGTGGCCTCCGGTCGCCCCGCCATGCATTTCCTGTAACACCTCCTTGACCCTCGTCCGCTGTACGACAAGCTGCATTACAAACGACTTTCCGTCGGAGGATTCCCATTTTCCCGTCGGAGGATTCGACTCTCATTCTTTGGATGGAAACCAGCTCCCGTTCTTCCTGACGCGCACAATGTTTACAATCCGTTCTGCATGGTCTCCGGGACAGTGCATCCACATTAGAGTGGAGCCTTCCTTTACGATGCTGTATTTCGTAGTCGTAGATTTGCAGCCTTTCGATCCATATTGCGACCTGACCCTCAGAACTCTTGAACTGTAATAGCCATTTTAAGGCTGCATGGTCTGTGCGAAGAACGAACTTTCTCCCGTAGAGGTATTTGTGAAAATGCTTCATAGCCAAGATCAAAGCTAGAAGTTCTCTCCTTGTCACGCAGTAGTTCCTTTCTGGCTTAGAGAGCACCTTGCTAAAGTACGCAACCACCTTCTCTTGGCCGTCATGCACCTGGGAGAGTACGGCTCCTACCCCGACATTACTAGCATCTGCATCCACAATGAACGTTTCCCCGGGAGTGGGGTAAGCCAGTATCGGGGCATCGCATAGCCGTTGTTTAAGTGCCTTGAAGCTCTTCTCACACTCAATTGACCATTTGAATTGTTTTCCCTTTTCCGTCAACTGGTGCAGGCTCTTTGCGATCCCGGCAAAATCCTTCACGAACCGTCTGTAGTAGGTGGCTAGGCCCAGGCAGCTCCTTAGTTGGTGTTTATCCTTGGGGACTGGGTAGTTTTTCACCGCTTCGACCTTCTCTGCATCGGTTCTCACTCCTTTCGCTGAAATTATGTGCCCCAAGTACTTGACTTCCGCTCTAAACAGGGCGCACTTCTTTGGGTTGAGCTTCAGGTGGGCACTTCGAAGCCTTTGAAACACATCCCTTAGATTGTCTCGGGGTTGCGCAAACATTTTTCCTACGACGATGACATCATCCAAGTATACCAAACAGGTTTTCCATGTTAACCCTTGCAGGACACATTCCATCAATCGCTCGAAAGTCGCCGGAGCATTGCACAGCCCGAATGGCATTACCGTGAATTGCCATAGCCCATTTCCTGCGGTGAAGGCGGTTTTCTCCCGGTCTTCTGGATGGATCTGTACCTGCCAGTAGCCACTCTTCAAGTCGAGAGTGGAAAACCATTGGGCTCCTGATATTGTTCCTAGCGTGTCATCAATCCGTGGCAGAGGATAGCTGTCTTTCTTGGTGACGTAATTGAGCTGCCGATAGTCCACGCAGAACCGCGTGCTGTCATCTTTCTTCTTAACCAGTACAACCGGTGATGCCCACGGACTTTTGGAACTTTCAATCAGACCTTCTTTCTCCATTGCCGACACCATCTCTGCAACTTCTGTCTGCTTTGCCAATGGAAGGCGCCTAGCAGGCTGACGAATTGGTCTAGTATCACCAGTGTCTATTCGATGTTGTACCAGGTGTATTCGGCCGTATTCTCCGTCCTGTGAGGCAAATAGAATCGTCTCTCTCGTTTCCGCTGTCCAAGGTGATGGGAGAGGTTTTGGAGCATCACGTTCAGATATTATTGCGACGGCGGTAATCGGCGTGCATTTTCCAGTCACCTCCCCTCGCCTTAGTTTGACAGTGTGTGGTCTTGCGTTCAAAACTCTGACTGGAACCATGGTGTTCTTTGGTTTGACTAACGTCTTTCCCACGATGTAGTCTTGAGAATTCTTCTCTGGGTCTGGTTCTACTATGTAGAATCGGTGGCTCCCAAGATCACCTTCCAGCTTCGTCCAAATGATTGTCTCTGAAGACGGCGGCAAAACTTCGTCTTTGCTGATGACTGTCCTGAGAGTTACGGCATTCTCGTTTCCGTACACCATCGGAATCTCCACATTTCGATACCTCAGTACTTGCATCCCGATGTCCAAGATTACTTCATTTGCTTTCATGAAGTCTATTCCGATGATGCACTCGTCGCATATATCTGCCACCAGAAACGCAAGGGAGAACGTCAGTCCCGCCAGAGTAATCGTAAGACGAACTTCTCCAAACACCTTCGCCATTTCCCCTGTTGCAGTCTTCAGGCAGTAGCTGTTGGTGTTGTGCAGCCAGGAGCTTCTGACGATATCTCTTCTTACAATGGAGGCAGTGGCACCTGTGTCGATGGTGGCTACGCACTTTTTCTTGTTGATTAGTGCCTCCACTGTCAGGCTCTTGTTACCCCGTTTGGTTTGCGAAACTTGAATGGTGGTCCTGGGGGCCTCGATTCCAGTAACCAACTTCTGCCCCGCGAAGTTGGTCCTTACGCATTTCCCGACTGCTGGTTTTGGGAAGTCTGACTGACAGGATGGATGTTATCACCGCCAGATTCTTCCTCTCTGCTTCTCCTACTTCCGCAATGTGGACAATTTCCTCGTCTAGGTGCACTTCTGCACTGCCGTTGTAGGTGTCCGGTTTGGTTGCAATTCCAGCAACGGATTTGACTTCCGCGAGCTCTGTCTTCATCCATGACGGCTGTTCTCTGGCATGAGCATTCCACGACGGACATTTCCCTGACACGGTGTATTCCCTGGTATGCTTGGTCCGCAGCCTTCATTGACAAAGCGAATGCCAATGCCTCGGGGAGTGTTCGCTTTTCAGCCATCCTTACAGCCATTTGCAGTTGTCTGTCCTCTATGGCCTGAATAAAAGCTTCCACCGCCATTTCGTTGATAAGCTCCTCACCGGCTTTAGGGTATGAAAGATGGGCTAGTCGCTCTATATACGCTTGCAACTGTTGGAGCGTTTCCCCCCTTTTCTGGACTCGACTACGCAGCTGAACCCTGTACACCTGCTGCATGTGTTCATCCCCAAATCGCATCTCGATAGCCTGAACCAGAGAGTCATAGTTCTGCTGTTTATCTTCCGGGATGGTCTGCAAGAGCTCCGCAGCTGGACCCCTCAGTGCAAGCGTGAGTGCAATGGACTTCTCTTCATCGTCCCAGCTATTGGTCATTGCGGCCGCTTCGAATTGCCTTTTATAAATTGGCCATGATGTTTGACCATCGAAGATAGGAGGCTGCATCTCCTTTCTTCTCAGACCGTCAGTGGAATATTCCGGTGCTTTCTGTCTCTTCACGTTACTGAGTTCCTTAGTAAGATTTTCGACTTGTTTTTCTACTTTTTCGAACTGAGTCTCTATCTTCCCGAACTGAGTTTCATGCTTCTCAAAGTTTTCATCGAATCTAGTTTCGACTTTTTCGAGTTGCGTCTCGACCTTCTCGATTTTCTCTTCGATCGCTTCGAATTTAGATTCCAAGTTCCTGTTTAGCTCATCAAGTTTGCTTTCCAGAGCATCTAGAGAATTCTTTTGTTCGTCCATTGCTTTCTTTTGTTCGTCCATTGCTTTCTTTTGTTCGTCCATCGCTTTCTTTTGTTCGTCCAGCTTAAGTTCTGGAGAGTTCTTTTGATCGTCTATTGCTTTCTTTTGGTCATCGAGCTTAAGTTCCAGAGACTTCTTTTGGTCTTCCATTGTTTTCCTTTGTTCGTCCATGACTGACTTAAGTTGCAGGAGCAGACTTGTTATATCCGGGTCGGCTACTGTACTTGCTGGTTCCTCTCCCACGTCAAACTCTACGTCATGCGGATTTTCACCTTCCTGCGTTACTGCTTCTTCCAGACGAATCAGTAGGGCATCTTTTCCCCCAGTTGTGTCGAGGTTCCGCTTACTGAGTTCTGCCTTTAGTTGAGTTATAGTTAGTTTTTCCAATTTGCGACCCATTTTGCGCAACTAATTAACTCAGCACAGAAATCGTTTTTTTTTTTTTTTTCTGTGCAAATTCACACCAAGGAAATAGTTATTCACAGAATAAGTTTTATCTCGCTTCTGACACCAATGTAATATGTAAGCTACGGCTCGAGTAGATAAAACAATATTCTGTGAAATTTATTTCTTTATTTTCTAGTCTATAGAACAATTCAGGTTCACACTATATTATTCTTCGCAATTCTTTTCTTACAAGGTCTCTGTCCTCTCAAATCACTTTATCTCCTTTCGATTACTTAATTCACAAATCCAAACTAATTACTTCTTCTTGTTAAATCTGAACTTTCAATTTATCACAAAATTACAACTTTGCCCATTATCACTTTTCTAATCTCTTCGCCACAGTTTAGAAACTACTGCTCTATATAGCAGAAGTTTCTGATAGCCAGAAACTTCTAGCAAATTCTTCGACCACTGGAACAAGAGAAATTCTGATGTAATAATTCTTGCAGTTATAATTCCCTTTTATCCCTGATATTATCCGTCTCTTTCGTTGACATGAGCTGTGGAGACTTCGCCCCAGACACGAACCTCGAATGAAAGGACAGTTCGAACCAAAATTCTGCCAGAATGAAAAGTCACTTCGGAATTTGTTGCGTCATATTTTTAGGGAGCGTAGTTATTATTATGCAACAATATTCTCCCCCGCCAACACTAGCGCATATATAGGAGTAGCAAGCAATCTACTGAGAAAGAGAAAAACCCGGTGATTAGGGAGCAGAAAAGCAGGTTTCTTACAGGAAAGTTTTTATCTCCTCTTTAACATTCCGAATAGGGAAGGCTGGCAATGAAAACAGCATGACCGACGCGGAGTGCAAACACTGCGAAGTTCATCTGTTAGAGCTGGCCCAAGCAACGAATGCTTTCATTCAGGTGGAGAGCTGTGAGTTGAAGAGCGGGACCATTATGGTAAAGTGCTCTTCACAGGAAACCTCTGAATGGATTAGCATGTCGGTGCCGAAAATCCTCCCCCTTGAGACCGCTACTTTTGAGGTCTTCAGGACAACTAAACAGACGTGCGCCGTCTGAAAGGATCCCGGGGAAACTTGGGAAAACGGCTGATGAGCTAGCGCGCCTGCGTACCCAGAATCCTGGACTCGAGACGACCAAGTGGGCTGTTCATTCATACAGGGAGAGACAGAATCGTCAACATAAAGATGGTTCTACTCTGGTTTCGAGTTTGGACAAGGGCTCTGCCGAGGCCATTAATTCTAGGTACGAAATGCGACCATATTTGCATCTTGGTAGGATTCAATTCCGCTTCGATAACAAGTAGTGCGAACAATGGTCGAAAAAAAAACCCTTAGTATTTAATGATATTTACACAGATCAACCAACACCACTGCAAGGCTGCTACCGCTCTTATAAGTAGCAGACTTGCAGCTAGTAGAACAAAACCTCACATAATATCTATTCAGGAGCCTTGGGTGCGGAACAATCGCATTTGTGGCCTTGGAGGTATGCGTGTTATCACGGTACTTTATGATGAGCGGTCCGAAAGGCCTAGAGCTTGTCTTATTGTACCAAATTCCCTGTCAGCAACTAAGCTCGGACAGGTTTGTGGCCAGGACTTAGTCGCTTTAGCTATAAGCTACAAGACGAACGATAAATGGGAAAGCTACGTCGTTGCGTCTGCTTACTTCCCATATGACTCGATACTGCCCTCACAACCAAGGGCAGTGGTCGAGCTCATAGAATATTGTGATACCAGAAAGATAGGTCTTGTCATATGTTGCGATGCTAATGCTCAAAATTCTGTCTGGGGCATCAATACACGGGGAGATCATCTTCTGGACTTCATACTATCGTCTGATCTTACCAGCAACAATGTTGGCTCACAACCAACATTTGTCCAACAGGTATTTCAAGCCTATTACCAACTAGAGAGTTTCGCCAGAAATTTCCCTCTAAGATCATAGATACATTGAATTCCAAATCGAATGCGAAGCTACACCTTTGCAGGAGAGAACGAATCCGAAAAAAACAAACTCGATACGGTTTGAGGAAGAGTTAGGCAAATCTGCCAAAGATCTACCTAAACTTAGAACGAGGCAAAAGGTAGAGGAAGCCGTTCAAGACCTGAACAGCACCCTTACCATATGTTTTGAACTAACGTGTGCGCAGACAAAAAACCCCTGCAGAAAGTCTGTTCCGTGGTGGAACTCAGATCTGCAACGAATTCGTAAGGAAACCAGAAAACTTCTAAATAGGTCACCCAAGACAAATTCGGAGGTGGACTGGAATCTTTACAGATCGAAGCAAAGAGAATATAAGAGGTTAATTCGAACTTTGAAAAGCACGTCGTGTAGAGATTTTTGTGGCAAGGTCGAAACTTTCGGTGAAACCAGTAGGTTGGTCAAAGTTATCAAGAATGGAAAACCAATCAAAACGGAATCACTCAGGAAACCTGATGGTACTTTCACTGAGTCGAAAGCGGATGCTTTCAGTCTTCTGCTGGAGACTCACTTCCCAGGAAATCAGGTCACCATCGGTTCGCAACCGGTTTCAACTAGTGAAGCTGTTAGCGGGCTGAACCGAACAACTCGGCGCAGCTGGTGTACTACATCGGGCGTGGCGACGGATGAAGCTATCAAATATGCTGTCACATCTTTTGACAGCTTCAAGTCACCTGGCACTGACGGTATATACCCAGCTATGCTGAAACAAGGTATTAGTCGGTTGCTGCCAACTCGGGAGAGAATTTTCACTGCTGGCTTGGCACTAGCATATATACCAAACCCCTGGCGAATAGTTAGAGTAGCTTTCATACCGAAAATCGGCAGAGATGGCTACTCTCTCGTCAAGAGCTTCAGACCTATTAGTTTGACGTCCTCCTGCTGAAATGCATGGAAAGACTGGTTGAGCTACATGTGCGCAAAGTTGCTTTGAGGGTACATCGTCTATCAGAAATGCAGCATGTCTATCAACGCGGAAAATCTTGCGAGACTGCTCTTCAAAATCTGGTGAGGAATTCATGGAGGAATTCAGTTGACATTGGTCAGTCATTCTGGACCCTTCAAGCTAAGTCTGTGATTCGTCAAGTAATCTATAATTGTGTACGATGTCATCGCTTTAATCCAGCTACAAAGGGTCAAATTATGGGAATGCTGCCATCTCTGAGAGTAATGCCATCAAGTCCATTTACACACACTGGTATTGATTATTCAGGCTCAATTCAGATACTCATTTCCAAAGGTAGAGGCAACCGATCGATAAAGGGCTACATTGCGTTCTTTGCATGTTTATCAACTAAGGCAATTCACCTGGAACTTGTCAGCGATCCCACATCAGAAGCATTTTTAGCGGCCGTTAGAAGATTCACGTCCATAAGAGGATATTGCACACATCTCTACAGCGACGATGTTTGTCGGAGCGAACAAAGATCTTCAAGAACTTTTTAAATCTGTAGTCACTCAAGGCAATAAAGAAGCCGCAGGAAAGCTAGTTTTGGATGGCACACAGTGGCATTTCATTCCATCCGCCGCACCACATTTCGGAGGCTTATGGAGAGCCGCAGTTAAAGCAATGAAGTTCCACTTAAAGAGAGGCATTGGGGATACTACTTTGACATTTGAAGAGCTGTCCACAGTTTTAACTCAAATCGAAGCCTGTCTAAATTCTCGTCCGTTGGTCACGATAAACAATGACGTTGATGATAACCCAGTGCTTACACATGGACATTTTTTAATCGACTCAGCATTGAATGCAGTACCTAATCCAAGATTATATCTATATATATCTCAAAAGATCACTCAAGATTTTTGACAGAGATGGTCTTCTGAATATTTGGTACAACTACAACAAAGAACAGAGTGGAAACAAGAAAAAAAAACCTTAATATTGGTGATATAGTGTTGGTTAAGGATGATCGATTACCACCCACTAAATGGAACCTGGGCAAAGTAACTGAACTGCATCAAGGGAAGGACAAGAATGAAAGTGCAGTCACTGTTTACTGCAACAAGCGACACGCAAAAAGACCAATAACGAAGCTGAGTCCACCACCGATTGAAAGCAATGCGGAAGAAAGCACAAACAACAGCGATGCAGAAATTGGAAAACCATCAGGTAAGGCAGGAGTAACGAAGAACTCAGCTATAACATATTCCGTGGGACGCGCATGTTTTAAACTTATTCTTTTGATGTGTATCATAGCAATAGCAATAAGTCCAATAACCACTCAAGAAGCCACAGATAACTTTGATATAACTCCATTCGCGACAAACCCAGGCATTTATTTTGAGGATATCGGCCGAGCGAATTTAGTAGTGAGTTATTGGAAGGCTGTAGTATTTTTCCAAATAACTAATTATTGGTTGGAATACAATGTGTACAAGTAATGTCTAAGACACATGAATAAAATTTGTTCTACTACAAATCTGACTCAATTCAATTCATGGCTCTGCAACAATATATTGAATTTATTCGAAAGTCAACTTCAACAAATAGAAATAAGCAATGAAGTATTGCTCCATGCCAACAACGATCCACAACGCAGAATCAGACGTTCACCCCTCGATTTCATCGGAACCATCACATATAAATTGTTCTTAATATTAGATCGACGCTTTGCTAATCATTACGAAGAAACAATAGACAAACTCGGAACCAATGAGCAACATCTGTTGAATTTAATCAAAATCAGACAACAATCGTAGACTCTACACTAAACGTTTTTAAAGAAGAACACTTATATTCACTCTTATCAGATTCACAGTGTTGTATAGGACATCATTAGAATAGAATTTTGTGTACTGAGACTCTGGTGTCCTGTACAAGTGAAGGCAAGCCCGAAGCAGGCCCTCTCAAACACCAGAATCTTTTCCATCCTACTTGCCCCTATGTTGAACCATACGGGACATCCATATGCGAGCATAGAACGAATGAGGGCCCTGTAGCGGATTACCTTTACCCTTGCATCGAGTTGTTTGCTATAAAAAGTTTCTTTGTAAGGGCGAAGGCAGCTCGGGCTCTAGCCGGAGCAGCATCTACATATTTGTTAAAATATAGATATTGGTCTAGCCAAAGTCCAAGGTATCTGACCACGTTTTGACACGCAAGTGGACGCCCGTGCCGTCCAATTATAGATAACTTTCGCCAATTCTTTCTGGTAGCCCTAGAGGCCAGAGACAACAGCATGTGAATAGAATGGTTTCCGACTTCTGAAGGTTGATCTTTAACTTCCAGTCGTCGCAATATCACTGTATCTTATCGAAGCCACTCTGCAAGAGTGTTGCAATGACGTCGATCTTAGTTGCTGATCTGTACGCAATCAAATCATCTGCGTACGCTATTGCGTGCTGAAGAGATCCTATCAGGTCAGCTGTGAAAAGGATCGCGTGAATTAACCTCACCCTGTTGCAGACCATTCATAATTTCGAAGGTCCCAGCAGAAGTCGCATTGCCATTTTTCACAAAGAACTTTCTACTGGTGAGCATATTAAGCAACATGTACAGCAGTGGTTTGCTTATGCCCAACCCGCTTAACTTGTAAAAGATTCCTTCCAACCATACGGTATCAAAGGCCTTCTCCAAGTCAATCAAGCAGGCACCCGTGCATTGGTTCCTGCTTTTGTTCCATTGGATATCCGATACCAGTTTAGATGCGGCATGTATTGTATTATGCACCGCCTTGAAACCTAATTGGTTATCCGGAACTATATTATTGTCCTCAACCCACTTAATCAAGGCTCTATTGATCACTTTTTCGAATACCTTGCTGATATTCGGAAGGAGACTTATCGACCGGAGATTTGCCGAATTGGAGGTACCTTTCCCCATTTGAGGATCGGCTGTACCACTGCTGTTTTCCAATGCTCTGGATAATGAGCATTATTCAGTGCATTATTGAACAGGGTGGCGTAAATTTGCACCGCTTCTAGAGGAAGACGTCGAAGCCCAATGTTAGTCATTACATCGATTTCCACTGATTTCTTCTTTCTCAATGATGCGAAGATCGTTTGGAGTTCTACTTTCGATACGTACGGGGGGTGAACCCTTTCATTGGCGATGGCATTGTTTGCCAAGTTTTCGTCATTGAACCCGGTAAAACCAGTATTCTCTGATCGCCAGTGCTCTGTATCATTTCGAAGGTAGAAGTTGTGCATAAGGACTCTATTCTCTATGTCGTGGTTCGGGCAAGTGCTAGCATATACCTTGTACACATTTTCGAAAATAGTTCCAATGGCCTCCAAATTCTCCTGCGGATCTTCGATCATAAAAAAGTCGTCATCATCGACAGCGTCCCTTGGATCCTGCTGCTGTAAGTAAGCGTTAATTGTTCATTGTTCGGGGGATTTTCAGACACGGAAGTTCGTTGACATCGTTCCTCCGAAATATTTTAATCTGAGGGAACATACTCGGGTTATCAGACTTAATAGCCAAAATCTCGTTGCTCCAGTGTAAATTAGCCGACTGCCTATAATTTGCTGTAATTAGTATTTGGAGGTTCTTTATCAACGATTTCAGCGTCCTAACCTCCGAGTTTTGTCTGTTAGTAAACTGCCTATACAAGTTTTTTAGTCTTGTAAGCAGTCTACTTTTTTGTATGTGCAGTCCGTCGATTTTTGCATTGCGGAACACGTTGACAGTTGGTCGATACCGAGGTGTCGTACTGTCCATCGTTCATTTGATTGTTTCGTCCATTTGTTTAAGGTACCTGTCAATATCCTCGTTTGACAGATTCCTATTCGACGTAGGGTAGAGCGAGTTCGAGGAGTGTGCTCTTGCCAAGTCTCGGGAGAAGCGAGTCCAACGAGTCCTACTGTAGTTGTAGGTGTACGTTTGAACAAACTCTTCCAATTCTGCAATTTCGTTGGGAATCGTTATTTCGGCACTAAGTCCTCAATGGTCACTGTCATACACAAACGTGCGCAGACAGTTTATCGTTTGTCGGTCTACGTTGGTCATTTATAACCATTCGTCAAACAGCAGTAGATTCAGATAGGAGCCGCTTCTGTGAAACGACGGACTATCTGTAGCCTTTAAATCGAGCCGAAACTCAATATTAAGTTGACCCCACCAATTGAATAATGACCTTCGGGGCTTATTACCCCAACCATAGGTACCATGAAAGGGTGCGCCTAACGGCTTTGTCCCTCCAGAAGCATTCCGCCATATTTATTGCCTTGGCCGACTTACATTGTTTTTAGGTGTCTAGGTTAGGTAGTTTAAGGTTATTTATACGGAAAAAAAAACAAAAATAAAACGTAGCACTTGGATATGCATAAAAATTATAAAAAAAAGTCCTTACTTGACTATGCATGTAGTTAAGTTGGGTTAAGACTTATTTTAAGGTAGCATTTAATTTATTTATTTATTTATTGATCTTAGTACAAGCTAACTTAATCCAACTTAAACCAATCTTAACCTAATCTAGATTTTTTTTTTTTTATCTCCTGGCCACTTATTTTTAAATATAACTTAAATAACTAAATGTACTTAAAACTAAGTGCTTAAGACTAAAAGGAGATGGTGTGAAGGAAGTGAAGCCAAGTGAGTTTAAGAAAGGGAGGGTGAGGGGTTTGAGTGAAGGCAGTTTCGCAATGCAAATTTGCTGCGGTGAAAATCAAACGAGCTTTGCATTCCGTTCGCCAGTCGTAGCATTCTTAATATTGGCTCGTTGCGACCATAATTGGTGCGGTGGAAATTTTGGTGAAAAAGCGGTACAGACCTAAGGTTGCGTGGATTTGTTTCAAATGAAATTGTTCGGAGCAGCGTGGGCAGTCGATGTTTCCTGTTATCAACTGATTTAGAAAGAGTATGTCGGCTACTTCTCGACGTTTTACGAGTGATTGCAAATTAATCAGTTTTAAACGATCCTCGTATGGGGGTAAGTTAAATCTATCAGTCCATGGGAGGCCGCGTAGAGCGAAACAGATAAACCTGCGTTGAACCGCTTCTATTGGGAGAGAATGGACATCGTTGTGCGGAGACCACACTTGGCTATCATATTCAAGAATTGGTCGGACAAATGTGACATTTTTTTTTTTTTTTTTGTTCATAATTTGCACGTGTTAAAGGGGATATGAATACCCTTATACTAATTTTTTTTTAGAACACGTGCGTTTTGTGGAAAGGGGAAGAGACAGAGAGAAAGACAAAGTGGTGTAGTTTGAAACTCAGTTGGTATTAAGTTTCTGTAAACTCCAAGGGTGGCTGTCCAGATAACTGGGGAGTATTTTGTTTGTTTTCGCTATTATTGTCATTGCTTATGATTCACAGTATTTTTTTCCATCCTCCGATTTTTCCATCACGATCAAGTTGCTTTTTAGCCATATGACCACCCTACTGCCAGTGTTATGCCTTCACAGTAGAGTTGACTTAGCTTTTCGCAAGTGATCGACTTTTTTATTTATTTCATGCGAAATAAATAGATGATTCTTGACATCAAGATTCGAACCGTGAATCAACAGCGTGACAAGCGATGATGTTACCACTACACCACGGCCACCCTTTACATAGAGGGATTTTGTGACATAGGGGTTCGAGAATTCCTTAGACCAGCGTTTTACGAAACCCAGCATTGAGTTGGCTCTGCTTATAATTTGGTCTATATGGTAGCGAAAATTAAGTTCACTGTCGCAGATGACACCCAGATCGCGAAATAGAGGGACGGGGGGAACAAGCTCATTGCCGATGAAGTATAATCGGGGGACTGGTGGAACACGCTTGCGGGAATATGTAATATTTTGGCATTTATTTACATTAAGCTCAAGGAAATTTTTTTGGCACCATGTTGAAAAATTGTTTAAGTCTTCTTGGAGTGGGTAAGACTCGGCGGGAGTTGAAATGAGTCTGAAGATTTTCATATCATCAGCGTAAATGAAAGATATGAACTTTTAATGACACAATCAACGTCATTGGTTGACAATATGAATACCAGCGGACCCAGGTGGCTGCCTTGAGGAACTCCAGAGTTAGCTGTAATGGGGTCAGATACGGAGGATCTAAACAAAACTTCGTACTGTCGTTCGTCAAGGTAGGATTTAATCCACATAATAAACCCCGGTTGAAAACCGAGAGCTTTTAGTTTGAGAAGAACTATGGAGTGGGAGATTTTATCAAAGGCTTAACTAAAATCGGTGGCAATTAAGTCAACTTCTATACCATCTTCTAATGCGCATAGAGTAGCCGAAACAAATTCTGTTAAGTTTGTTGTAGTTGACCTACCCTTTAGGAGACCGTGCTGATAAGGCGAAAATATGGACTTGCAGTGGAAGAACATTACATCGTATATAATGCTTTCGAAGAGTTTATTTATGCAGGAGAGTTTAGCGATCGGTCGGCAATTTGAAATTTATTTTTTTGGACCTTTTTTGTGAAGAGGTATTATATAAGAGCTCTTTCAGAGCGTTGGAAAGACACTCTCTGCGATGGAAAGTTGGAAGAGAGTGGTAAGGGGTTGGGCCAAATGCTCTATGCATTTTTTCAGAACTATTGAGGGTATACCATCAGGACCAGCTGAGTATTCGCATTTGAGTCTTTTTATCTTTTCTTCGACAAGTGCTACACATATATCAACTGAAACTAATGACGTTTTTGAACAGTTTCTCATGTAGGAGAAGTACTCAAAATCAGGTTCCAAGACATGGTTGGAGAATGATTGGCTGAAGAATTGAGCGATCATATTTGTGATTATTTTAGGATCATTCGACGATGAAGTAGATAATTTCAAAGTCGAAGGGTAATTATCGGATTTTTTTTTGTATTAATGAAGTGAAAAAATTGCTTGGGGTTAGACATTAAGTTGGATTGCATCCGAACGATATTCGCAGAGTTCAGAGAAGTTGGGAGGTGGGTGGAATAATCAGATTCAGTGCGAGACTTAAGATATGAGTGCCAGAGTTTATTTCTTCTATTACGAAGCGAACGTAACTCTTTGGTAAACCAAGGCAGTGATGAGGAGGGGGTTTTCTGGGGTATAAAGGGACGGACTGCGTGAAACAGTTGAAAATCTCGGTGTAAAACTTGGAGAGAGCGTTCTCGGTATTAAGATGTGAGTTGAGGTTGAAGTTGACATTACATAAAAGGGTGTTTAGTTTCGCGAAATCAGCTTTCTGGAAGTTAAAGCTATATAGCTTCTCTGAGTGTAGAGATTTATTCGCGTTATTGCAGGAAAAAGTAAGAGACAAAGGTGGGTGGTAACGATCTAATTTAGAAAGGAGATGTTTACTTTCTGACACGACACAATTATCGGCATCCGTTGAAAAAATAAGGTCGAGTTATCTTTCTAAGTTGTTAGTGACGCCACTTAGCTGACAGAGTCCGGAGTCGGAAAGGCAGTCAATGAAAAGAATCTCCTTGTCCGAGATCAAATAAACAGTACCGTTACTAAGTTTTTTGAAATAAAAAGATTTTCTTAGTCGTAATTGTTATTTCAGTAAAATAGTAATAAGTAATAGATTAAGTCGAAAGACATAGATAAGGATTAAGTTTAGCTTAGAGCGCCCGCAAGTAAGTTAGAATAAGGTAGTTAAGTTAGTTAAGCTGGTTTTAAGTAAAAACTTATAAAAAAAAACACTTATCTTCACAAAGACAGCTACAGACGTTGATGAATGTGATTTCAAGGCTGGGAAATCAGAATAATAATGAACATGCATTTCAAGTATTCATCTCTATCGCCTTTCCAAGCATCCTTACAATGATTCACTACCATACACAAACCATACTACTCAACGTAATATTAGCAACACATCACGGTCAAATAGATCCTTTAAATTTGACCGTGCAGGAGTTTAAAATGGAGTTACCCCGCATACATGAAAGCATACCAAGGAACATGTTGATACCTGAAGACCGACATCATGAGTCAGTAATTCAATTGTACAAGACTTTGCAACCAAGAGCAAGAGTAACTGGGCGAAACGTTATAATAGAGCTAACATTACTTCTCTTCTACGGCGAAGATTTCAGAATGTACAAGATTCTTCCTGTCCCCACTTGGCATGATCAGAAGTTCACATGCATATATTGTTCCATCAGCTGACTATCTAATAGTCAATATTCAGGGAGATCACTATTATTCCTTAAGCGAAGGTCACTTCTCTTCATGTAAACAAAGATCTTCAGACACATATTGGTGTGAAATGCAACATCCAATACATACAGCAGGATCAAGTGTAAGCTCTTGTGAAATAGACCTTCTGCGGCATACACAAAGGTTACCATCATCATGCGTCACTCGAACCGTGCAGCCACAATTTTACCGGATAAAGATGCAGCACACTAATACATGGATATTTAGTGCACCTTATGAAGTCAAAATAGATATCGAATGTGGTTCGATAATAAACCCTGCTAAACTGAAGGAGACTGGGATCCTGAAACTTCAACAAAACTGCAGAATACACCAATCAACTATGATCCTTTTCGGGAAAAAATCCATAACAACAAGACTGAATTCATCGTATCTTCCCATTCAAAACATTTCGGAGCAGCTAGTTAACTTCAACTATAAAAAAAAGAAGAAGATCCTGTTTTGGCGTCACACATCTCTAATCAAATCGTGAAGGTTCAGCACGATATTAGTCTCCAAAGGGACCAGGAGGTACTATTAAAGCAGATTAGGAATTACATAATTCACCAACATTCATTGACCGGAGGCGTAGTGTTTCTACTAATTACATCAGTGGTCATCATAGTAATCAATAGACTACGGTCGAGGTCAGCAGTAACCATCCAATTGAAGCAGCAGCCCGAACCAGCACCTCGAGAACTGACCAGAAGACACTCATCAGTGAATCAGGCCGAACAACCAACAATGTTTGCGGATGAATAATTTAGGGTGTAAGCAACAAGTCGTAGCCCCAGCATGTTGTGAACAACATAATTTCACGCAATCAGCAGTATACAGTGGACATCGAAGATGTCATATCACCTTCTGAGTGCTGGTCATCCAACACCTGTGTGACCAGACAGTGGAGTTATCTAGTTTTATGTTTGTCATTTTCTTTGTAAAGATTGTATATAAATATTATATTAAAGCAATGGGTGTTTGTTTATTGTGAAACCAGGTGGCAAGACGTATCCGTCAGTTCCCTGTTCGCTTTCCATTCGTACCCTTAGCCAGGTTACCCGTATTCCTGATGGAGCAGCTTCTTGGGACCCAGTGTTTTATGGTACTGCCCCTAAATTTCTATTATCCCCCTCCATATTAAAATAATTCAAATGTTCCTACTTCCCTAATTCAAATTTTAACCAGGAAAAAAAAGAAGGAAAATAATAGCGAGAATATACAATAAAAAAAACGAAATCTTAATAAGTAAATTCAATCGTTAAAAAAAAAATCAAAGAAAAAAGGTAGTAGTAAAAGAAAGGTAATTTATAAAAACAAATAGCAAAAAGAAACGACGTCCACCTAGAATTTGTCTTTACGATAGCATCCAGTTTAATTTAAGTTTGCATGTGGCGATAGGCATACCCAGTACATTTTTGCTCGGAAAGATGGATATTGTTGTTCCATGTCTGGCAAGTTCGTCAGTCTTAAGCGGCCCATACACACAACACTTGTGTGCACACTTGTGTCGGTGTACTAAGAAGTGTGCTGTGTATGGGTTGGTGTGCACATCGATTTCTCGGTGTCAGACGCGGTGTGGGTAAAATGACAACATTTTGATTTTTGGTGTCGGTGTCTCGATCGGTGTGATGTGTGTGGGGCTGTGTGTGCACAGTTATGGAAAATATCAGTTGCGGTTGGAACGTTGTGCTATGAACAACGAGGAAAATTAGATATACGCGAGTATGACTTTTGGAGATCATTCATTGATCTTTACAAATCTGTACCTGAGCTTTGGCAGGTTAAATGCAATGAATTTAAGAATAGGGATTAAAAGAAAAAAGCATGGGAATGGGTGCCTGTCTATTCGACAAAATTTATTTCGCAAATATTACTTCGCATTTATCGAAACAAATTTCGTTTGTTTCGCAATAGTTGTTTCGCAAATTTTCATTTAGTCTTTGATTTATCTCGCGACGAGATCATTTCACAATACTTTTCCCGCACTTTTACATTTCGCTTATGATTAGGCAGCAAATTGTTGTTTTGAAGGAATTTATTTCGCTAACTGTTAATTCCCATTTTGGTGCATTGTCGTTTATGTAATTGGAAAAATGACACTTGACATTCATTGGTTTTGCAAACGCCGGCTGTGTCTCAAAGTGTAGTTTCGAAATGAAAAACTTGGTGTATCGGTGCCCTGAGCACCTGCATGTGAGGCCGAAGGCCGTCCGATGTATGAGTCGGAGAGATGTCCCATGTCCTTATATCCCGCGAAGCTGATCACTGAACTGTTAAGATACAGGCGCCTGCCAGACAACAAACATTTACAATTGTACCTAACCAAATTTTTTGAGATTTCAAAATAAGTAAAGCTTATCAAGAAAACGCTAACTTATCAAAAAGTGAAAATATAATTGCGAAATAATGAATGCAGAATATCTTAAAGTCAAATAATTACAAGCCTAAATAAGAATTTGCCAAATAAAATCTGGGAAAAAACAAAATGCGAGTTGTTGAAATGCAAGACAACAAATTGCGAAATGATTATGGTGAAATGATAAATTGCCAAAAAAAATTAGCGAGAGGGCCCCTACCCCATGGGAATGTATGCTGAACAAATATAAAGGAAACGAAATCCACGCAATGATAGACATAGAGAAAAATAATATCTCTTCGCTCTTCATATAGTCGTGAGCTTCTGAAAATAAAAGTTATTTTCGAGTTATTTTCGAATCCTGCCAGCAGGGTATCGGTATCACTCTCTCGACTCATGATTTCGACCATCTCGTTATGACATCTGACGAACAACTGATGTGTACGAATCGGTGTTACGTGTGTGGCAGAAGGCCACACCGGTGTCATGACACCGGTGTGCACACAAGTGTTGTGTGTATGGGCCGCTTTACGATTTCCTGGAATATCCTTATGCCCCCGCAAACAAATTAGGTGAATATTAAACTGCTCCGCCATCTCTATAAGAGACGATCGGCAGTCTAGAGCTGTTAAAGAATTTGTTCAGGAAGATACCAAGGATTTGATTGCGGCTTGGCTGCCTGAAAAGATGCGGATATCAATGGCCGATATCACGTTTTCCTTTAGCCAAAACAAGAGTTCCCTTATTGCCATTATCTCCGCCGGGAACAGGCTACAGTGGTTTGGGAGACGAAAAGAGAGGTTTAAATTAAGTCTATCAGAGTAGACACCACCACCCACCCCGTCGTTAGTTTTTGAACCGTCGGTATAAAAATGTACCAACTTATCTTCCGTAAAGTAAATATAGAGCCAGTGAGTTATTCTGGGTTGTAAACCCAATTTGCACCCAATGGCCTTTTTGCAAGAGAAAAATGAGAGAGTGGCTTTCTTAACTCTTTCTTGGATATTAGGTTTCCAGCTAGTTTCCTATCCAAAATAAGATCCAGGCATTTTGCTTCGTTGGGGAAAATTAACTTTGTTCCATTAAGGGATGGGGGGTCAATAGGTGGATTTTGTATTTTCTTGAAAAGAGGACTAGTTCGGTTTTGTGGGGGTTCACTCCTAGACCACACCGAGCTGTCCATTTAGATAGCTTATTCAAAGCTTCTAGTAAGAGCTCTTTTAAGGTAGTGAGGTGTTTACTGGAGACTGCTATGGCAACGTCGTCCGCATAAGCGAAGGGGGGATAGGACGCCCCCTTAAGGGGTACCCCTACTGACATAACTTCTGATAGATGAATCACCCAGCTTTAAGTTGATAATCCTACCATTATGCAGTAAATTCATCAGCTCGCCAAGAGAACTATCTATCTTCAGATTTGACAGTGCTTTGATTATCACAGATGAGTAGACGTTGTTAAAAGTGTACTCCTTATGATACATGGAGTATTCGATTTTATTGACTAACGTATGCAATGCTGTTTCGACTGATTTGCCCTTACAGTGAGTTGAGCCGTGGACAGTAGTCGTGTGTCAATACTATCACGTAAGTGGATATCAATCAGTCGTTCTAGCGTTTTTAGAAGGAAAGATGATAGACTAATAGGTCTGAGGTCTCTCGGACTGGCATGTGAATATTTACCAGCTTTGGGTATGAATACCACACTGACTTCTCTACATATATGTGGAATATGGACCAGATTCAGACAGCTCTGAAAAATATTTTTTAGAACTGACAGTATATGGTCAGATGACATTTGTAGTTCAGCAGGTATTATGCCGTCTGGTCCTTCGGATTTATATGGTTTGAAGCTATATAGCGCCCAAAGGAGTCTGTCCTGCGCAATCAGACTTGTAAGGTTGGTTTCTTAAGCATTTTTCTTGATAGAGTCAATATTGTTGGCGGTCAGGGAATAACTTGGGAAGTGTGTATCAATAAGTAAATTTAATGTGTCTACACTAGAAGTTGTCCAAGACCCAACTGTTTTTTAGTAAACAGCTGGGCACTAAAGTATTTGTCCAGAGGATTTTTCTCAGAAGATTCTTCTATTTTATCACAAAAGAGTCTTCAAGAATTACGTTTGGTTTTCCTCAATTCTTTTTTATATGTTTTTAGGGATTCCTTGTACGCGTCCCAGTCAGATCCATCTCTTGTACTTTTGCCTTTGTTGAAAAATTTTCTGCAGGTATTCCTGAGTGGTCCAAGATCAGACGTCCACCACTGTTGTTTTTTCTTCTCCCTAGCCTTAACCAAAGGACAAGGGAAAGACATAGCTTTATTGAGGGACATTTAAGGTCCTTGACCATGCAGTCAATCTTAAGTATTATTCGTGGACTTTAGAGTGTCGGAATTAACCAATTTCATTAAATTTTCCCTATATTTGAGCCAGTTAGTATTACGGATACGATCAATGTTGTCGGCGACAAGAGTTATATCTAGAACCTCCTGACGGTTTCTACTTATAAATGTATTTTCGTTACCTATGTTACACAAAATGAGGTTATTTTTTTAAAATATAGTCAAAAAGCAACTCACCTATTTCGTTAATGTCAAAGCTACCCCACGCGGAGTGGTGAGCATTAACATCACAGCCAACTATGATTCCCGTTCTACTTTTTTCAGCGTCTGCGACCAGTCTTGCCATATTGGGTCCAGGAGGGTCTATAATATCATGGGCGAGATAAGCTGATGCTAGATAATAGGAGCGTTTGCGTGTTTCTAGCAACGCTGCGGTTATATCACGATCACTGTAATTAGGAAGTAAAATTACTTTAATGCTACTTTTTACCAATATGCAAGATCTAGGTTTATCTTTATCCTTGATATATAGGGAATAGTATCCAGGAGTCCTGAGTCCACAAGCCAGGTTGTTAGTAACCCAAGGTTCTTGGAGCAAGACAATATCTTCCCTATCCTTTGAGAGAGGGAGAAGAAGGCCGGCCGAAGCCGTTTTGGAGTAACGGAGGTTAATCTGCAGCATTGTTGCTACAATCAGGCAGTGAAACCTCCACCACAGTGGTATTCAAGCCTTCCGAGTCTGAGGACAAGCTAAGAAGTTCATTCTCACTCAAAGGTGCTTTGTCTGAGATATCAACCATCTCCAAGTCTGGTAGCGAACCGTCATCGACTAAAGATGGTTGTATGGTAGACTGAGAGTCATCATCCTCCATAGAAGGGAAGGAAATTGATTTCTCAGTGCCTATAATACCCACAGTACGGTCTGAAAAATGAGGGGGAAGTTTTTTAACATCCTTTTTGTAGACTTTTAAGGTTATGGCATCGAACCCATAGCTAAAATACCTTCAGTCTTCGCCAGTGGAGCAAGATATTCCTTATTGATCACAATTAATGCGCATCTGTAAAGTCCTCTCTGCTCCTCCATCTTGGCGACCTTCCAGTTGCGAGTAAGAAGCTGATTTGGAGGATCCGGATAATGTCCTCCGTGTTATAGGGTTTGGCTCGGATCCAGGTACGAGTTCTTGGTCTGCATGGGATATTCTCCCTAGCTACAATCTCAATCTTAGCACCAATCCAAACCACTCCTAGTTTGCTAATCGCTAGCTTATAGAGATCACAGGATCTCTTGTCAGCACAAGCGATCAGCTTAACATGACCTTGATGCCAACCGCCGCCACGACAGTCGGGAGGAGAGAGGGATTTTCCTTCATTATATCAAGGAAGCAAGTCGCCAATTAGGCTGGGATCATCCTCCATTTATCTGGAGTGATGGTACGATCGATATCGATCTTATTAATGACAGCCAGTATAAACCTGTATTTAAGTACTTCACTGTATGACTTCAATATGACGTTGGATGGTCTGGAGGAGGTATTGGTGTTGTGCACCTTAGGTCTTTTTGAATCCGACCCGGATTCTTCCAATAATCTCTGTCTTTTAGACGTGAAGACTCTGCTGATCTTGTCAGGTTGAGTACTGACGATTCTTTTGGCCCAATCGACTATTGCTTTCATAATATCATTCATTTTATTCTTCGGAATTTTGCCGAATTCTTGGAGAATACGGCCAGCTGAGCGACGATCTTTGTACGTCTGGTTTGAGGGAGCGACTTGTCGTGAGCAGGAGCTACAACCCGTTCCCGAAAAGTTTTTATTAGTTTGCAAAATACCTTTGCTAGGCTCCGTGCGGCTTTTGGCAGCAGAAGGACCATGTGAATCCACAATCCTTTTGCTGTCCAGTGCCTTTGGAGTTTTACCGATAAACAGCTTGATCGCCGTGCTATCGTCCAGTTTTAAAGGAGGACCGGTCTTATCTTGAATACTTTGTGTATTATTGTAGGTATTACCGGTAAACAGCTTGATTGCCGTGCTACCGTCTGGGTTCAAAGGAGGACCAGTCTCAAATTTATTACTTTATGTATTAGTTTTTGTTAGTTTACTTTTATTGATGTTCCCACGAGTAAGCCGGTATGGAAACTGTCTATCGCAACATAGCCGGTTCTGCTGCGATAAGGCAACTTACGACAGGTCCTTGCCAGGGCACCTTGCATCCTAGGGTACAGTTTACTATTTGCTCACACCGCCACTGGAATCGCCTCACAAAGAATATGACTAAGGGTCAACATTCTACGGACCGCAACTAGCATTCGGTTTCTCCACCTCGTCCCGCTCTTTGCTTATTCACAAACCTCTTATCTTTAATTGCTATTACAAGTTAATTTTTGTCTAGTGGTGAATATTTAACATTCATGGTCTTTCAATCTTTTATCTGATTAATAGTTTCTGTTGGCGATTAAAACCAATAATAGCAGAGTGACGTCATCAACATTGACAGTTCTTCAAAAAGTAAAGCTAAATTAAAGCGAACACAACTAGTTCAAATACTATGTTTTTGTAAATACATTTGTAATTTATTCATTTATTCGTTTATACACAAAATCCGCCAAATATATCAAACAAATACATTGGCAAATTTTATTTCGCGCAAAAATCTAAAGCAAATAACAAAGGCATAAATACTCTTAAATGTAAAGTCAAAGTACACTCGAATAAAGAACCTTATAACGTGTAGTTCGGTGCATTTTCTTTCTTTTACATACGTTTTCAAATATTCCTTTTTTCACAGTGAACCGAAAGTAAAGTCCATCGAATTTACCAAGATGCAAATATGGTCGCATTTCGTACCTAGAATTAATGGCCTCGGCAGAGCCCTTGTCCAAACTCGAAACCAGATTAGAAACATCTTTATGTTGACGATTCTGTCTCTCCCTGTATGAATGAACAGTCCACTTGGTCGTCTCGAGTCCAGGATTCTGGGTACGCAGGCGCGCTAGCTCATCAGCCGTTTTCCCAAGTTTCCCCGGGATCTTTCAGACGGCGCACGTCTGTTTAGTTGTCCTGAAGACCTCAAAAGTAGCGGTCTCAAGGGGGAGGATTTTCGGCACCGACATGCCAATCCATTCAGAGGTTTCCTGTGAAGAGCACTTTACCATAAAGGTCCCGCTCTTCAACTCACAGCTCTCCACCTGAATGAAAACATTCGTTGCTTGGGCCAGCTCTAACAGATGAATTTCGCAGTGTTTGCACTCCGCGTCGGTCATGCTGTTTCCATTGCCAGCCTTCCCTATTCGGACAGTTAAAGAGGAGATAAAAACTTTCTTGTAAGAAACCTGCTTTTCTCGCTCCCTAATCACCGGGTTTTTCTCTTTCTCAGTAGATTTGTACGCGACAGCCATCTTTCGTCCACTGGGAATACAACTGGTTGCATCATTGGTGTCATTCGGAATTTGTGCGCCGGCAACGCTACCAATAAGAGGGGTTTTAGAGACATTCAAGTCAGTGGATTTCCCTGCGACATCCAGTTTCTGTCCAACGGTACTACTGCCATTACTGGTTGCAGCGCCCGTCTTCAGACCTTGTGCACATGCAACGCCACCGGCTTGAGGTCTCTCGGAGGACACACGCGCATGAGGTGCGCGCATATGCCTACCGGCTGGAGAGCTTGAAACCTTCTTCCTTCGTTTGCTCCGGTTAAAGCTATTAGAAGAGGAGGTAGCGTCGGGTCCAAGTGACTTGCCGGTTTCGGATGGTGTAACTTCCACCGACCTGCTTCTTTTTGCCGTCTCTGCCAAAGGACTGTTGTCAGCACATGCGGCTTCAACATCTGCAGTTTCTTTGCGCCGCGCAGCCGCCAGTTTTCTTCCTTTCCTCTTCTTCTGGCTTTTTCGTTCAACTTTTCCAGTTTCCCGAGGGAAGCCTTCAGCAGCAGCGCTACAATCAGCCTTCTGTCCATTAGGATGAAGATTAAGCGTATCAGGTTGGACCTCTCCGCTACTTTCTCCAAATTGCCATTTCAATTGCCGAACGTGTCGGGAAGAGAGCTGCAGGAGTCTTCAGAATCCAGTATTCTTGCTACTCCTATATATGCGCTAGTATTGGCGGGGGAGAATATGATAGGTAAGGCCTCCAGAATCCTTGCCCTAGCCGCAGTCGAGAAGACCATGGGTGGATTTTCGCTTTCGCGAGTGCCCCCTGCAGTAGTCATATCATTTGTATTCTCCATTCATACTTTTTCATCTTTTAACGTCAAAGTCGGACACCTTCAGCGCTTAGTTCGATGTCTCAAATGGGATCTTTTCAGACCCTTAGAATCTACGACTCTTAAGCCTCCCCGCCACGACAAGGCAGCTGAAAGATGAGAAGGACTGTTGACTTGATGATGCCTAATCAATGCTTCTTCAACAGTACCAGCTCCAGCAAACAGATCATCGACGTAAATATCTTCCCTCACCATAGATACCCAGAGGATATTTATGTTCTTTATAAGCAGTTGGTTAAGTGATCGAATGGCAAGGTATGGTGCACAAGTAGTACCGAACGTAACCATTTGAAGACGATACACCTTGATCGGTTCGGTATTACCCTATCAGCTGATAATAGGAGTCGTCATGGCTGACAAGGATTTACCGATACATTTTTCCAATGTCTGCTGTGAAGGTATATTTGTGTCTCCTCCACCTCAGAATAATGTCAATGATATCCGTTAGTGTTTTAGTTCCTGTCGTCGGAAGCTGATTCAATGAAGTCCCGTCTGTAGTTTTGGCCGCAGCATCAAAGACGACCCGGAGTTTTGTTGTTGAACTGGACGCCTTGAATACCGCATGGCGTGGTACGAATGTGTCCTGAGTACTTCTTCCTTACTGACCTCAACTTCTGTCATATGTCCCAATAATAAGTATTCGTTTAGACATTTATTGTACTCTATGTGTAAAGTGGGGTTGAACTGGAAACGTCGTTCCAGCTGAGCAAACCAACGCAAAGCTCTTTAATTCGAGGATCCAAGCCCACGTTTGCTCCCTTCCTTAAATGGCAAATATAAATCGTATCTTCCGCTATCCAATCTTTTCGTCGTTGCCTTGAAGAAGTCCTCGCATGCCTTGTCTTAATAGGTTTAGTGGGCCATAAAGGGTGCCTCTTCCATCTCCCAGAATCTTTGCAAATGCCGGCCGATATCAAGCACTTTAAGGAAGTTTCTGGTTCTTCTATTTGATTGGTGCACTTTGCCCATCAAAATCCACCCAAATGACATGTTTTGTGCAATTGGTGTCATTGCTTCATCATCGCGAATGACTTCAGGGAGTACCACCACAGAATAAACGTCCTAAAAGTAGATCGACTTCAATGTGATTCCATCGCTTTGGTACCAGTTCATTGGCCGGAAGAAGCCCAGTCAGCGATGTAAATATTAACGCTCGAGTGCTAGTCTCATAACCCGAGTGTAGGTCAACGTAGCTATGACACGCTCTGCTGCTGACCATCCCCAGCCCTGACACCTCGACGAAACTCCGTTTGCCTTTTAAGCCCGAACGCTTGACTGCTCCAAGGGTGATGAATGTGGCTTCTGATCCTGGATCTATCAAGCCTAGAAGTATGATGTCAACTCCTGCAAAGGTTCTGATTTTTACTAATACAGTTGCTAGTAAGACGTCTACATTAGAATTTTGTATCGTGTGGAAGTCGCTGACCTGTTGGGTAGATTGGAAGGGTGTAGCGATTACATTTATATTGGATTAATAGGATTGTGTTGGTGTGTGTGTGTGTTGGGTGGTGGCGGACGAATTAAGCGCTGGATGTATTGTGTAATGTTATGTATTTGATGTGTGTGAATTGAATTGTGTGTATGGAGGGGGCTAGCTTGCAGGAGGGAATGGGGAAGCTGTTGGCGAAAGTAGCGTCGAACTTTGCTTGGACATTGTTGGGTAGCGTGACTGTATGTTAAACCGGAGTGAGTGAGCTCCCTTATTGCACACTTTGCACCTAAACTGTTTTTTTGGCTTTGTTTCAGGTGGAAGGTTTTCGTTTTTGCCAATGTCGCCCTATAGATCTTGCTGGATCCTGTATCTTACAGTTGATCAACTGCCTCCAATGTCCAAAACCTAACTTCTATGAACTCAGAAAAAAACTTAAATTTGGGTAGCTCCTTATCTGTTCCTAGCTTTTCTTCCCAGAGTTGTCGGGTTATTGTGTTGAGTTTTTTAACTAATCAGAAAATCAGAATAACATCCCAGTGTTCCATCGGCACACTGAGATTATTTAATGCGTGTCGACATTTCACTGATGTGTCTAGCAGTTTTGTCATACATAAAGCAGTCTCCTGGATAATGGTTTCCTGACCAAACAAAATGTTCAGCTGCGCATTGATAAGGACACGGTATTCTCCCGTAAAAACCGGCAGATTTATTTTTGGAAGTTACAAGTACTTATCACAGCAATTACCGGAGCTTCAGCCATTAGTTGAACTTTATCCAGACTGTCCAAAAGCGCTGTTTTATAGTCCAGGTAAATTTCCTTGATGCTGCCGAAAACTTCTAACTCTTCTTCTACCTTTTCAGTTTTGGCCAGGGATATTCCATCGGTGTTGTGTAGGGTGCTTGCTTTAAAATTTCCCCAAGCACGGAAATCCTATTGGAGATGTAATTTTTTGTTCTCTCCTTTGGTGATCGCTTTCCGAAATTTTTAAATATCCTTGGTTATTTGCTTTAGTAAATTCCATTGCAGCTTTAGAGCGGCGCTCATGTTTGCGGAATAACAAAAAAATACTCCTAAGAGAAAAAAAAAAATAAAAAATTAATTGGGGTGTATTTCAACTTACGTATCTCTCAGATTTCTAAAATTACGTTTAGCAAAAATTGTAGTTAAAACAATGGAAGCGGAATCGTTGACGCTCCGTAACTCGATGGACTTAACAGTCTGCTGCACAGTTGGAGTGGATATCCCAATGGAGCCTTTGCGGTATCAACGAACTCAACCAAACGGTCCAACGGTGGAATCACCGCAACGAGAATTATCCAGCGATGAATGTTTTGTAATAATTTTAATTGCAGGATATTTGCAGTCTACGATTTGAAAAATTGCACTACGCTAGTAACCGTTTGGCACTTAAAGAAAAGCTTACTGGTATAATTTTTGTTTTTAAGTTTTAAATGTTCATTAATGCTTTATTTTTTCTTTTCAGTTCACACACTGATTAAAAACTGTTTTTACCACGGAATTGTTAACTTAGGGTTGTTAATGTAAATTCGATGGACTTTACTTCCACGGCAAATTTAAATGTTAATATAAATTCGATGGACTTTACTTTCGGTTCATTAAACATATGTAAAAGAAAGAAAACGCACCGAAATATACGTTATAGGGTTCTTCATTTGAGTGTACTTTGACTTTACATTTAAGAGTATTTATGCCTTTGTTATTTACTTTAGATTTTTGGCGCGAAATACAATTTGCCAATGTATTTGTTTGATATATTTGGCGGATTTTGTGTATAAACGAATAAATGAATAAATTACAAATGTATTTACAAAAACATAGTATTTGAACTAGTTGTGTTCGTTTCAATTTAATTTTACTTTTTGAAGAACTGTCGATATTGATGACGTCACTCTGCTATTCTTGGTTTTAATCGCCAACATTCTTCTCGGCTGTGAACGGAGTTCGCAAATTATTGCCATAAATGTCTTCAATTTGAAAGGTTCATACTTCATTTCGGGATTACCCTGTGACCTTTGCTGCAGAACCAATCTACTACATGTTGATTGCAATGGTTACATGTAAAGAGAAATGCGATTAATGAATTGAAACATAAAAGAGACAACACAATGCGACACATATGAAAATACGTGGACTGATAAGACAAACACATTACTGGTCGATGCCTTTGATTTATCAAGGCGATGATCGGTTATTAATGGTTATCTCCTGCCCTTCTCTTATTACTACCCTTATATGTGCCCTTCGTTGTCCGGCTTTCCCTTTCGCACTTGCGTTGGTTTTTGGTCTTCGGTTTATGAATGGAATGCTTTGGACATGAACACCGTAGTAAGTGGTGTCGCATATCATAGTAAATATCGGTTGTGGTCGGTGGTGTTTTTATTAATTTATTTAATTTATTTATTATTATTTTTTTTCGTAAATGTCCTGTGATGTATCGACGAGGGATGATTTATGTCAGAGTGAGTTATGTATATTTGTTTTTTACTTTATTAATTTGTTGTTGATTTCCGTTTTCGTATTTACATTGATTTTTTTTTTTCGATTTTATCAATGAACCTTTACCGGTTCACAAAAAGTTGGGTATATTTTTTTTTTTTTTTTTTTTTCTTTTTGTTTCACGATTTTCGGCATTTTGCGGTATTTGTGAGTTTGAGTGCAAAAAGAAAAAAATTAATTAAAAATTTGTGCATTTTAAGTTTGTGTGGAGTGCAATAAAAGAGTTTTCAATTTTGAGCGCAGATAAATTGTAATTTTGTTGTGCATACATGGATTACGATTTCGGTCGAATGCGTTGGTACGCGTCGTGTTGATACACAACGCAGTGTTTTGTTTATGTACGATGTGCATACTATGAAGCATACATGGGCGGCAATCAGCTGTTTATCGTTGACGACGAAGAATGAATTGACTTGCAGCTGAAGCCCCGTTTTGTGTTGTGTTGTGTACGTATGTACAATTGTTCATCCATATGTACATGGATGGATGGTTAGAAATAAAGTGATGAAATATATGGGTTGAGTGTTTACATTTTGTACTGTGTTGTTTTTTATATTTGTAATTGTTAATTGAAAAATAAATTTTAATAAAGATTGAATTAAATTAAAAATTATCTTGAGCGTTTTCCTGGGTGTTGTGTTTGTAGAGATTTTGTTTTCATTAATTTAATGTGTCGTTTTCGTTTGTTTTGTTCGACGGTAGATAACAAATTTTTGAGAGAGGACGTTTGAATTTGCCGGTTTTTGTCCCAATGGATACAACGCGAACTAGAACGTCTGCTCCTGGATGTACTTCCTCTATGTGTACTAGCATCCATTGGGATGGTGGTAATCTTTCATCCTTGACGATTACCAGGTCTCCTATTCTCAGCTGCTCCTCGATTTTAAGCCACTTTGGCCTCTGTTTCAAACGCGAAAGATACTTACTGTACCATTTACGCCAAAAGCCTTCGGGAAAACATTGAGTTCTTTTCCATCGGTCGATATTGCTTACACTAGCGTGCGATGTGTCTTCGTGCGGTATGGTGTTTAAAGCTTCGCCTACTAAAAAATGTCCTGGCGTTATGGCCTACAAATCCTCATGGTTATCCGAGAGAGGGCATAAAGGTCTGGAATTCAGACATACCTCTATCTGCGTAGGTATTGTGTAAAGCTCCTCAAATGTCAATTTCTCGTTTCTTCTCGCGCGTTTTAAATGGTGCTTAATGGATTTCACTCCGGCTTCCCAAAGTCCACAGAAATGTGGCGACGCGGGAGGGATGAAGTTCCATCTGAATGGATCTCTGCAATTTCTGCCCAATCATGCTTTGCAGCTTTTATCATGCGGTCGAGTTCTGTGCTAGCTCCAACAAAATTTGTTCCGCAATCGCTGTAGATTTTTCTGCATATACCTCTCCCTGCAGTGAATCGGCGGAAGCCAGCTAAGAAGGCTTGCGTAGTTAGGTCTGAGACGACCTCGATGTGTATCGCCTTGGTTGCTAAGCAAACGAAGATTGCGAAGTACCCCTTAAGACTCTTTGCATTGCGTCCCTTCCAGGTCTTAATTTCTATTGGTCCGGCATTGGCAAATGGTCAGGCCATTCGGGCACGAGGTGCAGATAGACTCCCAATCAATTGTTGCATATGTTGAGCTTTGTGTCGGAAGCAGACTAAGCATTTGTGGATATGCTTCTTCACAGCCCGTTTGATGTGGAGTATCCAATATTTTGTACGAATACAAGCTACCATTTGCTGCAACCCTCCGTGTAGCGTTCGATCATGTGCATTGCTGATAACTAGATCTGTGAAGTGATGATTTGGGTGCAATATTATTTGGTGCTTTTGTTCATAGGGTAGAAGCGCAAATTGAAGTCGTCCTCCTACGCGAATGATGCCCTGTCCATCGATGAAAGGGGTTGAGCGCCTTCAAATTTGTTGGTATAGCGTTGTTAGCTTGCCTTTTATGCAGTTCCGATGAGCCCATCTCCCTTTGAGTTGTTCGAATAGCGATGACTTCAGCTAATTGCAACTCCTTCGGTTCGAGCGTGCTTATTTTCCTGGCTGGAGCCTCCATACGGCAGTTCTACATAAATCGCAAGCAGAAGGCCAAAACTCGGACCACCTTTGACAACCGAGAGAACTTATGGATCAGTTTGCTCACACTATCATTCGTGTCTTGTGTCGTAACGTGATGAGTTTGAAGTTTTCTAATCTCTTCCACTGTCTCTGTTGATAATGGTTGATCAGGTTAATGGAATTCCCATTTTCTGCGCAAAAACGATGGGCCTTTCCAAACTAAGTCCTATGCCCCTAGTAAGGAAGGGGAGGTACCTCGAGATGCCAAGTCTGCAGGGCTATAGTGTGTAGGAATGTGTCTCCATTCGTCGTGCTTGGTGAGACGTTGAATTTCCGCAACCCTGTTGTCTGTGTTATCTAGTACGCGTATGTAAACTGCTGCCCGTAGGCCTTTGTTGAAGCATCGCTGAAGCCATGCAATTCAATGCCCTTGCAGCCCTTATGTGCACCTATCCACCGAGGAATCGCGATGCCTTCAATCATGGGTAGTTCTCGTTGAAAATTATCGTGCTCATGCTTCAGCTCTATTACAATTGGCTGATCCCAATCATCACTACCTCGACTCCAGAGTTGCTGCATGAGTGTCTTGGCCTTGACAACGCATGGTGCTATCCAGCCAAGTGGGTCGTAAAGTGTGCTATCGCTAAAAGGATTGTCATCTTCGACCTTGAAATCAATCTTTTGAAACGAGAATGAATCGGTTTTGGGGTACCCTCTAATTCCTAGCGTTTTACATGTTCTGATGACCCCCGAGGCAGATCAAATTCTATTTCCCGGTCCTGCTCAGGAATATCAACCAGAAGTTCCTTATCATTGGAAGTCCATTTGCGGAGGTTAAGACCGGCTGATGCTAACACCTTGCGGGCTTCATCACGCTTTTGCCTGGCTTCTTCAATGCTGTTGGCTCCACTGATAAGGTCGTCTACGTACATGTCTTCCTTGACAACTCGGGCTCTGGTCAGGTACTTGTAGGCTTCATCATCTGCTGCTTGGTGTAAGACCCGAATGGCCAAAAAAGGAGCACATGCTTTACCGAATATAATAGTTTTCAGCTTAAAGGCTCTTATTGTTCAGGACCGGTTGATAGTAGCTATCCGGTGGGCTTACCCAAATTTGGCGATATATTTTTTCCACATCTGCGGTAAATGTGTACCGATGTCTTCTCCAGCGAAGGATAATGTCCACAACGTTGGTTTGTAATTTAAGACCTACCACCAAGTTCTTGTTTAGCGATGTCCCATAATTAGTTTTTGCTGCGGCGTCAAACATGACCCTGAGCTTCGTAGTGGTGCTTGCTTCCTTCAGGACGACGTGATGTGGGAGAAACCTGTGGTAAGGTGATTTTATCACTGCATCGTTGCCCATATCGACTTCCTCTATGTGTTGCAACGTTAGGTACTCCATGAGACACTCGCTATATCTCGTCCGTAACCCTTCATTAATCTGGAAACGTTGTTCCAACGAAGCGAATCTCCTGAGAGCCACTTCTCTGCTGGCACCTAACGCTGAACGCTTTCCGCCTTTAAAGGGAAGAGTTACTTCATAACGTCCATCTACTAGCCGCCTTGTAGTTGCAGTGAAGATCCTCTCGCACTCTGTGTCCTCTTCGGGGTCCTGGACTCGAAATGGAGCTTCTTCTACCTCGTATACATCGACTCCGAATAACAGCTCTATTTTTCCAGGTATGTTGAAGCTTGGGTCGGCTAACTGCAACCCATTTATATGGCTCCACTTGTCAGGTATCACGGATTTGGCCGGAAGAAGCCCAGTTAACGACTTAAAAACTAAAGCCCTAGCAGAGCTTTCGAACGTCGAATCCCTCGACGTAAATGTAACATCGACATAATGCTGAGCGGTGCCGTTACTGACCTTAATTAGCCCCGATACGTCGACATGAGTACGCTGCTTCGGGAGATTAAAAGATGAACTTTCCTCTTATCCCGGATCGATTAAGGCACGTAAGTAAATGTATCTTCCGTCCCTTGATCTTACCTTAACAACTGCTGTAGCTAGCAAAACATTTGTTGTGTTGACCTGCTGCGATGCGTGAAATGCGTTACGCCTGGTGCTACTGGGTTGGTTGTTACTCATTGGATAAAATGTTGGTGCGTTGGGGTTCACGGCTACCGGCTCCGTTTGAGTGCTACCATGATGGTGTTGAATCCGTGGTGATGTGTGTGCGTGTGTACTTGGGTGTAGTAGTGAATGGTGGCGTTCGTGGCAGAAGTAGCAGTGTTTACTAATAGGACATTATCGTGTCGGATGGCTATAAGCTAGACAGTTCTCGCAGACCTTAGCTTGTCGAACAGACTGTTGTCTATGCGTCACGTCCATGCCCAAAAATCGGTTGCATTTCCTCAAGGAGTGTTGCCCTTGGTTGCACACCTTGCACAAAAACTGCTTCGATTGTGCCGAAGCGTGAAAACCTTGGGGTTGGACTCCGATTTTGACCATGGCATGGCGTTAGACTTAGTTTCTCCCTGTTGCGCTACAACCTCTAGCGTACGGTAAAGTGTTTCTAGGAATTTGTTGAACTGGCTTCTCGTTGGCAAATCTTTGCTGTTGCCCAACTTCTTTTCCCAAAGCTGTTGCGTGAGACTGGGTTATTTTTGTAACAGAATGTATATCACAATGGCATTCCATTGATCAACTGGAAGCCCTAAGTTTTCTAAAGCGTGATGACTTTCAGAAGGAACATCTAAAATTGTTCGCAAACCTTCTGCAGACTCTTTCCCTAAAGTAATTTGATTAAAAAAGGCCTTGAATTGAGCATTGACCAACACTCGTTTATGGTCAAACTTCGCCTTTAATAGCTCCAAAGCCTTGTTATAATTCCCAGCATCTAACGACAAATGTTGCAGAATTCTCGCTGCGTCACCAGTGAGAGACGACGTCAAATAATGAAACTTTTGGATCTCACCAAGTGACTGATTACTGCGGATCAGCGAGACAAAAATGTCATGAAACGCCCGCCATTTGGTGTATGACCCAGAGAACTCGGGTATATTAATTTTCGGCAGACGAAGTTCACTTTTACTAGAAGCTGTGGAGGTTAGCGGCGCTGAAGTTGACGTTGCTACCACCGCTTGAACCTTACTTGTCGGAGCACACTTGTCCATGGCATCTAACAACTCACACTTTTATTCAAGGAAAATCTCTTGTATTTCCTCACAATTTTTTATTACATCCTCCTTTTGAATTTCCTTCTGCAGATTACCAACGCTCGTAATCTCTTCATGGTATCGCCGAGAAGTTACGAAACTATCTTCCAACAGAACAAGCCGAGTGGATATATAATTCGTCGTTCGGCGAGATTCACCTGTCTTTTTAAAATTCATGAAAACTCGTTTTAACTGCAACAGTGCCATGAGTTGGAGCTCTCTAAACGACATTTTGCACTTTATTTTATAAATAAATTAAAAAGGGACGAAAAAGGAAATAGAAAAAATAAGGACTTACGTGTAGTGCTTTGAGTGGATATCTGCAGGATCGAAATTACACGACGCGGGAATCCCGATTTGCACAATTGGGTATAGATGGCTTCCATGTAACAAAGGACAGACAAAGGAACTGCACTTGTGCTGCACTTGCACAATGTATATAGTATGTATGTATATATATGTTAATTTAATTAACTTTTTACAAATTTGTTCTAAATCAAAATTTGTTATTTTATTTAGCACGCACAATATCCGGCTCTAAGGACCACTGTTTTTACCACGGAATTGTAAACTTGAGGTTGTTAATGTAAATTCGATGGACTTTACTTCCACGGTAAATGTAAATGTTAATGTAAATTTATGAAAACGTATGTAAAAGAAAAAAAAGCACCGAACTACACGTTATAAGGTTCTTTATTCGAGTGTACTTTGACTTTACATTTAAGAGTATTTATGCCTTTGTTATTTACTTTAGATTTTTGGCGCGAAGTAAAATTTGAAAAAGTATTTGTTTGATATATTTCGCTGATTTTGTGTATAAACGAATAAATGAATAAATTACAATGTATTTACAAAAACATAGTATTTGAACTAGTTGTGTTCGTTTTAATTTAACTTTACTTTTTGAAGAATTGTCAATGTTGACAACGTCATTCTGCTATTCTCGGTTTTAATCGCCAACAAAAACTATTAATCAGATAAAAGATCGAATGACCATGAAATAATGTTAAATATTCACCACTAGACAAAAATTAACTTGTAATAGCAATTAAAGATAATTGAGAAAGATAATTAAAACAAGTCTTTGCTCGCTCAGATCTTGTATAATTGCGTTAACTTTTAATAAATAGTTTGACAGATTGATTTCTTTTGTTCCGGATTTTAAGTGCTTAAAACATGTAGTATATGTGGCAATGTAGCGTAATTAAACTATTTTAATTATATTCTTGATTCAGTTTTATTTTATTTTATCTTGAACAGCCCTATCAATAAATTTATCTCGCTGGTATAATTTAATGTGATGTGTAAATAGTTTTTTTCCCTTTTGGTGTGTGGATGGCCGGTCCTTCGGTGGATGAACGATGACCGGACAGGACAATTAATGATGACGACACAACGTGACCATTAACGGACTTTCGCTACGACTAACTTAGGTCGTGACTCGGAAGCACTTCTAGGAGCTATCTCTCGCAATCAGTGTCGAGAGAGATAGTAATTGGTTGTGTCAGAAGACACGCAGGGTGGGCACGCCAGCTTTTGTCACTTCCACCAGGCACATCTTGGGTACTTGATGGCGAGGAGAGACTTAGGGTAAGGATAATTTCCGTGATAAGGAGTAGAAATAGGCTAGGTTAAGATAGTTAGGTTTAGTTTAGGATTTAGCTTAAGTATCCAATCCTCAGGCTTTTAGCTAGTGGATCCTGTGAGGTAGTTGGAGGTTTGTGAATAAGCAAAGAGCGGGACGAGGTGGAGAAACCGAATGCTAGTTGCGGTCCCTAGAATGTTGACCCTTAGTCATATTCTTTGTGAAGCGATTCCAGTGGCGGTGTGAGCAAATAGTAAACCGTACCCAAGGATGCAAGGTGCCCTGGCAAGGACCTGTCGTAAGTTGCCTTATCGCAGCAGAACCGGCTATGTTGCGATAGACCGTTTCCATACCGGCTTACTCGTGGGAACATCAATAAAAGTAAACTAACAAAAACTAATACATACAGTAAAAAAAATGAGATTGGTCCTCCTTTGAACCCGGACGGTAGCACGGCAATCAAGCTGTTTACCGGTAATACCTACAATAATACACAAAGTATTCAAGATAAGACCGGTCCTCCTTTAAAACTGGACGATAGCACGGCGATCAAGCTGTTTATCGGTAAAACTCCAAAGTCACTGGACAGCAACAGGATTGTGGATTCCTTCTGCTGCCAAAAGCCGCACGGAGCCTAGCAAAGGTATTTTGCAAACTAAAAAAGACTACACAAAGTGACCTTCGCTTAAGGTATAATAGTGATCTCCCTGAATATTGACTATTAGATAGTCAGCTGATGGGACAATATACATATGTATGTGAACTTCTGATCATGCTAAGTGGGGACAGGAAGAATCTTGTACATTTTGAATTCTTCGCCGTAGAGGAGAGGTAATGTTAGTTCTATTATGATGTTTCGCCCAGTTACTCTTGCTCTTGGTTGCAAAGTCTTGTACAATTGAATTACTGACTCATGATGTCGGTCTTCAGGTATCATCATGTTAATTGGTATGCTGTCATGTATGCGAGGTAATTCCATTTTAAACTGCTGCACGGTCAAATTTAAAGGATCTATTAGACCGTGATATGTTGCCAATATTAAGTTGAGTAGTATGGTCTGTGTATGGTAGTGAATCATTGTAAGGATGCTTGGAAAGGCGGTAGAAATGAATACTTGTTATTCTGATTTTCCAGCCTTGAATTCATATTCATCAACGTCTGTAGTTTTCTTTGTGAAGATAGTTGTTCTTCTTTAAATATGTTTAGTGTAGGGTCTATGTATGATTGTTGTTTAAGCCAAACTAATGGCAGTGCACCCTTAGCTTAATACACTGCGCATCTTGCGTCAAATAAACAGATGGCACCACGTGTCGATTACACCCAAAGTTGATTGATCCCCACTCACTTCACTCATTTGCTTACATACTCCTTTTCCGTTAGTCATGTCAGCTATTTTTTCCTTTGTTCGTTCTCTTTGTCTGACAAGCCTCGAACGAGTAGGATGTGCCCGAGCATCAATTAGCTTTTTTTATATAAGTTTAGAAAGATTTTAATAAAGTAAATTTTGTTTTTATCGTGGTTTTTTTTGTAAGAAACCGTGGTTGCTGTTCCACCACACATTTGGAGTGCGGATCGCCCACGGCTCCCCCAAAAACATTTGGTCCAGTCGTACCGGATTTTTTTTTATAATTTGCACGTGTGAAAGGGGTTATGAATACCCTTATACTAATTTTAGGACACGGGCGTTTTTGAGGAAAGGGGAAGAGACAGAGAGAAAGACAGATTGGTGTAGTTGGTTTGAAACTCAGCTGGTATTAAGTTTCAGTGAACTCCAAGTGTGGCTGTCCAGATAACTGGAGAGCTTGTTTGTTTTGGTTTTTGTCGTTGCTCATGATTCACAGTATTTTTTTCCGTCCTCCTGATGTCATCGTCACGATCAAGTTTCATTTTGGCAATATGACCGCCCTACTGCCAGTGTTATGCCTTCGCAGTAGAGTTGACATAAGCTTTCGCAATTGATCGACTTTTTATTTATCTAATGCGAAATAAATAGATAATTATTGACATCAGGATTCGAACCGTGAACCTGTGGCGTGACAAGCGATGATGCTAAAACTACACCACGGCCTCCTACCACCTTTCCATGCATCCTTACAATGATTCACTACCATACAAAAACCATACTACTCAACGTAATATTGGCAACACATCACGGTCAAATAGATCCTTTAAATTTGACCATGCAGGAGTTTAAAATGGAATTACCCCGCATACATGACAGCATACCAAGGAACATGATGATACCTGAAGACCGACATCATGAGTCAGTAATTCAATTGTACAAGACTTTGCAACCAAGAGCAAGAGTAACTGGGCGAAACGTCATAATAGAGCTAACATTACTTCTCTTCTACGGCGAAGATTTCAGAATGTACAAGATTCTTCCTGTCCCCACTTGGCATGATCAGAAGTTCACATGCATATATTGTTCCATCAGCTGACTATCTAATAGTCAATATTCAGGGAGATCACTATTATTCCTTAAGCGAAGGTCACTTCTCTTCATGTAAACAAAGATCTTCAGACACATATTGGTGTGAAATGCAACATCCAATACATACAGCAGGATCAAGTGTAAGCTCTTGTGAAATAGACCTTCTGCGGCATACACAAAGGTTACCATCATCATGCGTCACTCGAACCGTGCAGCCACAATTTTACCGGATAAAGATGCAGCACACTAATACATGGATATTTAGTGCACCTTATGAAGTCAAAATAGATATCGAATGTGGTTCGATAATAAACCCTGCTAAACTGAAGGAGACTGGGATCCTGAAACTTCAACAAAACTGCAGAATACACCAATCAACTATGATCCTTTTCGGGAAAAAATCCATAACAACAAGACTGAATTCATCGTATCTTCCCATTCAAAACATTTCGGAGCAGCTAGTTAACTTCAACTATAAAAAAAAGAAGAAGATCCTGTTTTGGCGTCACACATCTCTAATCAAATCGTGAAGGTTCAGCACGATATTAGTCTCCAAAGGGACCAGGAGGTACTATTAAAGCAGATTAGGAATTACATAATTCACCAACATTCATTGACCGGAGGCGTAGTGTTTCTACTAATTACATCAGTGGTCATCATAGTAATCAATAGACTACGGTCGAGGTCAGCAGTAACCATCCAATTGAAGCAGCAGCCCGAACCAGCACCTCGAGAACTGACCAGAAGACACTCATCAGTGAATCAGGCCGAACAACCAACAATGTTTGCGGATGAATAATTCAGGGTGTAAGCAACAAGTCGTAGCCCCAGCATATTGTGAACAACATAATTTCACGCAATCAGCAGTATACAGTGGACATCGAAGATGTCATATCACCTTCTGAGTGCTGGTCATCCAACACCTGTGTGACCAGACAGTGGAGTTATCTAGTTTTATGTTTGTCATTTTCTTTGTAAAGATTGTATATAAATATTATATTAAAGCAATGGGTGTTTGTTTATTGTGAAACCAGGTGGCAAGACGTATCCGTCAGTTCCCTGTTCGCTTTCCATTCGTACCCTTAGCCAGGTTACCCGTATTCCTGATGGAGCAGCTTCTTGGGACCCAGTGTTTTATGGTACTGCCCCTAAATTTCTATTATCCCCCTCCATATTAAAATAATTCAAATGTTCCTACTTCCCTAAAATCAGGAAAAAAAAGAAGGAAAATAATAGCGAGAATATACAATAAAAAAAACGAAATCTTAATAAGTAAATTCAATCGTTAAAAAAAAAAATCAAAGAAAAAAGGTAGTAGTAAAAGAAAGGTAATTTATAAAAACAAATAGCAAAAAGAAACGACGTCCACCTAGAATTTGTCTTTACGATAGCATCCAGTTTAATTTAAGTTTGCATGTGGCGATAGGCATACCCAGTACATTTTTGCTCGGAAAGATGGATATTGTTGTTCCATGTCTGGCAAGTTCGTCAGTCTTAAGCGGCCCATACACACAACACTTGTGTGCACACTTGTGTCGGTGTACTAAGAAGTGTGCTGTGTATGGGTTGTTGTGCACACCGATTTCTCGGTGTCAGACGCGGTGTGGGTAAAATGACAACATTTTGATTTTTGGTGTCGGTGTCTCGATCGGTGTGATGTGTGTGGGGCTGTGTGTGCACAGTTATGGAAAATATCAGTTGCGGTTGGAACGTTGTGCTATGAACAACGAGGAAAATTGGATATACGCGAGTATGACTTTTGGAGATCATTCATTGATCTTTACAAATCTGTACCTGAGCTTTGGCAGGTTAAATGCAATGAATTTAAGAATAGGGATTAAAAGAAAAAAGCATGGGAATGGGTGCCTGTCTATTCGACAAAATTTATTTCGCATTTATCGAAACAAATTTCGTTTGTTTCGCAATAGTTGTTTCGCAAATTTTCATTTAGTCTTTGATTTATCTCGCGACGAGATCATTTCACAATACTTTTCCCGCACTTAGGCAGCAAATTGTTGTTTTGAAGGAATTTATTTCGCTAACTGTTAGTTCCCATTTTGGTGCATTGTCGTTTATGTAATTGGAAAAATGACACTTAACATTCATTGGTTTTGCAAACGCCGGCTGTGTCTCAAAGTGTAGTTTCGAAATGAAAAACTTGGTGTATCGGTGCCCTGAGCACCTGCATGTGAGGCCGAAGGCCGTCCGATGTATGAGTCGGAGAGATGTCCCATGTCCTTATATCCCGCGAAGCTGATCACTGAACTGTTAAGATACAGGCGCCTGCCAGACAACAAACATTTACAATTGTACCTAACCAAATTTTTTGAGATTTCAAAATAAGTAAAGCTTATCAAGAAAACGCTAACTTATCAAAAAGTGAAAATATAATTGCGAAATAATGAATGCAGAATATCTTAAAGTCAAATAATTACAAGCCTAAATAAGAATTTGCCAAATAAAATCTGGGAAAAAACAAAATGCGAGTTGTTGAAATGCAAGACAACAAATTGCGAAATGATTATGGTGAAATGATAAATTGCCAAAAAAAATTAGCGAGAGGGCCCCTACCCCATGGGAATGTATGCTGAACAAATATAAAGGAAACGAAAGCCACGCAATGATAGACATAGGGAAAAATAATATCTCTTCGCTCTTCATATAGTCGTGAGCTTCTGAAAATAAAAGTTATTTTCGAGTTATTTTCGAATCCTGCCAGCAGGGTATCGGTATCACTCTCTCGACTCATGATTTCGACCATCTCGTTATGACATCTGACGAACAACTGATGTGTACGAATCGGTGTTACGTGTGTGGCAGAAGGCCACACCGGTGTCATGACACCGGTGTGCACACAAGTGTTGTGTGTATGGGCCGCTTTACGATTTCCTGGAATATCCTTATGCCCCCGCAAACAAATTAGGTGAATATTAAACTGCTCCGCCATCTCTATAAGAGACGATCGGCAGTCTAGAGCTGTTAAAGAATTTGTTCAGGAAGATACCAAGGATTTGATTGCGGCTTGGCTGCCTGAAAAGATGCGGATATCAATGGCCGATATCACGTTTTCCTTTAGCCAAAACAAGAGTTCCCTTATTGCCATTATCTCCGCCGGGAACAGGCTACAGTGGTTTGGGAGACGAAAAGAGAGGTTTAAATTAAGTCTATCAGAGTAGACACCACCACCCACCCCGTCGTTAGTTTTTGAACCGTCGGTATAAAAATGTACCAACTTATCTTCCGTAAAGTAAATATAGAGCCAGTGAGTTATTCTGGGTTGAAAACCCAATTTGCACCCAATGGCCTTTTTGCAAGAGAAAAATGAGAGAGTGGCTTTCTTAACTCTTTCTTGTATATTAGGTTTCCAGCTAGTTTCCTATCCAAAATAAGATCCAGGCATTTTGCTTCGTTGGGGAAAATTAACTTTGTTCCATTGAGGGAGGGGGGGGTCAATAGGTGGATTTTGTATTTTCTTGAAAAGAGGACTAGTTCGGTTTTGTGGGGGTTCACTCCTAGACCACACCGAGCTGTCCATTTAGATAGCTTATTCAAAGCTTCTAGTAAGAGCTCTTTTAAGGTAGTGAGGTGTTTACTGGAGACTGCTATGGCAACGTCGTCCGCATAAGCGAAGGGGGGATAGGACGCCCCCTTGAGGGGTACCCCTACTGACATAACTTCTGATAGATGACCCACCCAGCTTTAAGTTGATAATCCTACCATTATGCAGTAAATTCATCAGCTCGCCAAGAGAACTATCTATCTTCAGATTTGACAGTGCTTTGATTATCACAGATGAGTAGACGTTGTTAAAAGTGTACTCCTTATGATACATGGAGTATTCGATTTTATTGACTAACGTATGCAATGCTGTTTCGACTGATTTGCCCTTACAGTGAGTTGAGCCGTGGACAGTAGTCGTGTGTCAATACTATCACGTAAGTGGATATCAATCAGTCGTTCTAGCGTTTTTAGAAGGAAAGATGATAGACTAATAGGTCTGAGGTCTCTCGGACTGGCATGTGAATATTTACCAGCTTTGGGTATGAATACCACACTGACTTCTCTACATATATGTGGAATATGGACCAGATTCAGACAGCTCTGAAAAATATTTTTTAGAACTGACAGTATATGGTCAGATGACATTTGTAGTTCAGCAGGTATTATGCCGTCTGGTCCTTCGGATTTATATGGTTTGAAGCTATATAGCGCCCAAAGGAGTCTGTCCTGCGCAATCAGACTTGTAAGGTTGGTTTTTTAAGCATTTTTCTTGATAGAGTCAATATTGTTGGCGGTCAGGGAATAACTTGGGAAGTGTGTATCAATAAGTAAATTTAATGTGTCTACACTAGAAGTTGTCCAAGACCCAACTGTTTTTTAGTAAACAGCTGGGCACTAAAGTATTTGTCCAGAGGATTTTTCTCAGAAGATTCTTCTATTTTATCACAAAAGAGTCTTCAAGAATTACGTTTGGTTTTCCTCAATTCTTGTTTATATGTTTTTAGGGATTCCTTGTACGCGTCCCAGTCAGATCCATCTCTTGTACTTTTGCCTTTGTTGAAAAATTTTCTGCAGGTATTCCTGAGTGGTCCAAGATCAGACGTCCACCACTGTTGTTTTTTCTTCTCCCTAGCCTTAACCAAAGGACAAGGGAAAGACATAGCTTTATTGAGGGACATTTAAGGTCCTTGACCATGCAGTCAATCTTAAGTATTATTCGTGGACTTTAGAGTGTCGGAATTAACCAATTTCATTAAATTTTCCCTATATTTGAGCCAGTTAGTATTACGGATACGATCAATGTTGTCGGCGACAAGAGTTATATCTAGAACCTCCTGACGGTTTCTACTTATAAATGTATTTTCGTTACCTATGTTACACAAAATGAGGTTATTTTTTAAAATATAGTCAAAAAGCAACTCACCTATTTCGTTAATGTCAAAGCTACCCCACGCGGAGTGGTGAGCATTAACATCACAGCCAACTATGATTCCCGTTCTACTTTTTTCAGCGTCTGCGACCAGTCTTGCCATATTGGGTCCAGGAGGGTCTATAATATCATGGGCGAGATAAGCTGATGCTAGATAATAGGAGCGTTTGCGTGTTTCTAGCAACGCTGCGGTTATATCACGATCACTGTAATTAGGAAGTAAAATTACTTTAATGCTACTTTTTACCAATATGCAATATCTAGGTTTATCTTTATCCTTGATATATAGGGAATAGTATCCAGGAGTCCTGAGTCCACAAGCCAGGTTGTTAGTAACCCAAGGTTCTTGGAGCAAGACAATATCTTCCCTATCCTTTGAGAGAGGGAGAAGAAGGCCGGCCGAAGCCGTTTTGGAGTAACGGAGGTTAATCTGCAGCATTGTTGCTACAATCAGGCAGTGAAACCTCCACCACAGTGGTATTCAAGCCTTCCGAGTCTGAGGACAAGCTAAGAAGTTCATTCTCACTCAAAGGTGCTTTGTCTGAGATATCAACCATCTCCAAGTCTGGTAGCGAACCGTCATCGACTAAAGATGGTTGTATGGTAGACTGAGAGTCATCATCCTCCATAGAAGGGAAGGAAATTGATTTCTCAGTGTCTATAATACCCACAGTACGGTCTGAAAAATGAGGGGGAAGTTTTTTAACATCCTTTTTGTAGACTTTTAAGGTTATGGCATCGAACCCATAGCTAAAATACCTTCAGTCTTCGCCAGTGGAGCAAGATATTCCTTATTGATCACAATTAATGCGCATCTGTAAAGTCCTCTCTGCTCCTCCATCTTGGCGACCTTCCAGTTGCGAGTAAGAAGCTGATTTGGAGGATCCGGATAATGTCCTCCGTGTTATAGGGTTTGGCTCGGATCCAGGTACGAGTTCTTGGTCTGCATGGGATATTCTCCCTAGCTACAATCTCAATCTTAGCACCAATCCAAACCACTCCTAGTTTGCTAATCGCTAGCTTATAGAGATCACAGGATCTCTTGTCAGCACAAGCGATCAGCTTAACATGACCTTGATGCCAACCGCCGCCACGACAGTCGGGAGGAGGGTCGGGAATTTCCTTCATTATATCAAGGAAGCAAGTCGCCAGTTTGGCTGGGATCATCTTCCATTTATCTGGAGTGATGGTACGATCGATATCGTTCTTATTAATGACAGCCAGTATAAAAATGTCCTCAAGTACTTCCCTGTATGACTTCGATGTGACGTTGGATGGCCTGGAGGAGGTATTGGTGTTGTGCACCTTAGGCCTTTTTGAATCCGACCCGGATTCTTCCAATAATCTCTGTCTTTTAGACGTGAAGACTCTGCTGATCTTGTCAGGTTGAGTACTGACGATTCTTTTGGCCCAATCGACTAGGGCTTTCATAATATCATTCATTTTATTCTCCGGAATTTTGCCGAATTCTTGGAGAATACGGCCAGCTGAGCGACGATCTTTGTACGTCTGTTTTGAGGGAGCGACTTGTCGTGAGCAGGAGCTACAACCCGTTCCCGAAGAGTTTTTATTAGTTTGAAAAATACCTTTGCTAGGCTCCGTGCGGCTTTTGGCAGCAAAAGGACCATGTGAATCCACAATCCTTTTGCTGTCCAGTGCCTTTGGAGTTTTACCGATAAACAGCTTGATCGCCGTGCTATCGTCCAGTTTTAAAGGAGGACCGGTCTTATCTTGAATACTTTGTGTATTATTGTAGGTATTACCGGTAAACAGCTTGATTGCCGTGCTACCGTCCGGGTTCAAATGAGGACCAATCTCATTTTTTTTACTGTATGTATTAGTTTTTGTTAGTTTACTTTTATTGATGTTCCCACGAGTAAGCCGGTATGGAAACTGTCTATCGCAACATAGCCGGTTCTGCTGCGATAAGGCAACTTACGACAGGTCCTTGACAGGGCACCTTGCATCCTTGGGTACGGTTTACTATTTGCTCACACCGCCACTGGAATCGCTTCACAAAGAATATTACTAAGGGTCAACATTCTAGGGACCGCAACTAGCATTCGGTTTCTCCACCTCGTCCCGCTCTTTGCTTATTCACAAACCTCCAACTACCTCACAGGATCCACTAGCTAAAAGCCTGAGGATTGGATACTTAAGCTAAATCCTAAACTAAACCTAACTATCTTAACCTAGCCTATTTCTACTCCTTATCACGGAAATTATCCTTACCCTAAGTCTCTCCTCGCCATCAAGTACCCAAGATGTGCCTGGTGGAAGTGACAAAAGCTGGCGTGCCCACCCTGCGTGTCTTCTGACACAACCAATTACTATCTCTCTCGACACTGATTGCGAGAGATAGCTCCTAGAAGTGCTTCCGAGTCACGACCTAAGTTAGTCGTAGCGAAAGTCCGTTAATGGTCACATTGTGTCGTCATCATTCGTAATTGTCCTGTCCGGTCATCGTTCATCCACCGAAGGACCGGCCATGCACACACCAAAAGAGAAAAAAACTATATACACATCACATTAAATTATACCAGCGAGATAAATTAATTGATAGGGCTGTTCAAGATAAAATAAAATAAAACTGAATCAAGAATATAATTAAAATAGTTTAATCACGCTACATTACCACATATACTACATGTTTTAAGGACTTAAAATCCGGAACAAAAGAAATCAATCTGTCAAACTATTTATTAAAAGTTAACGCAATTATACAAGATCTGAGCGAGCAAAGATTTGCTTTAATTATCTTTCTCAATTATCTTTAATTGCTATATCAAACAAATACATTGGCAAATTGTATTTCGCGCCAAAAATCTAAAGTAAGTAACAAAGGCATAAATACTCTTAAATGTAAAGTCAAAGTACACTCGAATAAAGAACCTTATAACGTGTAGTTCGGTGCGTTTTCTTTCTTTTACATGCGTTTTCATATATTCCTTTGTTCACAGTGAACCGAAAGTAAAGTCGATCGAATTTGCATTAACATTTACATTTACCGTGGAAGTAAAGTCCATCGAATTTACATTAACAACCCCAAGTTTACAATTCCGTGGTAAAAACAGTGGTCCTTAGAGCCAGATATTGTGTGTGCTAAATAAAATAACAAATTTTGATTTAGAACAAATTTGTAAAAAGTTAATTAAATTAACATATATATACATACATACTATATACATTGTGCAAGTGCAGCACAAGTGCAGTTCCTTTGTCTGTCCTTTGTTACATGGAAGCCATCTATACCCAATTGTGCAAATCGGGATTCCCGCGTCGTGTAATTTCGATCCTGCAGATATCCACTCAAAGCACAACACGTAAGTCCTTATTTTTTCTATTTCTTTTTTCGTCCCTTTTTAATTTATTTATAAAATAAAGTGAAAAATGTCGTTTTGAGAGCTCCAACTCATGACACTGTTGCAGTTAAAACGAGATTTCATGAATTTTAAAAAGACAGGTGAATCTCGCCGAACGACGAATTATATATCCACTCGGCTTGTTCTGTTGGAAGATAGTTTCGTAACTTCTCGGCGATAACATGAAGAGATTACGAGCGTTGGTAATCTGCAGAAGGAAATTCAAAAGGAGGATGTAATAAAAAATTATGAGGAAATACAAGAGATTTACCTTGAATAAAAGTGTGAGTTGTTAGATGCCATGAACAAGTGTGCTCCGACAAGTAAGGTTCAAGCGGTGGTAGCAACGTCAACTTCAGCGCCGCTAACCTCCACAGCTTCTAGTAAAAGTGAACTTTGTCTGCCGAAAATTAATATACCCGAGCTCTCTGGGTCATACACCAAATGGCGGGCGTTTCATGACATTTTTGTCTCGCTGATCCGCAGTAATCAGTCACTTGGTGAGATCCAAAAGTTTCATTATTTGACGTCGTCTCTCACTGGTGACGCAGCGAGAATTCTGCAACATTTGTCGTTAGATGCTGGGAATTATAACAAGGCTTGGGAGCTATTAAAGGCGAAGTTTGACCATAAACGAGTGTTGGTCAATGCTCAATTCAAGGCCTTTTTTAATCAACCTACTTTAGGGAAAGGGTCTGCAGAAGGTTTGCGAACAATTTTAGATGTTCCTTCTGAAAGTCTTCACGCTTTAGAAAACTTAGGGCTTCCAGTTGATCAATGGAATGCCATTGTGATATACATTCTGTTACAAAAATAACCCAGTCTCACGCAACAGCTTTGGGAAAAGAAGTTGGGCAACAGCAAAGATTTGCCAACGAGAAGCCAGTTCAACGAATTCCTAGAAACACTTTACCGCACGCTAGAGGTTGTAGCGCAACAGGGAGAAACTAAGTCTAACGCCATGCCATGGTCAAAATCGGAGTCCAACCCCAAGGTTTTCACGCTTCGGCACAATCGAAGCAGTTTTTGTGCAAGGTGTGCAACCAAGGGCAACACTCCTTGAGGAAATGCAACCGATTTTTGGGCATGGACGTGACGCATAGACAACAGTCTGTTCAACAAGCTAAGGTCTGCGAGAACTGTCTATTAATAAACACTGCTACTTCTGCCACGAACGCCACCATTCACTACTACACCCAAGTACACACGCACACACATCATCACCCTACACGTACACACAGACACCAAGCCGGGCGGGCTGGTGATGCTAAGCTCAGGCGACTGTGGGGGTCACAGGTGGCGGATAGTGAACGGCCTGCAGAAATGGAGGCTAACTGCGAATACCCAATAAGCAGTCCCCGACCAAGAGCGGCAGAGAAGGAGGGCTTGGCTGAAAAGGTTAAAGGAACCCCTATGAACTCTCTGCGACAAGACGAGTAAGCACCGTCTTCCATATATGTGCTTTCCACCTCAAGGTGGCTACGAGGGATACAGAAAGGAGAAAATGGCGAGATCCGGACAAACCCGCCACATCGTAAAATGCGCAGCTTCTTTGCCCGAAAGGGATGCTGCATATATACATACATATATATATGTATATACATAGGTATATATATATATATATAAATAACCATAACCACTACCCTAAAACATTAAGACTGAGCCCAGTAAGGTCTTAATTATGGCATACTGGAAAACGAATTGGAATGACAGCTATGAGGGCTGACGTTTGTAGTATTCTGTTACCTGAGTAAGCAAGAGTGAAATCTTGCAGAAATGGCTTTCAGGCTAATGCTACAAGCGCCTCCATCCCGTTAAAACCTTGGCAGGCCTAAAAGTACGTTCAATGTTTCGTCACCATTAAGTTGGTGGTGTAGGTTCAGATGTAACATTCCTGGTTAGCACCGATCCGGCTCTGGCACAAAACCCCATAAGGGCTTGTGTCAACCCTCGCATGGCCTCACTGCTTGCAAAGACAACCATGGGATCCTTAGGTGACTACACATTCGAACATTGATAGCGGCTTTGAGTGGGGATCCACTAGAAATGATTACAACAAAAACAAACAAAAACACCGGAGAAATTGAAGTAGAGGAGAATGAGGAGAACCCCTTCCAGAGGGGATCAAGGATGCTGAGGTCACCAATTGACCAAGTAGCAGCATCACAAAGAAGTGCGGAACGACGCGAGTCACCCGCAATACGAAAGGTGACGGTCGAACCACCAACCCATAAAACTGACTTCCACAAGTTAGGTGAGCAAATTAGAGGTCTGGTAGAAATGCTGGAAGATGGCAAAAGGCGTTCAATCCACCAAGCGATGCGAGATGCTATCGAAAGCATCAGAGCTCTCTATGAGCTCTCGGCGATTCAGCTACACGATGAGGAAGCAAAGCAAGTGATTCGCCGGAACAACTCGTCGCAAACTTCGCCATGGCTAAAAACAACATCTGAACCCAAGAGAAGGCAAGTTGCAGACGACGAACCCCCGGAGCCAAAACGAAAACAGCAACAGCCACCGAGTGGCGCGGCAGACAACGAACCACCGAAGCCAAAACAGACGCAGAAAAATACATCAAACGATGTTGCAGGCAAAAAGCGCTCGGAGCCAAAGCGTAAACAAAAACAAACTGCATTGATAAACACCAAGGAGAAGGATGAGACCACCGGCGTAGAGACCCCAGTGGTCAGACCTAAGAAAAAAGTTACAGCCACAAACAAGAAGCAAGCGGCAGGAGAAGAAGAATGGGTAAATACCACCAAAAAGAAGATCGCCAAAAAGAAGCAACAAGAGGTCAAAAGACCTAGACCTGACGCTATCGTCATTAAAGCGACGGGGTCCCTCTCATACGCGGAGATACTACGCAAGGTGAAGGCAGACCCCAAACTGGAAACAGTGGGAAAGGCGGTAACTAAAATCAGGAGGACACAGAAGGGAGACCTCCTTATACAATTCAAGGAGACGGGAAATAAGACAAACGAATTTAAAGGCGTCATTAGTGAAGCTCTAGCAGAGCAAGCGAATGTAAGTTCGATTACGCATCGCACTACCCTTGAGATCAAAGACATCGATGAGGTCACGACTATAGACGACGTAATCAATGCAATCGAAGCCCAGTTTGGAGTGAAAGTTTCACCGGCAGATATTTTGTCCCTGCGGAGGGCGTACGGAGGAACACAAACAGCAACGATCAGCTTTCCCGCAGTAGACGTAAGAAAGCTGTTAGAAGCAGGAAGGATTAAAATCGGCTGGGTTAACTGTCGCATGCGCGAACGAACCCTCCTTAAAAAGTGCTTCAAATGTTTAGAGTTTGGTCATCTTGCCTGGCAATGCAAAAGCGAGGAAGACCGCTCCAAGCTATGTAGGAGATGTGGAGGAGAAGGCCACATAGCGAAGAATTGCAACAAGGATCCATCCTGCATGTTCTGCAAGAAAGACCACCCGGACGCAGCGCAGCATGTAGCCGGCAGTAGCAAATGCCCAGTATTTCGGAGAGCTATTACAAGCAAAATACCATGAAGATTCTACAGATAAATCTTAATCACTGTAGAATAGCACAGGACATCCTAGCACAAACGGCCAAGGACGAAAGCGCTGACGTTATTATGATCAGTGAACCATATAAATGTCCCGAAGAGAACAACAATTGGATCTGCGATAAGGCAAAACAGGCGGCGATATGGATGTGTGGACGCTATGCCTTTCAAGAAACAAACGACCAAACAGTCGGCTTCGTGCGGGCGAAAATAAATGGGATCCATTTTTATAGCTGCTATGCCCGACCCAGTTTGACGGCCAGCGAGTACCAACTAATGCTGGATAATCTAACCACGGATGCGCTCCAGAGAGCCCCAGTGGTTATAGGAGGAGACTTCAACGCGTGGGCAACAGAATGGGGCAGCAGGCTCACCAACACCAGAGGACAGGTCTTATTGGAGACATTCGCTCCCCTAGCGATAGGCATTGCTAATAAGGGCCGGACAAATACTTACCGGAAGGCTGGAGTAGGGTCCATTATTGACATCACCTTTGCGAGCAACTCCATCCTGAAAACCATAAAGTGGAGGGTCAGTGAGGAATATTCACACAGCGACCATCAGGTGATAATACTGGAAATAAAAGGGAAAAAACCAGTCCAGCTCCCAAAACTTACTGGCCCAAAATGGAATGACAGATCTTTCGATAAGGATGCATTCGAAGAGATGTTGAACGGTGATCAAGCTCCAAGCGGAACAGCGGAGACCCTCGCTCACCACCTCACAGGCACCATCACCACAGCGTGCGACGCATCAATGCCTAGGAGAGCAAACACCAGGAACACATCACCGTGTTACTGGTGGAACGAGGAAATATTCGAACTCCGGGCAAAATGTCTGCAAGCCCGGCGTAAAGTCCAACGATCAAGAAGGAGGGCGGATTTCCAACAATGCCTGGACACCCTTAGACTGGCGAGACGTAGCTTAAATAGAGCCATTAAGGAAAGCAAAACTGCATGCTTTAAACGTCTCTGTCAAGAAGCCGACATCAACCCATGGGGCTCGGCATACAGAATGGTGATGACAAAATTAAAGGGCTATAGGACTCCTCAAATAACATGTCCGATAATGCTGAGATCCATAGTAGAGTACCTCTTCCCTCAAAGGCCTGCTGCTATGTGCAATATTATACGAGAAGTCAATCCAGAAGATATTCCTTTAATTACTCACGAGGAACTGCTAAGGGCATGCAGCAAGATAGGTGACAACAAGGCTCCGGGACCCGACGGCATCCCGAACAAGGCAGTAAAGGCAGCTGTAACAAAAAGACCAGACCTCTTCATAACAACAATGAAGCAGTGCCTTGAAGAAGGAACCTTTCCCGAAAAATGGAAAACGCAGCATTTGGTCCTACTGCCAAAAGGAAAGAAGCCCCCAGGAGAACCATCATCCTATCGCCCAATATGCCTATTAGACACCATGGGAAAGATCCTCGAGAAGATAATCTATAATAGATTACTCGCAGTAGTAGAAGAGAAAGGAGCCCTCTCAGATCACCAATTTGGCTTCAGAAGAGCACGATCTACTGTTGATGCCATAAGAGCGGTAGTCGATATCGCCAAAGGTGCCATCGAAGGAGAAAGATGGCTCTACGGCACAAAGGAGTATTGTGCAGTAGTAACGCTGGACATTAAAAACGCATTTAACTCTGCGAACTGGTCGTTTATTAGAAGGTCACTTGCCAGGATGGATACGCCATATTACCTGCTACGGATAGTGACGAACTACTTCAACAACAGAAAGCTGAGGTACAATACCGATGAAGGCGTAAAATACTACAACGTAACTGCGGGAGTTCCACAGGGATCGGTTTTAGGGCCACTATTGTGGAACATCATGTACGACGGAGTACTACGATTAGCGTTACCTGGGGGAGTAACGATAATTGGATTCGCCGATGACATTGCAGTCGTGACAGTAGCTAAACAGATCCGTGCAGTAGAATCAGCTACAAATGAAGCAATTGCCCGGATAAAAGATTGGCTAGTATCCGCCGGACTAGAACTAGCTGACCATAAAACAGAAGCTGTTCTTATAACCAGCCGGAAAACTGTCGAATTTGCCAACTTTCAGGTTGGTAACCAAACCATCAGGTCGAAAGAGGCAATTAAATACCTTGGAGTAATGCTGGACAACAGGCTACGGTTTAAAACGCATGTTGATTTTGTTACCAAAAAAGCATCGCAAATGCAGGGAGCTCTCTCGCGTATCATGCCTAACATCGGTGGACCTGGATATGCTAGAAGGATTCTACTCTCTAGAGTTATCACCTCAGTTCTGTTATATGCCGCCCCAGTCTGGGCGGAGGCACTGAGGACGAAGGAGACCAAAAGGAAACTATCGTCATCATACAGACTCTGTGCGCTACGGACAATCAGCGGCTTTCGAACCATCTCTGACGAAGCTGCATTTGTCATAGCTGGAATGGTCCCCATCGATATTCTCGCAGATGAAATGCTGAGGATATATAACAGAAGAGCATTGAGTCATCACGACGCCACTGGTATCAAGGTGATAAAAATTGAAGAAAGGGCAGCGTCAGCAGCTATGTGGCAAGCTCGTTGGGCTAATACAACAAAAGGCAGATGGACATACAAACTTATACCGACAATCCAAGATTGGATAAGTCGAAAGCATGGAGACTGCAACTACCATCTAACGCAGTTCCTGTCTGGCCACGGTGGCTACCGCAAATATCTACACCGATTCGGACACGACAACTCACCATCCTGCCCGGAATGCCCAGGTGAAGATGAGGATACGGAGCACGCAGTGTTTTACTGCACACGTTTCACGGCATGGAGAATTACTCTGCCAAGTCCGTCATTACTCCTCGACCATATGTTACGGTTGGAAGAAAATTGGATGGCAATATGTTCTTTCGTAACAACTCTACAAAAAGAGCTGCGGAGAATAGAAAAGCTAAGAAGAGCAGCAGAAGCAACAGAAGCATCAGAAGCAGCAATACAAGAAGCATAGCATGAATTGCTAACCAGCCCCGCGAAGTAATACCTAACGGCAGTCCCGCGGGGAGAGTGGTTGAAGTGTGTAGGGTGTGTGTTTAGTACGTAGGCGTATTCCTGGCATCGAGTACTCAGGTTTGCGAATCGTGCATGCTAGTAGCACTCGGGCTACTAGTATCTATGAAGATTACACATCCCTGGCGCAATCCAAAAAAAAAAAAAAAAAAAACCCTACACGTACACAACAACCCCACGGATTCAACACCATCATGGTAGCACTCAAACGGAGCAGGTAGCCGTGAACCCCAACGCACCAACATTTTATCCAATGAGTAACAACCAACCCAGTAGCACCAGGCGTAACGCATTTCACGCATCGCAGCAGGTCAACACAACAAATATTTTGCTAGCTACAGCAGTTGTTAAGGTAAGATCAAGGGACGGAAGATACATTTACTTACGTGCCTTAATCGATCCGGGATAAGAGGAAAGTTCATCTTTTAATCTCCCGAAGCAGCGTACTCATGTCGACGTATCGGGGCTAATTAAGGTCAGTAACGGCACCGCTCAGCATTATGTCGATGTTACATTTACGTCGAGGGATTCGACGTTCGAAAGCTCTGCTAGGGCTTTAGTTTTTAAGTCGTTAACTGGGCTTCTTCCGGCCAAATCCGTGATACCTGACAAGTGGAACCATATAAATGGGTTGCAGTTAGCCGACCCAAGCTTCAACATACCTGGAAAAATAGAGCTGTTATTCGGAGTCGATGTATACGAGGTAGAAGAAGCTCCATTTCGAGTCCAGGACTCCGAAGAGGACACAGAGTGCGAGAGGATCTTCACTGCAACTACAAGGCCGCTAGTAGATGGACGTTATGAAGTAACACTTCCCTTTAAAGGCGGAAAGCGTCCAGCGTTAGGTGCCAGCAGAGAAGTGGCTCTCAGGAGATTCGCTTCGTCGGAACAACGTTTCCAGAGTAATGAAGGGTTACGGACGAGATATAGCGAGTGTCTCATGGAGTACCTAACATTGCAACACATAGAGGAGGTCGATATTTGCAACGATGCAGTGATAAAATCACCTTACCACACGTTTCTCCTGAAGGAAGCAAGCACCACCACGAAGCTCAGGGTCATGTTTGACGCCGCAGCAAAAACTAATTATGCGACATCGCTAAACAACAACTTGATGGTAGGTCTTAAATTACAAACCAACGTTGTGGACATTATCCATCGCTGGAGAAGACATCGGTACACATTTACCGCAGATGTGGAAAAAATATATCGCCAAATTTGGGTAAGCCCACCGGATAGCTACTATCAACCGATCCTGAACAATAAGAGCCTTTAAGCTGAAAACTATTATATTCGGTAAACCATGTGCTCCTTATTGGGCCATTCGGGTCTTACACCAAGCAGCAGATGATGAAGCCTACAAGTACCTGACCAGAGCCCGAGTTGTCAAGGAAGACATGTACGTCGACGACCTTATCAGTAGGGCCAATAGCATTGAAGAAACCAGGCAAAAGCGTGATGAAGCCCGCAAGGTGTTAGCATCAGCTTTTCTTAACCTCCGCAAATGGACTTCCAATGATAAGGAACTTCTGGTTGATATTCCTGAGCAGGACCGGGAAATAGAATTTGATCTGCCTCGGGGGTCATCAGAACATGTAAAACGCTAGGAATTAGAGGGTACCCCAAAACCGATTCATTCTCGTTTCAAAAGTTTGATTTCAAGGTCGAAGAGCCAACGAAAATGACAATCCTTTTAGCGATAGCACAGCTTTACGACTCACTTGGCTGGATAGCACCATGCGTTGTCAAGGCCAAGACACTCATGCAGCAACTCTGGAGTCGAGGTAGTGATGATTGGGATCAGCCAATTGTAATAGAGCTGAAGCATGAGTACGATCATTTTCAACGAGAACTACCCATGATTGAAGGCATCGCGATTCCTCGGTGGATAGGTGCACATAAGGGCTGCAAGGGCATTGAATTGCATGGCTTCAGCGATGCTTCAACAAAGGCCTACGGGCAGCAGTTTACATACGCGTACTAGATAACACAGACAACAGGGTTGCGGAAATTCAACGTCTCACCAAGCACGACGAATGGAGACACATTCCTACACACTATAGCCCTGCAGACTTGGCATCTCGAGGTACCTCCCCTTCCTTACTAGGGGCATAGGACTTAGTTTGGAAAGGCCCATCGTTTTTGCGCAGAAAATGGGAATTCCATTAACCTGATCAACCATTATCAACAGAGACAGTGGAAGAGATTAGAAAACTTCAAACTCATCACGTTACGACACAAGACACGAATGATAGTGTGAGCAAACTGATCCATAAGTTCTCTCGGTTGTCAAAGGTGGTCCGAGTTTTGGCCTTCTGCTTGCGATTTATGTAGAACTGCCGTATGGAGGCTCCAGCCAGGAAAATAAGCACGCTCGAACCGAAGGAGTTGCAATTAGCTGAAGTCGTCGCTATTCGAATAACTCAAAGGGAGATGGGCTCATCGGAACCGCATAAAAGGCAAGCTAACAACGCTATACCAACAAATTTGAAGGCGCTCAACCCCTTTCATCGATGGACAGGGCATCATTCGCGTAGGAGGACGACTTCAATTTGCGCTTCTACCCTATGAACAAAAGCACCAAATAATATTGCACCCAAATCATCACTTCACAGATCTAGTTATCAGCGATGCACATGATCGAACGCTACACGGAGGGTTGCAGCAAATGGTAGCTTGTATTCGTACAAAATATTGGATACTCCACATCAAACGGGCTGTGAAGAAGCATATCCACAAATGCTTAGTCTGCTTCCGACACAAAGCTCAACATATGCAACAATTGATTGGGAGTCTATCTGCACCTCGTGCCCGAATGGCCTGACCATTTGCCAATGCCGGACCAATAGAAATTAAGACCTGGAAGGGACGCAATGCAAAGAGTCTTAAGGGGTACTTCGCAATCTTCGTTTGCTTAGCAACCAAGGCGATACACATCGAGGTCGTCTCAGACCTAACTACGCAAGCCTTCTTAGCTGGCTTCCTCCGATTCACTGCAGGGAGAGGTATATGCAGAAAAATCTACAGCGATTGCGGAACAAATTTTGTTGGAGCTAGCACAGAACTCGACCGCATGATAAAAGCTGCAAAGCATGATTGGGCAGAAATTGCAGAGATCCTTTCAGATGGAACTTCATCCCTCCCGCGTCGCCACATTTCTGTGGACTTTGGGAAGCCGGAGTGAAATCCATTAAGCACCATTTAAAACGCGCGAGAAGAAACGAGAAATTGACATTTGAGGAGCTTTACACAATACCTACGCAGATAGAGGTATGTCTGAATTCCAGACCTTTATGCCCTCTCTCGGATAACCATGAGGATTTGTAGGCCATAACGCCAGGACATTTTTTAGTAGGCGAAGCTTTAAACACCATACCGCACGAAGACACATCGCACGCTAGTGTAAGCAATATCGACCGATGGAAAAGAACTCAATGTTTTCCCGAAGGCTTTTGGCGTAAATGGTACAGTGAGTATCTTTCGCGTTTGAAACAGAGGCCAAAGTGGCTTAAAATCGAGGAGCAGCTGAGAATAGGAGACCTGGTAATCGTCAAGGATGAAAGATTACCACCATCCCAATGGATGCTAGTACACATAGAGGAAGTACATCCAGGAGCAGACGTTCTAGTTCGCGTTGTATCCATTGGGACAAAAACCGGCAAATTCAAACGTCCTCTCTCAAAAATTTGTTATCTACCGTCAAACAAAACAAACGAAAACGACACATTAATTTAATGAAAACAAAATCTCTACAAACACAACACCCAGGAAAACGCTCAAGATAATTTTTAATTTAATTCAATCTTTATTAAAATTTATTTTTCAATTAACAATTACAAATATAAAAAACAACACAGTACAAAATGTAAACACTTAACCCATATATTTCATCAGTTTATTTCTAACAATCCATCCATGTACATTCATTTCATTTTTAATGCATTTTTATTATATAAATTCAATTAAACTTATAGCTAGACAAAAAAACGCTTAAAACTAGCTTAACTAACTTAACTATTATTATTCTAACTTACTGGCATTATGCGGGCGCTCTAAGTTAAACCATCCATGTACATATGGATGAACAATTGTACATACGTACACAACACAACACAAAACGGGGCTTCAGCTGCAAGTCAATTCATTCTTCGCCGTCAACGATAAACAGCTGATTGCCGCCCATGTAAGCTTCATAGTATTCACATCGTACATAAACAAAACACTGCGTTGTGTATCAACACGACACGTACCAACGCATTCGACCGAAATCGTAATCCATGTATACACAACAAAATTACAATTTATCTGCGCTCAAAATTGAAAACTCTTTTATTGCACTCCACACAAACTTAAAATGCACAAATTTTTAATTAATTTTTTTCTTTTTGCACTCAAACTCACAAATACCGCAAAATGCCGAAAATCGTGAAACAAAAAGAAAAAAAAAACCAAAATATACCCAATTTTTTGTGAAAAAAAGAAACAAAAATATCAATGTAAATACAAAAAAGAAATCAACAACAAATTAATAAAGTAAAAAACAAATATACATAACTCACTCTGACATAAATCATCCCTCGTAATAATAAATAAATTAAATAAATTAATAAAAACACCACTGACTACAACCGACATTTACTATGATATGCGACACCACTTACTACGGTGTTCATGTCCAAAGCATTCCATTCATAAACCGAAGACTAAAAACCAACGCAAGTGCGAACGAGAAAGCCGGGCAACGAAGGGCACATATAATGGTAGTAATAAGAGAAGGGCAGGAGATAACCATTAATAACCGATCATCGCCTTTGTTTGTGTTTGTCTTATCAGTCCACGTATTTTCATATGTGTCGCATTGTGTTGTCTCTTTTATGTTTCAATTCATTAATCGCATTTCTCTTTACATGTAACCATTGCAATCAACATGTAGTAGATTGGTTCTGCAGCAAAGGTCACAGGGTAATCCCGAAATGAAGTATGAATCTTTCAAATTGACGACATTTATGGCAATAATTTGCGAACTCCGTTCACAGCCGAGAAGAATGTTGGCGATTAAAACCAAGAATAGCAGAGTGACGACATCAATATTGACAGTTCTTCAAAAAGTAAAATTAAATTAAAACGAACACAACTAGTTCAAATTCTATGTTTTTGTAAATACATTTGTAATTTATTCATTTATTCGTTTATACACAAAATCCGCCAAATATATCAAACAAATACATTGGCAAATTGTATTTCGCGCCAAAAATTTAAAGTAAATAACAAAGGCATAAATACTCTTAAATGTAAAGTCAAAGTACACTCAAATGAAGAACCTTATAACGTATAGTTCGGTGCGTTTTCTTTCTTTTACATATGTTTAATGAACCGAAAGTAAAGTCCATCGAATTTATATTAACATTTAAATTTGCCGTGGAAGTAAAGTCCATCGAATTTACATTAACAACCCTAAGTTAACAATTCCGTGGTAAAAACAGTTTTTAATCAGTGTGTGAACTGAAAAGAAAAAAATAAAGCATTAATGAACATTTAAAACTTAAAAACAAAAATTATACCAGTAAGCTTTTCTTTAAGTGCCAAACGGTTACTAGCGTAGTGCAATTTTTCAAATCGTAGACTGCAAATATCCTGCAATTAAAATTATTACAAAACATTCATCGCTGGATAATTCTCGTTGCGGTGATTCCACCGTTGGACCGTTTCAGTCAACAGTTCCGCGCACCGTTGAGTTCGTTGATACCGCAAAGGCTCCATTGGGATATCCACTCCAACTGTGCAGCAGACTGTTAAGTCCATCGAGTTACGGAGCGTCAACGATTCCGCTTCCATTGTTTTAACTACAATTTTTCTAAACGTAATTTTAGGAATCTGAAAGATACGTAAGTTGAAATACACCCCAATTAATTTTTTATTTTTTTTTTTTCTCTTAGGAGTATTTTTTTGTTATTCCGCAAACATGAGCGCCGCTCTAAAGCTGCAATGAAATTTGCTAAAGCAAATAACCAAGGATATGGAAAATTTCGGAAAGTGATCACCAAAGGAGAGAACAAAAAATAACATCTCCAATAGAATTTCCGTGCTGGGGGAAATTTTAAAGCAAGCAGCCTACACAACGCCGATGGAATATCCCTGGCCAAAACTGAAAAGGAAGAAGAAGAGTTAGAAGAAGTTTTCGGCAGCATCAAGGAAATTTACCTGGACTATAAAACAGCGCTTTAGGACAGTCTGGATAAAGTCCAACCAATGGTTGAAGCTCCGGTAATTGCTGTGATAAGTACTTGTAACTTCCAAAAATAAATCTGCCGGTTTTTACGGGAGAATACCGTGTCCTTATCAATGCGCAGCTGAACATTTTGTTTGGTCAGGAAACACAACAAGTCAGCAACTTCCACACGATACAAAGTTCTAATACAGACGTCTTACTAGCAACTCTATTAGTAAAAATCAGAACCTTTGCAGGAGTAGACATCATACTTCAAGGCCTGATAGCTCCAGGATCAGAAGCCACATTCATCACCCTTGGAGCAATCAAGCGTTTGGGCTTAAAAGGCAAACGGAGAGACCAGCACCCGAGCGTTAATATTTACATCGCTGACTGGGCTTCTTCCGGCCAATGAACTGGTACCAAAGCGATGGAATCACATTGAAGTCGATCTACTTTTAGGAAATGACGTTTATTCTGTGGTGGTACTCCCTGAAGTCATTCGCGATGTTCAAGCAATGACACCAATTGCACAAAACATGTCATTTGGGTGGATTTTGGTGGGCAAAGTGCACCAATCAAATAGAAGAACCAGAAACTTCCTTAAAGTGCTTGATATCGGCCGGCACCTGCAAAGATTCTGGGAGATGGAAGAGGCACCCTTTATGGCCCACCAAACCTATGAAGACAAGGCATGCGAGGACTTCTTCAAGGCAACGACGAAAAGATTGGATAGCGGAAGACACGAGGTATATTTGCCATTCAAGGAAGGGAGCAAAAATGGGCATGGATCCTCGAAGAAAGGAGCTTTGCGTTGGTTTGCTCAGCTGGAACGACGGTTCCAGTTCAACCCCACTTTACACATAGAGTACAATAAATGTCTAAACGAATACTTACAATTGGGACATATGACAGAAGTTGAGGTCAGTAAGGAAGAAGTACTCAGGACACATTCCTGCCACACCATGCGGTATTCAAGGCGTCCAGTTCAACAACAAAACTCCGGGTCGTCTTTGATGCTTTGGCCAAAACTACAGACGGGACTTCGTTGAATCAGCATTGAAAAAATGTATCGGTAAATCCGTGTCAGCCATGACGACTCTTATTATCAGCTGATAGGGTAATACCGAACCGATCAAGGTGTATCGTCTTCAAATGGTTACGTTCGGTACTACTTATGCACACCATACCTTGCCATTCGATCACTTAACCAACTAGCTGCTTATAAAGAACATAAATATCCTCTGGGTATCTATGGTGAGGGAAGATATTTACGTTGATGATCTGTTTGCTGGAGCTGGTACTGTTGAAGCAGCATTGATTAGGCAACATCAAGTGAACAGTCCTTCTCATCTTTCAGCTGCCTTGTCGTGGCGGGGAGGCTTAAGGGTCGTAGATTCTAAGGGTCTGAAAAGATCCCATTTGAGACATCGAACTAAGCGCTGAAGGTGTCCGACTTTGACGTTAAAAGATGAAAAAGTATGAATGGAGAATACAAATGATATGGCTACTCCAGGGGGCACTCGTGAAAGCGAAAATCCACCCATGGTCTTCTCGACTGCGGCTAGGGCAAGGATTCTGGAGGCCCTACCTATCATATTCTCCCCCGCCAACACTAGCGCATATATAGGAGTAGCAAGAATACTGGATTCTGAAGACTCCTGCAGCTCTCTTCCCGACACGTTCGGCAATTGAAATGGCAATTTGGAGAAAGTAGCGGAGAGGTCCAACCTGATACGCTTAATCTTCATCCTAATGGACAGAAGGCTGATTGTAGCGCTGCTGCTGAAGGCTTCCCTCGGGAAACTGGAAAAGTTGAACGAAAAAGCCAGAAGAAGAGGAAAGGAAGAAAACTGGCGGCTGCGCGGCGCAAAGAAACTGCAGATGTTGAAGCCGCATGTGCTGACAACAGTCCTTTGGCAGAGACGGCAAAAAGAAGCAGGTCGGTGGAAGTTACACCATCCGAAACCGGCAAGTCACTTGGACCCGACGCTACCTCCTCTTCTAATAGCTTTAACCGGAGCAAACGAAGGAAGAAGGTTTCAAGCTCTCCAGCCGGTAGGCATATGCGCGCACCTCATGCGCGTGTGTCCTCCGAGAGACCTCAAGCCGGTGGCGTTGCATGTGCACAAGGTCTGAAGACGGGCGCTGCAACCAGTAATGGCAGTAGTACCGTTGGACAGAAACTGGATGTCGCAGGGAAATCCACTGACTTGAATGTCTCTAAAACCCCTCTTATTGGTAGCGTTGCCGGCGCACAAATTCCGAATGACACCAATGATGCAACCAGTTGTATTCCCAGTGGACGAAAGATGGCTGTCGCGTACAAATCTACTGAGAAAGAGAAAAACCCGGTGATTAGGGAGCGAGAAAAACAGGTTTCTTACAAGAAAGATTTTATCTCCTCTTTAACTGTCCGAATAGGGAAGGCTGGCAATGAAAACAGCATGACCGACGCGGAGTGCAAACACTGCGAAATTCATCTGTTAGAGCTGGCCCAAGCAACGAATGCTTTCATTCAGGTGGAGAGCTGTGAGTTGAAGAGCGGGACCTTTATGGTAAAGTGCTCTTCACAGGAAACGTCTGAATGGATTAGCATGTCGGTGCCGAAAATCCTCTCCCTTGAGACCGCTACTTTTGAGGTCTTCAGGACAACTAAACAGACGTGCGCCGTCTGAAAGGATCCCGGGGAAACTTGGGAAAACGGCTGATGAGCTAGCGCGCCTGCGTACCCAGAATCCTGGACTCGAGACGACCAAGTGGACTGTTCATTCATACAGGGAGAGACAGAATCGTCAACATAAAGATGTTTCTACTCTGGTTTCGAGTTTGGACAAGGGCTCTGCCGAGGCCTTAATTCTAGGTACGAAATGCGACCATATTTGCATCTTGGTAGGATTCAATTCCGCTTCGATAGCAAGTAGTGCGAACAATGGTCGAAAAAAAAAAACCTTAGTATTTAATGATATTTACACAGATCAACCTACAACACTGTAAGGCTGCTACCGCTCTTATAAGTAGCAGACTTGCAGCTAGTAGAACAAAACCTCACATAATATCTATTCAGGAGCCTTGGGTGCGGAACAATCGCATTTGTGGCCTTGGAGGTATGCGTGATATCACGGTACTTTATGATGAGCGGTCCGAAAGGCCTAGGGCTTGTCTTATTGTACCAAATTCCCTGTCAGCAACTAAGCTCGGACAGGTTTGTGGCCAGGACTTAGTCGCTTTAGCTATAAGCTACAAGACGAACGATAAATGGGAAAGCTACGTCGTTGCGTCTGCTTACTTCCCATATGACTCGATACTGCCCCCACCACCAAGGGCAGTGGTCGAGCTCATAGAATATTGTGATACCAGAAAGATAGGTCTTGTCATATGTTGCGATGCTAATGCTCAAAATTGTGTCTGGGGCATCAATGCACGGGGAGATCATCTTCTGGACTTCATACTATCGTCTGATCTTACCAGCAACAATGTTGGCTCACAACCAACATTTGTTACGGCGCAGAGAGGAAGTGATTGACTTGACCCTGTCCAACAGGTATTTCAAGCCTATAACCAACTGGAGAGTTTCGCCAGAAATTTCCCTCTAAGATCATAGATACATTGAATTCCAAATCGAATGCGAAGCTACACCTTTGCAGGAGAGAACGAATCCGAGAAAAACAAACTGGATACGGTTTGAGGAAGAGTTAGGCAAATCTGCCAAAGATCTACCTAAACTTAGAACGAGACAAAAGGTAGAGGAAGCCGTTCAAGACCGTCCGCTGACAAAAAACCCCTGCAGAAAGTCAATTCCGTGGTGGAACTCAGATCTGCAACGAATTCGTAAGGAAACCAGAAAACTTCTAAATAGGTCACTCAAGACAAATTCGGAGGTGGACTGGAATCTTTACAGATTGAAGCAAAGAGAATATAAGAGGTTAATTCGAACTTCGAAAAGTACGTCGTATAGAAATTTTTGTGGCAAAGTCGAAACTTTCGGTGAAACCAGTAGGTTGGTCAAAGTTATCAAGAATGGAAAACCAATCAAGCCGGAATCACTCAGGAAACCAGATGGTACTTTCACTGAGTCGAAAGCGGATGCTTTCAGTCTTTTGCTGAAGACTCACTTCCCAGGAAATCAGGTCACCATCGGTTCGCAACCGGTTTCAACTAGTGAAGCTGTTAGCGGGCTGAGCCGAACAACTCTGCGCAGCTGGTGTACTGCATCGGGCGTGGCGACGGATGAAGCTATCAAATATGCTGTCACATCTTTTGACAGCTTCAAGTCACCTGGCAGTGACGGTATATACCCAGCTATGCTGAAACAAGGTATTAGTCGGTTGCTGCCAACTCGGGAGAGAATTTTCACTGCTGGCTTGGCACTGGCATATATACCAATCCCCTGGCGAATAGTTAGAGTAGCTTTCATACCGAAAATCGGTAGAGATGGCTACTCTCTCGTCAAGAGCTTCAGACCTATTAGTTTGACGTTCTTCCTACTGAAAAAACATGGAAAGACTGGTTGAGCTACATGTGCGCAAAGTTGCTTTGAGGGTACATCGTCTATCAGAAATGCAACATGCCTATCAACGTGGAAAATCCTGCGATACTGCTCTTCAAAATCTGGTCAGTAGAGTAGAATGTGCGCTTGATAGGAAAGAATATGCGATAGGCATTGACTGTAGATGCAAATTGTGGCCGGCGTGTCATGGCAGGTGTAAATACGGGCTGCCCACAAGGAGGTGTTCTGTCTCCACTGCTTTGGTGCATGCTGGTTGACTCCCTGTTGAACACACTCAATAGTTCTAACGTCTACGCTCAAGCATATGCAGATGATGTCGCCATTCTGTCTGTCGGATGGTGCCTAGCGAATGTTTGCTCTAAGGTGCAGATGGCCTAATCACCCCCTTGATATTTATATCACGGGGTGTACACTAAGAGCCATCTTCCGTTTAAAAAGAAGTGGTTTCTGGCACGATTCGCACTGGAGTTTTGATGACGTTGCGCGACGATCATCCTACGACCCCTGTCTCATGGATATGCCATCTAATGCAATGACACCTGAATTACGGCTGCGGTGCAAATTTGAAGCTAACTTTCCCCATGTTCAGGATTGCCTTTGGCAGGAGTCTGAGCCAGGAAAGAAATGTAGTCGCATTTTCACGGACGGCTCTAAAACTGGACAGTGGTCTGGTGCTGGTGTTTTCATGGAATGCGACAGCATGAGACTTCACTTCTCATTGGGAAAACACACATCTGTCTTCCAGGCAGAAATATATGCTATCCTAATGGCTGCGAACTATATTGGTAAGAACAGGTGGAAGGGGCGAAGTATCTGCGTCTGTAGGGACAGTTACGCTGCGCGTAAGAGTTCGGGAATGCAAAACATGCTTGAATTCGGTCGGAAGGTTGAACCCACTGAATCTTGTTTGGGTCCCAGGACACAAAGGGATAACAGGAAATGAGATCACTGGCGAGCTTGCTAGACAAGGCTCAGAAGAGAATTTCTCTGGACCTGAACCCACGTTGGGTTTGCCTGCATCCTCGGTTAGGGCTTCCATTGACGACTGCGTTTTCAGTGAACACAATCGTTCAAGGTGGCATGACTCACCAGGATGCGGGCAGACTTAATGAATGGTCCCCGTCGTCTGTTACAAATCCGCGGCTTTCTTGAAAAGACTGCAGACAACTTACTGGCGCTTTGACGGGCCACTTCGCCTTTGCCAAGCACATCCATGTGCTAGATTTGAGCGCTACCCTTGTCTGCGACCCCTGTGGAGAGGGCGATGATACTGCGGAACACTTAATATGTGATTGCAGTGCCTTTGCTCGGATCAGGTGGCAGATTTTCGGTACTGATGTGGTGAGTGCTGATTACCTAAGCTCTTCATCACTGAAGCGTCGACGAAAAAAACACATTAAAATGGGTGTTCTCTGCCTGGTTGCACAATGGACCTGTTTTTGAGTCTGAGTGCTCCAGTAGGGTGTATCTGCCCCGACAAAAAAAAAAAAAGAAAAAAAAGTGGACAGTTTGTTGGCGTCGGTAGGGTTCAATCTGCGCAAATGGGCTAGTAACTCGAACGAAATTTTGGATCAGACCCCCTTAGACCAGCGGGAAGTTGATTTTTCTCTGCCTTTAGATACATCAGATCATATCAAAGCTTTAGGAATAAAGTGGTTTCCAGTAGAAGATAGTCTCTCTTTTCAGAACATTCAAGTCGATGCTGCAGAACCAACGAAAGGTCGATCCTTTCCACCATTGCCAAGCTCTTTGATCCTCTCGGATGGATCTCACTATGTATCATAAAGGGAAAAATTATTATTCACAAATTGTGGCATAGCGAACTAAAGTGGGACGATCCTATTTCGTTGGATTTGAAGAAAGAGTGGAACGCTTTTCGGGAAGAATTGCCGCAACTTAAAGAGATTCACATTCCTCGTTGGATCCGCACGCGCAACACCCATAAAGGTATTGAATTGCATGGGTTTAGTGACGCGTCAGAGCAGGCATACGGTGCAACGATTTATCTTCGAGTTCTCGATTTTCACAATACGTACAGCTGCTTCCGTCCAAGACCAGAGTCGCTCCAGTAAAAACCCAGGCGCTGCCACGACTCGAACTCTGTGCAGCCGTAACTCTTGCAACACTACTTGACTATACATTAAGGGTTTTAGGGTTACGAGACGTGAAGCAGTATAGGTGGACCGACTCAACCATCACGTTATCGTGGATCGCTACTCCTCCAAACAAGTGGGTCACCTTTGTAAGTAACTGTGTAGCAGAAATACAGCGACTTGTTAAACCAGATAGTTGGAAACATATTTCCAGTGATCTGAATCCTGCAGATATAGCATCCAGGGGAATAATACCCTCTTCTTTACAGGCAAACAACCTTTGATGGAATGGTCCAGATTTTCTGCGCGAATCTTCGGAGTTTCAATATTCACATCAGCCGACGAGCTTAGTTACAGACGAGGAGAAACGGTCCATTAAAGCACACATGGGAATTCAAGTAAAAAATTACATCAACACTATAATACTTCAACACTCTACTTTGACTAAACTTCTAAGAATAATAGCATATTGTCAACGATTCATAGCAAATGTGCAAAAGTTACCGGAATCGAAAAATTTAGACTTACTTTCTGCAGCTGAACTCCATTCTGCCACTCTGTTAATAATAAAACCCGTCCAACCAGGTATGGTCACTCCAGATGCAAAGGTCAAAGCTCCGAGCTCTCTTTGCCCTTTCACAGACTCCGATGATATCTTGCGAATCGGAGGTAGATTGTAACATGCGAAACTTCCATTCGACGAACGACATCCGTTCATATTTAAAGGAAATCACCACTTTACAAAGGTTTTGATAGCTGATTTTCATCTGAGAACGTGGCATGGAGAGCTACAACAAAACAGCGTGTTTACGTAATAGGCATTGGATCCTGAAACTCAAAAACTGCTTTAGAGCTTTATCCATAACTGCACCATCTGTTTTCGGTGCCGAGCGAAACCATCGCAACAACATATGGGTCCGCGTATCAAAACCCTTCACTCATGCCGGTGTAGATTACGCAGGCCCAATTGATGTGAAGTCGTGGAAAGGTTGAGGCTAGAAAACCTATAAAGCGTATTTTGCCATTTTTGGCTACCAAGGCCATACATATAGAACTTGTAAGCGATTTAACCACCCAAGCTTTTATTGCAGCCCTACGACGATTCACATCAAGAAGGGGACTATGTTCGAATATATTCAGCGACAATGGAACAAACTTCGTGGGAGCCAACAAAGAATTGAAGAAGTCGTTCGATGAAGCCAAGTTCGATTGGAAATATGTTGCAGAAACGATCTCCACGGAAGGTATCCAGTGGCATTTTATTCCTGCTGCTTCCCCTCACTTTGGCGGACTTTGGGAAGCTGGAGTAAAATATATAAAATACCACCTCAAAAGGATCATCGGCACCGAGACATATACATTTGAGGAACTCACCACGCTTCTACATCAAATAGAAGCCTGTTTCAATTTGAGGCAACTATGATCAATGAGTGATAATCCTCACGACTTACAGCAGCACTCACTCCCGGACACTTCCTCATCGGTCGAGCTCTAAGCAGCATCCCTCAACCTGACTTATCGGACACCAAAGTTGGATACTTACAACGATGGCAGCGCATACAAAGGTTACAACAACTATTATGGAAGCAGTGGAAATCAGAATACCTGACATGACTACAACAACGACCAAAGTGGCTTAAAATTGAGCATCAGCCCAAGGTAGGAGATCTAGTTCTGATCAAGGATGATAATTTGTCACAAGCAAAGTAGAGCTTAGCACGCATCGTCCACACGCATCCAGGGACAGACAATTTGATTCAGGTCGTCACCCTGAAAACATCCAATGGAGAAATAAAGCGACCGATCACTAAAATATGTTTACTTCCCTCTACTTATGCACGCATAGGTAGCCATCTCAATCGCACCGCCTTTATTTTTTTAAAAGCACTTATATTTTTCTCACTACAAAAAAAAAAAAACATTTCATTAATGCACTTTCAAGTTTTTCTTCTCCAGGTACATGATACTGTACATTAATTGTCTTAGATTCACAACACATGACGTAAACTTTGTCCATACAATAGGGAAACTCCATATACCCGAAATTCTCGATCAAACAAAATAAATGACATTGAGGGGTAAGCAGCGTCCATTCAGAATTACCGTACGCTCGCGCAACAACAACAACACGAAATCAACCCCACATTGGAAGTCAACTTAGACATTAAACAATAGGCTTTCAATTATCAATTAATAATAACACTTTAATATTACTCACCTGATTAAGTTACACAACATAAATTAATTACTTAATTATTTCTACGTTATTTCAAAACACACAGCACTACACACAACACCGGTTCGACAAAAAGAAAAACAAAAACTGCAGTAATCACAACGATAATGGCCGCCAGTGATAGAAAAGGAAGAAAGGCGAAAAATTGAATTGAAGGTTAAGGGCCAAGTTATATTGCGAACTTTGTTCACGGCCGGGGAAGATGTTCAAGATAAAATATAATAAAACTGTATCAAAAATATAAATAAAATAGTTTAATCACACTACATTACCTCATATACTAAATGCGTTAAACACTTAAAATTCGGAACAAAAGAAATCAATCTGTCAATCAAAAAGAAATCAATCTGTCAATCAAAAAGAAATCAATCTGTCAAACTATTTATTAAAGGTTAACACAATTATACGAGATCTGAGCGAGCAAAGTTGTGTTTTAATTATCTTTAATTGCTATTACAATTTAATTTTTGTCTAGCGGTGAATATTTCGCATTATTTCACTTTTTACTTACTATATTTATTCTATAATTTAAACCTTAAAACTACAGCCAAAATTAAACCCTAACTATTCTTAAATATTCTGCTAAGAATGTTTACAAAACAAATTTTCTTTTACAAAATACGGTTTTTCTTTACCAAGTCCCCCGTTATATGCCGGCAGCACATGAAAGGTTGGATGGTGTTCTTTAATATTTTTGGAGTTAATCACGACGCGAAACACAATTCATAGCACAATTTCACAAATGCGTCTTTTTTTTAACTTTAGAATCCAAATTCAATTACTACACTGTAGCATACTATAGAAAAACTAATTCAATAGCTCTAACTTGTAGTTTACCCTTTATCAAAAAAATAAAAACTAAATAAGCTATATTTAATTCAAAAAGGCTCAAAAAGCGCAGTTTCACTTCAACAGAAATATTTTTTTTTTCTTTTCACTGAGAAATTCTAGAAACTGATTAAATTTAATTTGAAAGAGGTTAAGGTTTTTTAAAGAGATTTCACAAAATATTGGGTCCCGCTGAGCACCTCCTCTTGCCGTTCATTTATTGCGGACCGCCCCCACCGCAGCCACCACCTCCACTGCTATCACCGCTTCCACCAGACCTTGTCCTGTTGTACATTGAATGGTCCTGACTGGGTAATGGCAAGCGACAAACAATTTTTCCGCAGAGTCCTGAACTGCAGCGACCAGCTGTTTCGAAGCAGAACTTTGACAATTAAACTTAAGGTCGATGCTCTAACCCGTTGTTATCTATCTGGATTACCTGTTTCCCATTGTCCTGCTTTTCGTCTCCTTTTTTTTCTTTGTTCGACATTGTTCTCTCTTTCTTAGTCCTCTTGATTTTTTTTGTTGTTGTTGATCAGAACAGCCGAGACGGCCACAGGCCCTCGTAACAAAGTCGAGGGAGAAAACTGCTTTCACAGTCCCCCGACGGCCGCTTTATCAGTTTAAGTTTATGCAGTTCGGACTGTGCAATGCCGCCCAGAGAGTGTGCAGGCTTATGAAAAAGGTCATTCCCTCTCGCCTGAAAGAGAACGTCTTTGTCTACCTTGATGATCTCTTGGTTTGATCGCCAGATTTTGAGTCACACGCCAGACTGTTGGTAGAGGGAAGCGGATTTGACGATTAATGTTGAAAAAGTAAGTTCTGTTATAAGGAGGTAAAGTACCTCGGATACATCGTTGGGGATGGATGTTTACGAATGGACAAAGACAAGATGTCAGAAGACTTCCAAGCATCTCCGTCGGTTCCTAGGGACGACAGGTTAGTATAGACATTTTATTCCCAATTTTGCTTCTGCATCGGCTCCCATGCCCGATTGCCTCAGGAAAGGACAGAACTTTACGATGACCGACGAGGCGCTGGGGGCATTCCAATAGCTCAAAATCTCCTTGGTGACAGCGCCGATACTGACAAATCCGAACTTCACCAAACACTTTTACATACAATGTGATGCTTTGATGTCTGGTGTGGGGAGTGTGTCATTCCAAATAAACGCCGAGAAAAAAGAACGACCGATAGCATTCATGTCCCAGAAGCTTAACTCTGCTCAGCGAAATTACAGCGTGACGGAACTTGAATGCTATGCGGCCGTTCTCTCAGTAAATAAGTTCAGGGCCTATGTGGAAGGATTGCCGTTCACTATAATCACTGATCACGGAAGTTTGAAGTGGTTGATGACAAAGAAGGATGTGTCTGGTCGATTGGCTAGATGGAGTCTGAAGCTCCAAGGTTTTGACTTCGTGATTGAGCATAGGAAGGGTGTAAAGAACGTATTCAGCTTTAATTAGAGACAAAATATTCGAGAACATAAGGCTGGCACATCAAAAATCAACTAAAGTCTATAATACGAGAAGCAGAGATGTTAAGTACGCCGTAGGACAAACCGTCTATAGGCGTAACATCAAGCAGAGTAGCCTACCCGACAGTTACAATGCCAAACTAGGCCCGAAATTCCAACCATCGGTGATTTTGAAAGTGGTCGGCAACGGTCTGTACGAGGTAAACAAAAAAAAAAGGTGAAGTGGTGGTTGCACGTTTCATGCAAAAGACCTTCATATGCGAAGGACAAGAAGACTGTGACACACATAGGCTGTCGTTGCCATAATTATGATAGCTTATAAGCAGTTATGTTCGGAGTTTAGTTATCTATTTATAGATGTATTTATTTAATTATAGAGTTTATTCGTTTATATATAGAGTTTATTTATTTATTGACAGAGTTAGATATATATTTATAGAGATTTATTTGTTTATTTATTTATAGAGATATATATTTAGTTATAGAGTACATTTATTTATAGATTTATTTATTTATTTACATTCAGAGTTTATTCAGTTATTTATACACCATAGATATTTTTTTATTTGTAGAGCAATTTCTTCTTTTTTTTTCATAGTTTTATTAGTGTAGTATAAAGTCCCTTATAAATATAATACACTCAGGATAGAGTTTACGTAAACTACAAAAGTTAAATTAACATACCTCCAGAATTGGAGATAAATCGCACCAAAGTGACAGGTAGCCTGACAGAGACTCAATTGCCCCAGGCACCCTGCAATAACTCACTGAGCAGAGCTACGAAAGTCCTATAGCCCGGCGAGTCGGTAGAGCAGGAGACTCTCAAACCCAGGGAGTGGACCCTTGCCACACGTTAGTCGGCCTGCAAAGCCACCTCGCGAAAGGTACGAATGAGCACCACAGTCACTACAGGCCGTTTTTTCACGTCCACTGTCCTTACGGCCACTCAGACACTGCCGTCGATCGTATTACGAGGCCTTAGGTACTGCAGCAATTATTTGGTTGGGTGATACTAGTCACCAAAAGTAATACAAGTGTAAGGTGTCCAACGATGCGAACCATAACCACTGACTTGGATCTCCATCCAACGTAAACCGTGGGAATTATCGTTGTGGTTCTTCCATGCACCTTCTTCCATTTGAATACATTCAATACATTCATTTGAAAACAAATCAGCCGTGTGTCGAGTTTAAGGTAAACGCGAAGAAATGAAATATGTTTTGACGTATGCACCCACACAAGCTCTAGAGAAGTAAAAATTAAACGAAAGACCAAATTACAATTGAAGGAGAGAATGAGGAGGAAAAGTTCCTATGTGAAAGTGTTATACGTTCCGTTGGTAAAAATTTCTCTAAACACATTTTTGTGAAATAGGGCAGGTTAGGTATATAGGTACTAATGTATTGAATCTTTTGCGGTTGTATTGGTCGAATTTATGTAATTATGTTAATTTATTAAATTGTTAAATGTAAGTATTTAAGTATTTAGTTATGTATAGACACCCATTGTGACTGGGTAGCATCTTGACGAAGAACATTGGCAAAGGCAATTTCCCTTTTCTAATGTTCCGACAGCAATATGACAAAGGACGACCGGGAGACAGAAAAATTAAATAGATGAACGAAAAGAGATATAGGCAATAAATCAAAATGAAGGGGGAACGAAAAGACTATGATAAAGAAAAAAAAAGAATAAGGGAAGAAATTAGGACAAAAGAGCATCGACCGTTGATCACTTTTCTGATTAAATCGAAGGAAGTTCTAGAAGATTTCTTTTGGTAAGTGAAAAAGTAGGGCTATGCGGGTTCTAGACCAGGAAATGCGTCATCAAGGTTACCATGTGTTGTTTTTTTTTTGGATTGCGCCAGGGATGTGTAATCTTCATAGATACTAGTAGCCCGAGTGCTACTAGCATGCACGATTCGCAAACCTGAGTACTCGATGCCAGGAATACGCCTACGTACTAAACACACACCCTACATACTTCAACCACTCTCCCCGCGGGACTGCCATTAGGTATTACTTCGCGGGGCTGGTTAGCAATTCATGCTATACTTCTTGTATTGCTGCTTCTGATGCTTCTGTTGCTTCTGCTGCTCTTCTTAGCTTTTCTATTCTCCGCAACTCTTTTTGTAGAGTTGTTACGAAAGAACATATTGCCATCCAATTCTCTTCCAACCGTAACATATGGTCGAGGAGTAATGACGGACTTGGCAGAGTAAATCTCCGTGCCGTGAAACGTGTGCAGTAAAACACTGCGTGCTCCGTATCCTCATCTTCACCTGGGCATTCCGGGCAGGATGGTGAGTTGTCGTGTCCAAATCGGTGTAGATATTTGCGGTAGCCACCGTGGCCAGACAGGAACTGCGTTAGATGGTAGTTGCAGTCTCCATGCTTTCGACTTATCCAATCTTGGATTATCGGTATAAGTTTGTATGTCCATCTGCCTTTTGTTGTATTAGCCCAACGAGCTTGCCACATAGCTGCTGACGCTGCCCTTTCTTCAATTTGTATCACCTTGATACCAGTGGCGTCGTGATGACTCAATGCTCTTCTGTTATATATCCTCATCATTTCATCTGCAAGAATATCGATGGGGACCATTCCAGCTATGACAAATGCAGCTTCGTCAGAGATGGTTCGAAAGCCGCTGATTGTCCGTAGCGCACAGAGTCTGTATGATGACGATAGTTTCCTTTTGGTCTCCTTCGTCCTCAGTGCCTCCGCCCAGACTGGGGCGGCATATAACAGAACTGAGGTGATAACTCTAGAGAGTAGAATCCTTCTAGCATATCCAGGTCCACCGATGTTAGGCATGATACGCGAGAGAGCTCCCTGCATTTGCGATGCTTTTTTGGTAACAAAATCAACATGCGTTTCAAACCGTAGCCTGTTGTCCAGCATTACTCCAAGGTATTTAACTGCATCTTTCGACCTGATGGTTTGCTTACCAACCTCAAAGTTTGCAAATTCGACAGTTTTCCGGCTGGTTATAAGAACAGCTTCTGTTTTATGGTCTGCTAGTTCTAGTCCGGCGGATACTAGCCAATCTTTTATCCGGGCAATTGCTTCATTTGTAGCTGATTCTACTGCGCGGATCTGTTTAGCTACTGTCACGACTGCAATGTCATCGGTGAATCCAATTATCGTTACTCCCCCAGGTAACGCTAATCGTAGTACTCCGTCGTACATGATGTTCCACAATAGTGGCCCTAAAACCGATCCCTGTGGAACTCCCGCAGTTACGTTGTAGTATTTTACACCTTCATCGGTATTGTACCTCAGCTTTCTGTTGTTGAAGTAGTTCGTCACTATCCCTAGCAGGTAATATGGCGTATACATCCTGGCAAGTGACCTTCTAATAAACGACCAGTTCGCAGAGTTAAATGCGTTTTTAATGTCCAGCGTTACTACTGCACAATACTCCTTTGTGCCGTAGAGCCATCTTTCTCCTTCGATGGCACCTTTGCCGATATCGACTACCGCTCTTATGGCATCAACAGTAGATCATGCTCTTCTGAAGCCAAATTGGTGATCTGAGAGGGCTCCTTTCTCTTCTACTACTGCGAGTAATCTATTATAGATTATCTTCTCAAGGATCTTTCCCATGGTGTCTAATAGGCATATTGGGCGATAGGATGATGGTTCTCCTGGGGGCTTCTTTCCTTTTGGCAGTAGGACCAAAAGCCGCATTTCCATTTTTCGGGAAAGGTTCCTTCTTCAAGGCACTGCTTCATTGTTGTTATGAAGAGGTCTGGTCTTTTTGTTACAGCTGCCGTTACTGCCTTGTTCGGGATGCCGTCGGGTCCCGGAGCCTTGTTGTCACCTATCTTGCTGCATGCCCTTAGCAGTTCCTCGTGAGTAATTAAAGGAATATCTTCTGGATTGACTTCTCGTATAATATTGCACATAGCAGCAGGCCTTTGAGGGAAGAGGTGCTCTACTATGGATCTCAGCATTATCGGACATGTTATTTGAGGAGTCCTATAGCCCTTTAATTTCGTCATCACCATTCTGTATGCCGAGCCCCATGGGTTGATGTCGGCTTCTTGACAGAGACGTTTAAAGCATGCAGTTTTGCTTTCTTTAATGGCTCTATTTAAGCTACGTCTCGCCAGTCAAAGGGTGTCCAGGCATTGTTGGAAATCCGCCCTAATTCTTGATCGTTGGACTTTACGCCGGGCTTGCAGACATTTTGCCCGGAGTTCGCCTATTTCCTCGTTCCACCAGTAACACGGTGGTGCATTCCTGGTGTTTGCTCTCCTAGGCATTGATGCGTCGCACGCTGTGGTTATGGTGCCTGTGAGGTGGTGAGCGAGGGTCTCCGCTGTTCCGCTTGGGGCTTGATCACCGTTCAACACCTCTTCGAATGCATCCTTATCGAAAGATCCGTCATTCCATTTTGGCCCAGTAAGTTTTGGGAGCTGGACTGGTTTTTTCCCTTTTATTTCCAGTATTATCACCTGATGGTCGCTGTGTGAATATTCCTCACTGACCCTCCACTTTATGGTTTTCAGGATGGAGTTGCTCGCAAAGGTGATGTCAATAATGGACCCTACTCCAGCCTTCCGGTAAGAATTTGTCCGGCCCTTATTAGCAATGCCTATCGCTAGGGGAGCGAATGTCTCCAATAAGACCTGTCCTCTGGTGTTGGTGAGCCTGCTACCCCATTCTGTTGCCCACGCGTTGAAGTCTCCTCCTATAACCACTGGGGCTCTCTGGAGCGCATCCGTGGTTAGATTATCCAGCATTAGTTGCTACTCGCTGGCCGTCAAACTGGGTCGGGCATAGCAGCTATAAAAATGGATCCCATTTATTTTCGCCCGCACGAAGCCGACTGCTTGGTCGTTTGTTTCTTGAAAGGCATAGCGTCCACACATCCATATCGCCGCCTGTTTTGCCTTATCGCAGATCCAATTGTTGTTCTCTCCGGGACATTTATATGGTTCACTGATCATAATAACGTCAGCGCTTTCGTCCTTGGCCGTTTGTGCTAGGATGTCCTGTGCTATTCTACAGTGATTAAGATTTATCTGTAGAATCTTCATGGTATTTTGCTTGTAATAGCTCTCCGAAATACTGGGCATTTGCTACTGCCGGCTACATGCTGCGCGGCTTCCGGGTGGTCTTTCTTGCAGAACATGCAGGATGGATCCTTGTTGCAATTCTTCGCTATGTGGCCTTCTCCTCCACATCTCCTACATAGCTTGGAGCGGTCTTCCTCCCTTTTGCATTGCCAGGCAAGATGACCAAACTCTAAACATTTGAAGCACTTTTTAAGGAGGGTTCGTTCGCGCATGCGACAGTTAACCCAGCCGATTTTAATCCTTCCTGCTTCTAACAGCTTTCTTACGTCTACTGCGGGAAAGCTGATCGTTGCTGTTTGTGTTCCTCCGTACGCCCTCCGCAGGGACAAAATATCTGCCGGTGAAACTTTCACTCCAAACTGGGCTTCGATTGCATTGATTACGTCGTCTATAGTCGTGACCTCATCGATGTCTTTGATCTCAAGGGTAGTGCGATGCGTAATCGAACTTACATTCGCTTGCTCTGCTAGAGCTTCACTAATGACGCCTTTAAATTCGTTTGTCTTATTTCCCGTCTCCTTGAATTGTATAAGGAGGTCTCCCTTCTGTGTCCTCCTGATTTTAGTTACCGCCTTTCCCACTGTTTCCAGTTTGGGGTCTGCCTTCACCTTGCGTAGTATCTCCGCGTATGAGAGGGACCCCGTCGCTTTAATGACGATAGCGTCAGGTCTAGGTCTTTTGACCTCTTGTTGCTTCTTTTTGGCGATCTTCTTTTTGGTGGTATTTACCAATCTTTCTTCTCCTGCCGCTTGCTTCTTGATTGTGGCTGTAACTTTTTTCTTAGGTCTGACCACTGGGGTCTCTACGCCGGTGGTCTCAGCCTTCTCCTTGGTGTTTATCAATGCAGTTTGTTTTTGTTTACGCTTTGGCTCCGAGCGCTTTTTGCCTGCAACATCTTTTGATGTATTTTTCTGCGTCTGTTTTGGCTTCGGTGGTTCGTTGTCTGCCGCGCCACTCGGTGGCTGTTGCTGTTTTCGTTTTGGCTCCGGGGGTTCGTCGTCTGCAACTTGTCTTCTCTTGGGTTCAGATGTTGTTTTTAGCCATGGCGAAGTTTGCGACGAGTTGTTCCGGCGAATCACTTGCTTTGCTTCCTCATCGTGTAGCTGAATCGCCGAGAGCTCGTAGAGAGCTCTGATGCTTTCAATAGCATCTCGCATCGCTTGGTGGATTGAACGCCTTTTGCCATCTTCCAGCATTTCTACCAGACCTCTAATTTGCTCACCTAGCTTGTGGAAATCAGTTTTATGGGTTGGTGGTTCGACCGTCACCTTTCGTATTGCGGGTGACTCGCGTCGTTCCGCACTTCTTTGTGATGCTGCTACTTGGTCAATTGGTGACCTCAGCATCCTTGATCCACTCTGGAAGGGGTTCTCCTCATTCTCCACTACTTCAATTTCTCCGGTGTTTTTGTTTGTTTTTGTTGTAATCATTTCTAGTGGATCCCCACTCAAAGCCGCTATCAATGTTCGAATGTGTTGTCACCTAAGGATCCCATGGTTGTCTTTGCAAGCAGTGAGGCCATGCGAGGGTTGACACAAGCCCTTATGGGGTTTTGTGCCAGAGCCGGATCGGTGCTAACCAGGAATGTTACATCTGGACCTACACCACCAACTTCATGGTGACGAAACATTGAACATACTTTTAGGCCTGCCAAGGTTTTAACGGGATGGAGGCGCTTGTAGCATTAGCCTGAAAGCCATTTCTGCAAGATTTCACTCTTGCTTACTCAGGTAACAGAATACTACAAACGTCAGCCCTCATAGCTGTCATTCCAATTCGTTTTCCAGTATGCCATAATTAAGACCTTACTGGGCTCAGTCTTAATATTTTAGGGTAGTGGTTATGGTTATTTTTATATATGTATATATATATATATACCTATGTATACATGCAGCATCCCTTTCGGGCAAAGAAGCTGCGCATTTTACGATGTGGCGGGTTTGTCCGAATCTCGCCATTTTCTCCTTTCTTTATCCCTCGTAGCCACCTTGAGGTGGAAAGCACATAGGGGTTCCTTTAACCTTTTCAGCCAAGCCCTTATGTTCATCATTCTTAGATGAACAATAAAAAAACTCTTCAAGGTCAATGTGGGACAATTTGGCCAGGGAATTCGGCGTTAGAGCGAGAGGGAAGATATTGTTGTTGTCGGGTGCCACGGCGGAAGTGTGTGTCATCTTGGTTATCTGTTTTGTGTGTTTGGGGTTTGATTTGAGATGAGGTAATTTGTAATTTTGGTTATCAGTGGTTTGTGTGTTTAGTGTAAATTGGATTGAGATGATGTAATTTGGGTGGTTGTTTATTTTTGTTATCTATTATGTGGTTGATGTAGGATTGGTCATTGGTATGGTGATATAAATTTTTTTTTTTTTTTTGCAGTTTGCTGGCGATGGTGGGGATGGAGGATGGGGGAGATAATCGGGGATCGGGGATCGGGGATCGGCGAATTGGATATTGGGTGGGTTGTGAAATTGTTATCTGAAATTGTTTGGAAGTCAAGGTTGTGGTTGCTTTGTTGAGAGTGAGTCAAGGCCAGGGGGGATTTGTATATATTTTATATGAACAGTTGGGGTAGGTTAATTGTCGGAGGGATTGGGAAACGGGAGTGATGTTCTATGAGAGTAGAACTAAAGAAATTGATTTTGAAGTAATCGACGTAAGGGGGATTTCAAAGCGCTCTAAATATCGTATCAAAAATCGATTAATCAAGTTCAAGTTGACTTTCAAACCAATAGAAAGACTGTTCCGAGCATTAAAAAGACAGGGCTGTGGAATTGTTGTTTGAAAAAGTAAAGAAAAAAGACTTTGAATGAGAAAATGTTTTGGTGTGAAAGTTTAAAGGATGGACACAAGTTTTGTGTCTGCACACAAGGTTGGAAAGAGTTTTCATTCGGTGACGTTACCATAATTGATAACATTTTAGAAGTATATATCAGAAGATGGAAATCGAACACTATTGTTAAGAATCTTAAATGGTGAATCGCCAAGCAAAATGCAAATCTTAAAATTTAAGAATATTGAGAAAGGTCAACATATAAAATTAGAAGTTATTGGAGGTAATAGAGACCCTACTTGTAGGAAAAGGTCAAGAACTAATTACTTTTTGCCAGATTGTTTGTTTGGTGATGAAACTGATTGGGAATTTGCTGCAGCCATACTGATACAAGATAAGATCACGTTTAGAATATCAAAGAGTGATATAAAGCGTGAAGTAAATAATGATAATTTTAATTTGGAAGAAGAATATCAGAATTCTTCGGTCTAAGGTGTAAAATAGAAAATCATTTATCGTTTGGCGTTCAGTAGTTATTCAACAATAAAGCAATAATGTTGGCTGCATCCATAAGTTTTTTATTATTTATTGCGGCATCCTTTGCTGCGCCATCATCATCAAGACTGTTATTAAATAATAGCAATTCATCCAATCTAGAATTTCAAATTATTTTACCAAATCATGATTGTGTACAAATAGATCTAACATTTATTCTTTTAAAACATCAAATTAATCCAGAGTTAAACACAACAACAACAACTGCTATTAGTACTACAACCTCATCATTATTAACAGATCCGAACGAAGACATTGCGAAAGATGTTGAGACAATAAAATATTTGAGAGTGGAAGAAGCTGTAGAAGCATTTAGGCTAGACTTGGTACGAAAGGAATTGAACATTGCTGGTTACATCCAGAGTGATCACATCTTTTACAGACATTTTAAGCTGGAATTTGGTGAAGACAAAGAAGTAAAAATTCGATGTTCTTACGATAGCAATTTTGAAAAGAAATCATTAGTAACAAATGTCTTGAATACCTCGAGTACGAAACTGAAAGAATTTTAAGTAGTGGAGAAATAGAGCATATAACTAAGTATGATACAGAATATAAATCTAATTATGAAGTACTGGATATGCAAAAAGCAAAACAAACATATCATATGAATATATCTTAAGAGAATATTTTTTTAATAAAACAAAACTTTTTTTTTTCGAAAAATAATAATTATGCTTTTTATTTATTCATCAACATTGATTAAATCAATAAAGCCCTCCAATACATTTGTTATTTTACATTTAATTACTTCGTTTTAACAAATGGTCTGAAATTCTATTTTTATAATTAACCCACATCATTAGACCTTCAACATTATTATTATTAGACAATCGAACAAGATATTCTACACCAAATGTTTTAATAACAATTCACTCTACGATTATATTTTCTTTTATATCCATATTGTATTTGGAAATTTGGTAATTTGTAATTCTTCTTCGTAAAAGCTGCCGCTGATAGGTTGACCTTGAAAGTCTTGAAGAAGGTATGTGACGCGATGTGTTATTTTTACTTTTCTTATCTTGAATATTTCAGTTGTCCAATTGGGCGTATAACCTTTCTCAAATTCGTGTTTAAACTTGCTTATTCGAACAGTATTGCTTTAATATAACTTTAAATTTTCCTCTTCGAGCGATTTTTATTCGACTGTAAACAATAGACAATAGTTCTTTTGCATTTCTCTTATTGACACCGACTGGTCGCATTTTTATAGTTCTATGTTTAGAGTGATTATATGCATGAACCAAATCATTTAAAATCGATAGCCATTTGTAGTTACCATTAAAACTGAATTCTTTCCACATCTTCTCCTTAAGGGTTCGATTGAAGCGTTCAACAATTGATGCTTTTACATTACTATATGTCGAATAATAATTAATATTATACGTCTTCATTAAATCCTGAAAGATTTTATTGAAAAACTCTTTGCCATCAACGGTTTGTAGATTTTTTGGTGTTCTACGGGAACTGTCAAAAATAGATTTTATAGCTCCTGTAGCAGATGATGACATCTTATTTTTCAAAGGAACTGCCCACGCATACTTTGAAAAAGTATCGATCACTGTCATTATGTAGTTATACCCATTGTTCTGTTTACTGTAAGGTATCATTTCTACCAAGTCTGCTTGCCACAAGTCATCAAACCCCTTAATTACAACTCGACGACTGATGAAATTCCTTCGTGCAGGCCTATGCAATTCCTCAACAACATTTCTCTTACACATATTGCAATGGAATGAATAAAAAAACAAAGTACTACGAATGAAAATAAGCTTGTTGAAACTTGTTTTATTTACTTTAATTTTCCATACAATGACATCAATTTCTTAAGTCTAACCATTTTATATTCTATCGTATAACATGCACAAGTATCAGGATCATCCTTGCATAAGTTTGATGACCAAGGACAGTTTACAAAATGACAGCCATTATCAGATGTTGTGCGAGACACGTTCTCAAATTTCCTTAGAAAGGCAATACATCCTATAATCTCCCGGTAATGTTCCTTTAGTAGAGTGTATTGATTCGTTTTTAAGAACTGTAAAAACTCATCGAAAATCAAAGAAATGTTTATGTTAGACATTGTTTCTGATGAACTACCAAATGCGTACTGATAGATTTTCATAATCAATTTTTTTTTAAGTTGGTGGAAATTGCATATTTTTCTTTTCTACTATATTGGAATTACTTTTATTATATTCATCGTACTTCTTGAGGATATCAAGAAAATAGTTCTTAAATTCATTCAACAAATTGAGTGCATTCAAATTTTGTTCATCAATGTATTACCTCAATGTTTTATCGTTGTTTTCTAATTTCTCATCGATGGCAAGAAGATAATTTTTTAATACTTCATTCGTTTGATTATCGACATAGCTTTTTGTTGTTACGTCATCTTTGTCAGTGGGTTCTTTAATGTTTTTCAAAGCTTTATGCTCACCATCAAAATATCCACTCGGTTTTAACGTTTTCGTAGTTTCAGTATTTATAGTCTCCATGAGTGCATTAAAATTACTATCAACATACTGTCGAAGAATAAATATTGATTTATCTTGAAAGTCAATATTATCATCAATATATTCCTTGTTGGCCGCCTGGTGTAGCGTAGTGGGTTTCCCAACATTATCTACACATTTTCCTTCAATATTAAAATTACCATCCGGTAGTAGTTTAAATCCTTCACCTGGAGGTCCTTGAGGACCAACTATTGGTCTATAAAATCGGTTGGAGCTTCTTCCAAATTTATCGACACTCATTCTGTTAAATAATGATGTGCTTGTCAAGAATTTTGGTTAATAAATGATATTTGATTCACGCAGCTCTTCGACAAATGAGTTTATCTCATTTTGATGATTATTATTGTCGGCTCTTTGAGAGGCAATTAAAAGTCTTAGTCTATCTACGAGTTCATTGGGATCATCCCAATAGATAAAATCAATATTATTATTTGAGTATAGCATGTTAGATGAATTACTGTATGCTTTACCAGTTTTCCTTTTGAAAGCTCTAGTAATTTTCGAATAATTTGCTTATACTTTTGACCTCTGTTGCCTTTAATTTGTTCGTTATTATCAAAGTTTTTCATATGCACATTTGTTTTTTGTAATATTTTCTGATAATGATCCAAATCGTCATTATTATACTTGACTTTTCGTGGATTTTTGCGGAAAATTAATTCATAAAGACCATCTGTGCCCTTGAAGATTTCATCGTCAATAACGAAATCATTTTGCTCGGTGATTAGAAAACTTGATCTACCTAATTTCGTTGAATTTGACTGTACATCGAAATAGGGACCATAGATTTTGTCACGATTCGCATCTGATGGCGTTGATCGATTGAGCGGGGTACTTTGATCAAGATTATCGCTATCGAAATTTGTGGGTGTTCTAATTGAAAAGTAAATTCAACACTCTCCTTAAATTATGACTTTCTTTAATGGTGATGACGAGCTTTGAAAATGTAACCGTCGTCGTTTACGTTTCATCGTTTCATTTGTATCTTTCACTGTATCGCTATTTCGAGTGTTGTCACTTTTAACATTTTTCACGATTTCTTTTAAGGGTTCAACTATTGGCTTAAAAGTACGTTCAAACTCTGTTTCTTTCATAATTCTTCCAGTCTTGAGGAGTGTATACTTTTTCTGCAAGGCTTTCTTTGTTTTTATAAGATCTTTAAGTATCGATGACCAAGACCCCATACGCATCTTTCCAGCATTTGGAACATAGCTCCTTGAATTGATTAAATGTCATATCTGAATTTATATGATCATTGTGTATATGTTTAAGATTAAGTTCATCTTGTTTAAAAAGAATTATATAGTTTGCATTGTCTCGAATCAAATGCTCTGGTATATGTATATAAGATTGACACAAGTAGAAACTATCCAGTCCATTATGTCGTCCCATACAGAAATAATCCCTGATGTTATTTTGTTTATCACAGGCTAGATCATCAAATATAAATATTGAATTTCGATTCGATTCGGAAGGTGACATAATTTCACAATTATTTGAAAATTCGCTGTATCCCATTTCTTTGATAATTAATTTTGGTGGGGGCGAAAGCCCCCATTTATTTGGCTTATTACAAGCTACAACTAACTTAAGGCTAAAACTTAAAACTAAAACTTAAAACTAAAACTTAAAACTAATACTTAAAACTAAGACTTAAAGTTAAGGAGAATGGTGAAGGAGTTCGGTTTTGAGGCCGGTAAATAGAAAAGACGAGGGCATCGTAAATTTCGTGGGTTGGTATTGAAAAAATCGAATTATAAAGAGATGCGCAATCGACATAGCCTGAAAGAAGTCGATGAATGAAAAGAATGTCTGCAACATCTCTGCGTTTCTCTAGAGTACTCAGGTTGATGAGGTTGAGGCGGTCTTGATAGGGAGGCAAGATAAATGGATCGTTCCAAGGAAGACCTCGAAGGGCAAATCGAAGAAATCGACGTTGAACATTCTCGATTCTGGTCACATGAACTTGCTGAAAGGGTGACCACGCTTGACTGGCATATTCAAGGAGGGGGCGCACAAAGGTAATGTAGAGGGATCTGGTCACGTAAGGGTCGGAGAATTCTTTGGACCATCGTTTGACAAAGCCAAGTGATGAGTTAGCTTTACGAATTATCTCATCAATATTTGAACGAAAATTTAGTTCCCTATCGTACAATCTTCCAAGATCACGGAGAGATTGAACGATGGATATAGGTTGACCATGCAGAAGGTAAAGGCGGGCGGAGGACACGTGGTGCTTACGTGATAAGGTAATGGATTGACATTTGGCGATATTGAGCTCTAAGCGATTTTCTAGGCACCAGTTCGAAAAACTATCAAGGTCTTGTTGAAGGAGGCAGTAGTCATGTGCTGAAGAGATGGCTTTGAAAAATTTGGTATCATCAGCGTACAGAGAGAGGGAAGAGTGTTTAATAACCCTCTCGACATCGTTTATGGTTAGAATGAAGAGAAGGGGACCTAGATGGCTGCCTTGCGGAACACCAGAGGTGGCCAAGAAGGGAGTCGGATAAGAAGGATCTGAAGCGAACTTTGTAAGAACGGTTTTCCAGGTAAGAAGATATCCATTTTAACAATATGGGTTGGAAACCGAGTGCAGACAATTTGAAGAGGATTAAGGTATGAGATATCTTATCAAAAGCCTTACTAAAATCAGTTGCAATAACGTCGATTTCTTTGCCATTCTCTAAGGCAGACAGGGCGAAGGACACGAATTCGACTAAGTTAGTGGTAGTTGACCAACCTTTCAGAAAGCCGTGTTGGGTGGGAGAGATAAGAGACTTGCACTGAAAGCTTAAGGCTTCGTATAAAATACTTTCGAAAAGTTTGGGTAGATGAGAAAGTTTAGCAATGGGGCGATAGTTTGTTACCTCGTTCTTTGATCCCTTTTCGTGAATGGGGGTTATGAAAGAGGTCTTCCAAATCTGAGGGAATTCTCCTAGTGATAGATACAAACGGAAGAGGTGAGAGAGGGGGAGGGAGAGAATGGAAGAGCATTTTTTAAGAAAAATGGCAGGGAGACCATCTGGGCCGGGTGAGAATTCATCATTAAGATTTTGTAGTTTATTTTCAATTACAGCAGGATCAAAAGGCAGGGACAGAAAGGGGCCAACGGAGAAGTTAAGAAGGTGAGTGAAGTAAGAGGGGTCTGGTTCAAAAGAGTTGTCGGCGAAGGATTGTTTAAAATAGGTGGCAAAAAAGTTGGCAATGGTTTGCGGATTAGTTGAAGATATGTTTTCAAAAGAGAGGGACGGAGGGTAACCGTCAGATTTTTTTTTTATAGTTGACGAATTGAAAAAATGACTTAGGGTCGTTTATAAGATTTGCTTTCGCGTTAATTAGGTGCCGCTGGTAGAGAGAGTTATAAAGATGATTGAATTGAAGGTAGGAACCTAGATAGTTGGAATAGTCGAAAACAGAATTGGTAAGAAGGAAAGCTGCCCATAACTTGTTTCTCTTGTTACGTAAGGCGCGAAGTTCGCGATTATACCAACTGGGGGGGATGAAGATGAAGTTTTATGACGAGAAAAGGGGACATAAAGAGAAATGGAATTAAACATTTCTCTGTAAAAAAATGTGAGGGCTTCGTTTAAGGATAAGTTAGCAAAATCAAAGGAACATCTACTCAGATAGGCATTTATTTTGCGGAAATTAGCTTTATGAAAGTCGTAAGAAGTGTGAAATGCAGGAGGTGTAGATTGAAGTGGAGAATTGAGGAAAAGTGAAAGAAGAAGGGGAGGATGAAAGTTATTAATAGTTGACAGAGTTAGGGGACAAAGCGAGATTGAGGAATTAATGGGATCAGTTGTGAATATAAGGTCTAATTGCCTTCCTAGATTTTATTATTTTTTTTTCAAGTATACATACTTTGGTTGATGTAGAGACTTTGAATATATGTAAAGGTTTTCAAATTTTAAACCATTGGGATCTAGAAGAATGCTCAACATGACATTTGTTTTTCCACAATTTGATGGACCCACAATGATCCCTCGAGTACTATTCGGAAATAATGGTCCGTGCTTCTTTTTTTCTCTAATTTTTCTATTCGTATCGAAATTCTTAACTTTAATGATATCTGGTTGCTTTATGAACCTCATTTTACTGACTGAAACAGATCAGTATAAAACATTATGTTTTATAGCCCATCAGTTCATAATTGATTAACACGTACAATAATAAAGTGATATAATGATAGATTATCGAGTGAATCGCATCAGTTGCAAACATTCATTCCAGGGATACGGACTAGTAAATTCCATAATTAATAAATTACCATTTGAATTACATCTTCCATCGTATAATTTTTGTGGTCCCGGAACCAAGCTAAAGGAACGACTCGCAAGAGGAGATCGAGGAATTAATCATTTGGATGAAGCGTGTCGAGAACACGATAATGCGTATGCAAATAATAAAAACTTGAGTGATAGACATATTGCAGATAAAATTTTAACCGAAAAGGCTTGGCAAAGAGTAAAAGCTAAAGATTCATCAGTATCGGAAAAAGTAAATAGTCTGTTGGTTACGAATATTATGAAGGTTAAATCTAAGCTTGGTATGGGTATACAAAATATTAAGACTGGAAAACAAAAAAGTCGTCATCGTCAACGTAATCCTTCAAAGTGCAAAAAAAATAATTTATTTAAAGAGGCAGTTAAGGAGGCAGTTATAAGAAAACCGAGAAGCGAGGACCCCTCCGAAATTGTAGGAGCTGCCTTAGAATGTTCTTAGAAATAAACGACAGACTATTGCAATTCCACAGATTATACTATTACCAAAAATTGGTGGCTTCTTACCATTGTTAATTATCTTTGCTGGACTATCAGCGATTGGATCTCTATCTGGAGGAGCTGCTGCAATAGCCAAAGCAGTAAAGGATACAAGAGTTGCTAAGCAACAGTTAGAAGAGAATAAAAGACATAACCAAGCCATGGAAGCAGTGCAAATTAAGAATGGTAAAGGACTTTATCTTCAACCATATAACAATGGATTGGGACTTTTTCTAAAACCATCAGATTCAAACAACTATTAGAATCGCTACCCAATCATCCCCTATCAAATATTGACATTACAAACTTTGCAAAGGAAAACATAGCACATTTTGGTGGTGTTTTCATGCGAAACACATTACCAGTAAAACCTTTAGTGAACGGATGTGATGTAATTAATTTAGATTATGGACGCCGACCGGGCACTCATTGGGTAGCATACACTAAGAAGAACAATAACATTAAATACTTTGACAGTTTTGGTAACTTAAAGCCTCCCATTGAAGTTGTCAAATATTTAATCAAAGATATAAATTACAACTACAACAACTGTCAACAATTTAATACCTACATATGTGGTCATTTATGTTTGAAATTTTTAATTGATTCAATAAATAAATAAATCAAAAAGAAATCTCTTTCAATTCTATTTCAATAGCAATGTCATTAACACTTACACTAAGCGGAAATAATTCCACTCTAACTGCGGACTATTTCCCCCTGATTGTCTTAACTTCTGATTATGTGTGTGGTTTAATTGATTTTCAAACTTATAATTCTATACCTAATGTAGATAACGTAAATAATTTACTACACTTCGGTGAGGATGTGATTGCACTTCCTATCGGTTCATATGAGATTAAAGATATTGTAATATGCGAGCTACGACCCGATATTCTGTGAAATTTATTTCTTTATTTTCTAGTCTATAGAACAACTCAAGTTCACACTATACTATTCTTCACAAATTCTTTTCTTACAAGGTCTCTTTCCTCTCAAATCCCTTTATCTTCTTTCAATTACTTAATTCACAAATCCAAACTAATTACTTCTTCTTGTTAACTCTCAACTTTCGTTTTATCACAAAATTACAACTTCGCCCATTATCACTTTTCCAATCTCTTCGCCACGGTTCTAAACCAACTGCCTGGTTTCGATCGCCATCTGTCCTTAAATAGCCGCAATTCTAATAGCCAGAAACTTCTAGCAAATTCTTCGAAAACGGGAATAAGAAAATTCTGATGTAATAATTCCAGGATGACAGCCGCAGCCAATAATCTCTTGTTCTCTCTTATCCGTGATATTATCCGAACTGTGGAGACTAATTGCAGACACGAACCTCGAATGAAAAGACACTTCGGACCAAAATTCTGCCAGAATGAAAAGACACTTCGGAATTTGTTGCATTATGCTACATTATGTTACACTGCCCCCCTCTTAGACTTGTTCGTCCCGAACAAGTGCGTCCTCACATCGGCCATTGTATCGACTCAGTCGGTCCACATGAACCACTTTCATTTTGGCCCTTGGTCCTCGCTCTATGCGGTAGACAACATCGTTGATGCGGGTTATTATTCTGTAGGGACCCTCCCAGTTCTGCTGCAACTTAGGTGATTTCCCCTTTTGGCGATGGGGATTATACAGCCACACTAGATCTCCCTCCTGGAATCCTGACGTTGTTGGATTGGCATCATACCTGGTCTTCATGCGGTCGCTCGTCATCTTAATCTGGCTTCTGGTTCTTTGGTGTATGTCCCTAAGCCTTTCCCTAAGGTCCGCCACGTACTCTTCTTCATTTCTGGGCTCATTGGTAGGGGATCCAAATTTCACCTCACTGGGTAACCGAGCTATTCCACCAAACAAGATTTCGAACGGCGTATGTCGAGTAGTGCTATGCACGGCACTTCTATAGGCCATCAAAAACAAGGGAATCTGCCGGTCCCAATCCCGTTGGTAGTCACTTACGACCTTCGAGAGATGTTCGTAAAAAGTCCTATTGAAACGCTCCACCATACCGTCCGACTGTGGATGAAGCGGGGTTGTCCGTGTCTTTTTGATTCCGAGTTCCGGCCACTTACTAAAGTAGTCTATTACTACGAGTATATGCCGATTACCATTGTCGGTTTCCGGAAAGGGCCCTGCGATGTCAATGGCGATTCGTTCGAAAGGTGCTCCCACGTTGTATTGGTGCATCTTACCTCGAGTTTTGATTCTCGGACCCTTGCTAGCTGCACACACGTCGCATTTTCTGCACCAGTCTTCGACATCTTCCTTCGCTTTTAACCAATAAAAACGTTCTCGTACCTTTTCTAGCGTCTTATTCACTCCCAAGTGGCCTCCGGACGCCCCGCCATGCATTTCCTGTAACACCTCCTTGACCCTCGTCCGCGGTACGACAAGCTGCATTACAAATGACTTTCCGTCGGAGGATTCTCATTTGCTTTTCAGAACACCTTCTTGGACATGGTGGGAGTCCCAGGGAGGCAAAATACGCCTTTAAGGTCGGGCTTCTGTGAGAGATGTTCTGATGATCCGGTTTCTCCATGTTCTCCTTCCAGGCCAGAATCGGCTCGATATCCGGGTCTTCCTTCTGAGCGTTCCGGATCTCATCTACGCTCCAGCCGGCGATAGGTTCGGCTCTCATTCTTTGGATGGAAACCAGCTCCCGTTCTTCCTGACGCGCACAATGTTTACAATCCGCTCTGCATGGTCTCCGGGAGAGTGCATCCGCATTAGAGTGGAGTTTTTCTTTATGATGCTGTATTTCGTAGTCGTATATTTGCAGCCTTTCGATCCATCTTGCGACCTGACCCTCAGGACTCTTGAACTGTAATAGCCATTTTAAGGCTGTATGGTCTGTGGGAAGAACGAGCTTTCTCCCATAGAGGTATTTGTGAAAATGCTTCGTAGCCAAGATCAAAGCTAGAAGTTCCCGCCTTGTCACGCAGTAGTTCCTTTCTGGCTTAGAGAGCACCTTGCTGAAGTACGCAACCACCTTCTCTTGGCCATCATGCACCTGGGAGAGTACGGCTCCTATCCCGACATTACTAGCATCTGTATCCACAATGAACGTTTCCCCGGGAGTGGGGTAAGCTAGTATCGTGGCATCGCATAGCCGTTGTTTAAGTGCCTTGAAGCTCTTCTCGCACTCAATTGACCATTTGAATTGTTTTCCCTTTTCCGTCAACTGGTGCAGGCTCTTTGCGATCCCGGCAAAATAACTCACGAACCGTCTGTAGTAGGCGGCTAGGCCCAGGAAGCTCCTTAATTGGTGTTTATCCTTGGGGACTGGCCAGTTTTTCACCGCTTCGACCTTCTCTGGATCGGTTCTCACTCGTTTCGCTGAAATTATGTGCCCCAAGTACTTGACTTCCGCTCTAAGCAGGGCGCTCTTCTTGGGGTTGAGCTTCAGGTGGGCACTTCGAAGCCTTTGAAACACATCCCTTAGATTGTCTCGGTGTTGCGCAAATGTTTTTCCTACGACGATGACATCATCCAAGTATACCAAACAGGTTCTTCATGTTAACCCTTGCAGGACACATTCCATCAATCGCTCGAAAGTCGCCGGAGCATTGCACAGCCCGAATGGCATTACCGTGAATTGCCATAGCCCATTTCCTGCGGTGAAGACGGTTTTCTCCCGGTCTTCTGGATGGATCTGTACCTGCCAGTAGCCACTCTCCAATTCGAGAGTGGAAAACCATCGGGCTCCTGATAGTGTGTCCAGCGTGTCGTCAATCCGTGGCAGAGGATAGCTGTCTTTCTTGGTGACGTAATTGAGCTGCCGATAGTCCACGCAGAACCGCGTGGACTTTTGGAACTTTCAATCAGACCTTCTTTCTCCATTGCTGACACCATCTTTGCAACTTCTGTCTGCTTTGCCAATGGAAGGCGCCTAGCAGGCTGACGAATTAGTCTAGTATCACCAGTGTCTATTCGATGTTGTACCTGGTGTGTTCGGCCGTATTCTCCGTCCTGTGAGGCAAATACATCAGCATACTCATTGATAAGATTCTCTGCCATAGTTCGCTGCTCCTGATTCAGCTCACTGGACTGGAGAATCGTCTCTCTCGTTTCCGCTGTCCGAGGTGATGGGAGAGGTTTTGGAGCATCACGTTCAGATATTGTTGCAACGGCGGTAATCGGCGTGCATTTTCCAGTCACCTCCCCTCGCCTTAGTTTGACAGTATGTGGTCTTGCGTTCAAAACTCTCACTGGAACCATGGTGTTCTTTGGTTCGACTAACGTCTTTCCCACGATGTAGTCTTGAGAATTCTTCTCTGGGTCTGGTTCTACTATGTAGAATCGGTGGCTCCCAAGATCACCTTCCAGCTTCGTCCAAATGATTGTCTCTGAAGACGGCGGCAAAACTTCGTCTTTGCTGATGACTGTCCTGAGAGTTACGGCATTCTCGTTTCCGTACACCATCGGAATCTCCACATTTCGATACCTCAGTACTTGCATCCCGATGTCCAAGATTACTTCATTTGCTTTCATGAAGTCTATTCCGATGATGCACTCGTCGCATATATCTGCCACCAGAAACGCAAGGGAGAACGTCAGTCCCGCCAGAGTAATCGTAAGACGAACTTCTCCAAACACCTTCGCCATTTCCCCTGTTGCAGTCTTCAGGCAGTAGCTGTTGGTGTTGTGCAGCCAGGAGCTTCTGACGATATCTCTTCTTACAATGGAGGCAGTGGCACCTGTGTCGGTGGTGGCTACGCACTTCTTCTTGTTGATTAGTGCCTGCACTGTCAGGCTCTTGTTACCCCGTTTGGTTTGCGAAACTTGAATAATGGTCCTGGGGGCCTCGATTCCAGTAACCAACTTCTGTCCCGCGAAGTTGGTCCTTACGCATTTTCCGATTGCTGGTTTTGGGAAGTCTGACTGACAGGATGGGTGTTATCACCGCCAGATGCTTCCTCTGCTTCTCCTACTTCCGCAATGTGGACAATTTCCTCGTCTAGGTGCACTTCTGCACTGCCGTTGTAGGTGTCCGGTTTGGTTGCAATCCAGCAACGGATTTGACTTCCGCGAGCTTTGTCTTCATCCATGAAGGCTGTTTTCTGGCATGAGCATTCCACGACGGACATTTCCCTGACACATCCTTACAGCCATTTGCAGTTGTCTGTCTTCTATGGCCTGAATAAAAGCTTCCACCGCCATTTCGTTGATAAGCACCTCACCGGCTTTAGGGTATGAAAGATGGGCTAGTCGCTCTATATCCGCTTGCAACTGTTGGAGCGTTTCCCCCCTTTTCTGGACTCGACTACGCAGCTGAACCCTGTACACCTGCTGCATGTGTTCATCCCCAAACCGCATCTCGATAGCCTGAACCAGAGAGTCGTAGTTCTGCTGTTTATCTTCCGGGATGGTCTGCAAGAGCTCCGCAGCTGAACCCCTCAGTGCAAGCGTGAGTGCAATAGACTTCTCTTCATCATCCCAGCTATTGGTCATTGCGGCCGCTTGGAATTGCCTCTTATAAATTGGCCATGATGTTTGACCATCGAAGATAGGAGGCTGCATCTCCTTCCTTCTCAGACCATCAGTGGGATATTCCCGTGCTTTCTGTCTCTTCACGTTGCTGAGTTCCTTAGCAAGATTTTCGGCTTGCTTTTCTACTTTTTCAAACTGAGTCTCTATCTTCCCGAACTGAGTTTCATGCTTCTCAAAGTTTTCATCGAATCTAGTTTCGACTTTTTCGAGTTGCGTCTCGACCTTCTCGATTTTCTCTTCGATCGCTTCGAATTTTGATTCCAAGTTCTTGTTTTGCTCATCAAGTTTGCTTTCCAGAGCATCTAGAGAATTCTTTTGTTCGTCCATTGCTTTCTTTTGTTCGTCCAGCTTAAGTTCTAGAGAATTCCTTTGGTCGTCTATTGCTTTCTTTTGTTCGTCCATGACTAACTTAAGTTGCAGGAGCAGACTTGTTATACCCGAGTCGGCTGCTGTACTTGCTGGTTCCTCTTCCACGTCAAACTCTACGTCGTGCGGATTTTCACCTTCCTGCGTTACTGCTTCTTCCAGACGAATCAGTAGGGCATCTTTTCCCCCAGTTGTGTCGAGGTTCCGCTTACTGAGTTCTGCCTTTAGTTGAATTATAGTTAGTTTTCCCAATTTGCGACCCATTTTGCGAAACTAATTAACTCAACACAGAAATCGTTTTTTTTTCTTCTATTTTTTTGCGCAATTTCACACCGCGGAAATAGTTATCCACAGAATGTAATATGCGAGCTACGGCTCGAGTAGATAAAATGATATTCTGTGAAATTTATTTCTTTATTTTCTAGTCTATAGAACAATTCAAGTTCACACTATACTATTCTTCGCAAATTCTTTTCTTACAAGGTCTCTTTCCTTTCAAATCACTTTATCTCCTTTCAATTACTTAATTCACAAATCCAAACTAATTACTTCTTCTTGTTAACTCTCAACTTTCATTTTATCACAAAATTACAACTTCGCCCATTATCACTTTTCCAATCTCTTCGCCACGGTTCTAAACCAACTGCCTGGTCTCGATCGCCATCTGTCCTTAAATAGCCGCATTTCTAATAGCCAGGAACTTCTAGCAAATTCTTCGACCACTGAAATAAGAAAATTCTGATGTAATAATTCCAGGATGACACCTGCAGCCAATAATCTCTTGTTCTCTCTTATCCGTGATATTATCTGAACTCTTGAGACTAATTGCAGACACGAACCTCGAATGAAAAGACACTTCGGACCAAAATTCTGCCAGAATGAAAAGACACTTCGGAATTTGTTGCATTATGCTACATTATGTTACAATATTAATAACTTTATTCAAGAGATTCTCAAACAAGTAAATGATGATGATTCTGAAAAAAAAAACCCATAATCAAAATAAAAGCAAACAATAATACTTTAAAATGTGAAATTTATAGCATTAAAGAAATTGATTTCTCCCATCCTAATACGATTGGTTCGCTTTAGGATTCAGCAAGAAAAAATTATCTGCAAATGTAACACATGAATCAGATCTCTAAGTTGACATCAATAGAGTGAACATTGTTCAAATTGATTGCAATTTAATCGATGGAACATTTATCAATAACCGTTCGGCTCATATACTACATGAATTTTCTGTGAAGGTTAGCCCAGGGTATAAAATAATTGAAGTACCACGAAATGTCATCTATTTACCCGTGAACGTTAAGAGGATAAGTTCTATAACTATAAATCTCTTTGATCAAGACGGAAATCATATAAATTTCAGAGGTGAAACCATAACCGTTCGATTACATCTCAAACCTCAATAATGATAATATATGATAATTCTTCTTTACACTCATCAAATTATTTCTATAAAAGAATGCAAAGTACTAACAATTCTATCAATATACTGGGATACAAGTTGAAAAATTAAAAAAACTAAAATCCACCATTGATAACGAACAAAAGAGAGAGAAAGAGAGAGAGAGATGTTGAATATTTTTGAAGAACCAACATTTGATGAGAGTATTTCAAAATTGGAATATCATACATACTCACCATATTTGAATAATTTCGAGAAAAATGATATTATTCAAATTTGTGTCCAACATCAAAATCTTAATATTTTACCTTCAGAAAGCTACATTTATATTGAAGGCACTGTTTCGAAAACTGATGGATCTGCAGTTGCGAAAACAAAACTTATAAATAATGGAATAGCTTTCTTATTCGACGAAATTCGTTACGAATTAAATGGTATTGAAATTGATAGCAATCGTAATGTTGGCATCACATCAACTATTAAAAACTATATATCTTTAAATGAAAGTGATATGCTGCTTAATGCATCTTGGTCACCAAATTCTTCAATCAATGTTAATGGTTTCAACTTTAATTTTCGTATACCCCTAAATAAATTATTAGGATTTGCTGAAGACTACAAGCGAATAATTCCGAACGGTCGACATGATTTAATTCTAACACGCTCACGCACTGATGAAAATTCATTAATCGCTGAAGAGGATGAAAAAGCAAAGACAAACTTGCTTTAGGTACAATGGAAAATTCCTCATATTACATTGGCCGATTCTTTCAAGTTAAAACTGTACAAACCTATTAATAATGGGCAAAACGTAAAGATTGCTTTCCGAAACTGGGATCTATATGAATATCCTGCATTACCTAACACCAATCATCATATTTGGAACGTGAAGACAACCTCTCAAATGGGGAAACCACGCTATATCATCCTTGGTCTGCAAACCAATAAACGAAATTTACTTAAAGGAAATCCAACTATTTTTGATTATTGCGATGTAACTAATGTGAAAGCCTATTTAAATTCTGATGCTTATCCATGTGAAGATTTAAATTTATCATTTGATAAAAGTAATCACAGTTTACTTTACAATATGTACTGTGATTTTCAAAAAAAAAACTACTATAATCGATTAATTGCTGAACCGTTATTATCAACAGATACGTTTAAATCTCAAGCGACAATTTTCATAATAGATTGTCGACATCAAAGTGAAATAATCAAAAACAGACCAGTTGATATTCGCATTGAAATCAAAACAGCAAAAATAAACCCTTCTAATACATCAGCATACTGTTTAATGTTGCATGAACGTATTGTAAACTATAATCCCTTGAATCAAATAGTTTTTCGCGAAATGTAATAAGTTAGTTGAATGTCAGCTTTTATTCAGTAAACATTCGAACGCACAAGGCTTTAATTGAGAAAATAACAAGTTTATCGCAAAAGAAGTATCTATACTGCACAATGATTATCATCATCATTTCATTATAAAACCTCCATTCAACTCTAATAAGCTGTTACCATCGCTAAGGAGACAAGCTCAATGGCTTTATCAGAAAAAAAAAATCTTGAGTTTCATTGTTTTCGATGTCTCTGATTGTACTTGGTATGTGTGAACAAGATGTGCTCAGCTAAAGAAAGAAAATTTTGGCCATGTTGTGTAATCATTTGAGTATACAAAAAAATTTAGCTAATCAGTTGTTTAGTATTTAAAGAAATCACTGATCGATACTGAGCACAGATAAAATGGATCGAAGTAAAACGAAAGAAGGTGTAAATAGGAAGGATAGTCTTCGTAAAAAAATTGAATATGCTTTGAAAAGCAATCCATTGGCAAACAGATTTGGTAGAAATGATACCCTATAGCAGAGAAAATAATATGTATAATTATTTATTGACTGTAATTGATACTTTCTCAAAGTATGCGTGGGCAGTTCCTTTGAAGAATAAGACGGCATCATCCACTACAGAACCTATGAAATCAATTTTCAATAGTTCCCATCGAGTACCAAAAAATCTACAAACAGATGATGTTAAGGAGTTTTTTAATAACGTCATTCAGAATTTGATGAGAATGTACAAGATTAATCATTATTTAACTTATAGTTCATTGAAAGCGTCAATTGTTGAACGCTTCAATAGAACTCTTAAGGAGAAAATGTGGCGAGAATTCAGTTTTAATGGTAACTATAAATGGTTACCCATTCTAAAAGGCTTGCTCCATACATATAATAATTCTACACATAGAACAATAAAAATGCGACCTGTTGATGTGAATAAGAAAAATGCCAACGATCTCCTATCATCAGTTTACAATCGCATTAAAAACGCTCCAAAGGGAAAATTTAAATTTGGTGATCAAGTTCGAATAAGCAAGTTTAAACATGCCTTTGAAAAAGGCTACACACCCAACTGGTCCATAGAAGTATGCACCATAAGAAAAGTAAACATGACTAATCCTGTCACGTATGTATTTACTGGATGACTTTCAGGGTCAATCCATCCATTGTTCTTTCTATGAAATGGAACTACAAAAAACCAACCATCCCGATATATTTCTAGTGAAAAAAGTGCTGAAAACCAATGGTGATCAAGTATATGTAAAGTGGCTTGGATTCACCAGTAATCATAATTCATGGATAAATAAAAGTCAGCTGTTATGATAGAACAGTACAGAGCTTATAAAATCATCATCATCGTCGACAATAAAGAAAAGCATCATGGACATAGAAAAAGATTTAGTTATAGAGTGTACTGTAATAAAAACATCTAGTGTAGGATATCTTATTCGCTTGCCTAATAATAAAGAAGAACTATTGAATTGGACTAACTATAAAAGAAGAATATACCGACCATTTGTTAATGAATTAATTAAATGTAAAATTATAAATGAAAAGGATGGATACATTGACTTGATTAATGTTGAATAATAAATAAAACACACAGTTATAAAAAAAGCTTTATTTTGTATGTTTGTTTGGCTTTCCTCATGTCTAACAATTCATAATTCGATTTGTAATCTGTATCATATTTTGTTATGTGCTCGATTTCTCCATTGCTCAAAATCCGTTCAGATTTATATTCAGGATACTCAAAACATTTAATTATCAAGGATTTTCTCACGAAATTACTATCGTAAGAACATCGAATTTTTAGTTCCTTGTTTTCATCAAACTCCAACTTGAAATGCCTATAAAAGATGTATTGACTCTCAATATAACCAGCAATATTTATTTCCTTTCGTATTGTAACATAATGTAGCATAATGCAACAAATTCCGAAGTGTTTTTCATTCTGACATAATTTTGTTCCGAAGTGTCTTTTCATTCGAGGTTCGTGTCTGCAATTAGTCTCCACAGTTCGGATAATATCACGGATAAGAGAGAACAAGAGATTATTGGCTGCAGCTGTCATCCTGGAATTATTACAACAGAATTTTCTTGTTCCAGTGGTCGAAGAATTTGCTAGAAGTTTCTGGCTATTAGAAATGCAGCTATTTAAGGACAGATGGCGATCGAGACAGAGTAGTTGTGGGGACACACTGGCCCTCTATGGAGCGGTACGGAGCAACAACCACAAAAGTGCTGCCTACTTTTATAAATAGTTTCATCCCTTTTTCTTGTTATATGTCTATCTCTTTTTCATGTTTTTAAAAGATTCATTCGTTCCTTTGTTTAGTAGAGAAGCACGCATATTAGTTACATTTTTTGTTCGTCATTACTTTAAAATAAATATTAATCAATTTGAATTTGGGATTTGAACCCCCACAATTGGTGACCCCGTCAAAGTACGCAAAAATAATAAAAAAATCTAGCAAAATGCCGCTCATGCGCTCGCCACAGAAGAACAATGAAGAAGCGCAACCTATTATTTCCACCGAAGCGGAGCAGCCGCAAGCAAGTGTTTCAACGAACCTCTTCACAACTAACACAGACCAAGTGCACACACAAGTGGACCGAATTGAGCGTGCAGAACTACCACCATTCTGGAGTTCGCATCGAGTCACAGTTCCATAGCAGACGGATAACTGCCGAATTAACAAAATATCACGCTGTCATCGCCGTCTAGACCAGGATACACTATCCGTTATAGAGCACACCATTGTCAACCCTCCTGCTCAAGATAGGTACAGAACCTTAAAAGAGGCCCTATTGAACCATTTTTCAATTTCGCAGGAACGACAGTTTAAAACACTTGTCTCGGGGCTAGAACTGGGTGGCCGACGTCCATTAGACCTTCTGGCGGAGATGCATCGGCTAGGTGGCAACCTGCTAGACGCCACTTTCACCAGAACACTCTGGCTCGACCGCTTTCCACCGCATGTACAAGTTGTTCTCGCCACGGCTGACGGACTTGACAACAGCGCCCTCGCTCAACTTTCAGATAGAATAATGGACATTCAACACCACCAGAATATTGGACAACTTATGCCTATTTCCCGATTCAACGAACCCAAAGATGTGAACGAACAGGTTCAAGAGCTCTCCAGGCAAGTCGAGAAGTTGTCGCTGAAGTTGGACCGATTCATGGCAAGTTGCAAAGACAACCGTTCTCGCAGTGCCACTCCTGGACGGCGCAACAGGCTCAAGTCAAACGAGAACAAATCCGCAGCAAATGGCAGCAAGATTCAAACCTACGGAGATCGAGCTCTAACTCTTAACATAGGCTTACCTCGACCCATCCGCTGGATCTTCTGCATCGCTGACGTACCATATCCCATAATAGGCGCTGATCTCACAAACATGGCCTATTCGTCAACAATAAGCGCAGCCATCTGCTAGACCCCACAACAGGATTACAGACAAAAGGTTCTCTAGCACCAGCTCCTATCGTTTCCGTCACCTCCATAAACGAAAGAAATAAGCACCACTCCATCCTCAAAGAATTTCCAGAACTACTTGGAAATCCATTCAACAGTTCAGGGACAAAACACTATGTGAGGCACCACATCTCAACCACGGGACCTCCGTGTGCTCAACGTGTCAGACAGCTGTGTCCAGAACGACTCAAAGTAGCTAAGGAGGAATTCAAGCTTACGATGGAGCTGGGACACATCAGACCATCCAAAAGCGCATGGGCCAGTCCGCTTCACATGACAAAAAAGAAAAGTGGAGAATGGAGGCCATGCGGTGACTATCGCAGGCTCAACGCTCAGACGTTACCCGACCGCTATCCGATATCTCTTCTGCAGGACTACGTAACAGTTGTCGCCAGTAAGTCAATATTCTCAAGAATAGATCTCCGAAGAGCGTTTCACCATATTCCAGTCGAAGAAGATGACATCCCGAAGACCGCAATCATTACACTGTTCGGTCTGTTCGAATTTATCAGCATGCCGTTCGGTTTACGAAATGCAGCCCAATCGTTTCAGCGTTTTATCAACGAGGTGTTAACCGGATTTGACTTCGCTTACGCTTACATTGATGACCTGTTAATAGCCTCCAGTTCACCGGAAGAGCACGAACACCATCTCCGCTCAATCTTCCAACGCCTTAGCCAATATGGACTCTGTGTAAATGCTGACAAATGTTGTTTACGAGCAACAAGCGTAGATTTCTTAGGCTTTCGGATAACACCTCAAGGTTCATCGCCACTTCCAGACCGAGTCAAATCCATCCTCTAATTTCCGAAGCCTCAAACAATCTTGGAGCTCAGAAGATTCATCGGGTCAGTGAACTTTTATAGGCGCCATATAAAGAATGCTGCATCATCACAGGAATTTCTGAAGAATGCCAAGAAAAATGATAGGAGACTAGTTCCGTGGACAGCATCTACAGACGCAGCTTCGAAGAGATAAGAAAACAAGTCACTGAATCTACGCTGCTATCACACCCGATCCCTCACGCTAAACTCCGTCTCACCACCGACGCATCCAGTACTGCAATTGGAGGTGTACTCGAGCAGAACGTAGACAACAACTGGGAACCTCTCGCATTCTATTCGAAAAAGCTTTCATTAGCACAGAAAAACTACAGCACGTATGATAGCGAACTCACAGCCGTCTACGAAGCCATCAAGCATTTTCAACCATGGGTCGAAGGCAGAGAATTCTCAATCAGGACCGATCATAAACCACTGACTTTCGCCTTCCAACAGCGCTCAGACAAAGCTTCACCTCGTCAAGTCCGACAACTAAATTTCATCAGTCAGTTCACCACAAATCTACAGTACATAGCCGGCACAGAAAACAATGTAGCTGATGCACTGTCTCGTATTGATGCTATCAACCATCCATCAACCATAGATTTTCAAGAACTTTCAATAATGCAGGAAACCGATAATGAACTACAGCAACTCTTAAACCACAATAACACATCACTTAAACTGCAGAAAATAACTCATGGACCAGAGCAACAGGCTATTTACTGCGATGTCTCCAGCAACGACATTAGACCTTTTGTGCCGCAACTTTTGCGCCGCAAGGTCTATGAAATTTTCCACAACATGGCCCATCCCAGCGGACGAGCGACCAACAAAATCATTTCGCAACGCTACATCTGGCCGTCAGTGAACAAAGACATCACACAATGGGCACGGAACTGTCTACCATGCCAACGCTCAAAGGTGGGACGCCATGTTAACAATACACCAGCCACATTCACCGATCCAGACCAAAGATTCGATCACATACATATAGATCTAGTGGGCCCCATGCCAGAGTCCCATGGATTTAAGTACTGCATGACGATGATCGACCGATTTACAAGATGGCCCGAAGCAATACCTATAAAGGACATCACAGCCGATACCGTAGCTAACACATTTTTTACAAATTGGATCGCACGGTTCGGAACTCCCAAAATAATCACCACAGATCAGGGATCTCAATTTGAAAGTGCACTGTTCACATCCCTCTCTCGTCTGGTGGGTGGCAGACGCATCCGTACCACTCCATACCATCCGCAGGCAAATGGCATGGTAGAGAGATGGCATCGGACGTTAAAAGCAGCAATAATGTGTCATCAAAATCCGCTCTGGACACAAATACTACCAACGGTGCTCCTGGGATTAAGGACATGCTACAAAGCAGACCTCAAAGGATCACCAGCTGAATACCTGTACGGCACAACACTTAGAATTCCTGGGGAATTTTTCACACATGAGGAGCCACCTGAAGATCCACACTTCTTTCTAGATGATTTTTGAATTCACATGAGAAACGTAAAGCCCGCACCAGCATCTCATAAGTGTCGTCAGAAAACCTTTTGCTACAAGGATTTATATTCATGCACACACGTATTCCTTCGGCAGGATATGACAAAACGTGCCCTGCAACAGCCGTATTCTAGACCGCACAAAATAATAAAAACGGTAGATGACCGAGTATTCACCATTGATATAAACGGCAGAGAAGTGAATGTGAACGCCGACCGACTGAAGTCAGCGCACCTGGTAACTGATGACGTATTCGCATCAGTTGCAGCAACACCGAGATCATAACAACAAAACCAGCAGACAGAAGAATTACGTAACTACGAAAATAAAAAGCGAATAAAATTAAATACCAACATGACAGCAGTGACAGGTTTCTAAACCATATCGTTTCACTAGGCGGGAGTGGTGTGGGGACACACTGGCCCTCTATGGAGCGGTAGCGCAACAACCACAAAAGTGCTGCCTACTTTTATAAATAGTTTCATCCCTTTTTCTTGTTATCTGTCTATCTCTTTTTCATGTTTTTAAAAGTTTCATTCGTTCCTTTGATTAGTAGAGAAGCACGCATATTAGTCACATTTTTTGTTCGTCATTACTTTAAAATAAATATTAATCAATTTGAATTTGGAATTTGAACCCCACATAGTTGGGTGTGAACCGCACGAAGAGATTGTAAAAGTGATAATGGGCGAAGTTGTGATTTTGTTATAAAATGAAAGTTGAGAGTTAACAAGAAGAAGTAATTAGTTTGGATTTGTGAATTAAGTAATTGAGATAAAGTGATTTGAGAGGAAAGAGATTTTGTAAGAAAAGAATTTGCGAAGAATAGTGTAATATGCAGGCTACGGCTCGAGTAGATAAAACGATATTCTGTGAAATTTATCCGAGCTGTGGAGAGTAATTTCAGACACGAACCTCAAATGAAAAGACACATCGGAATTTGTTGCCTGTTTGAGGGCGTAGTTGTTATGCTACATTATGTTACACTGCCCTCCTCTTAGACTTGTTCGTCCCGAACAAGTGTGTCCTCACTTCGGCCATTGTATCGACTCAGTCGGTCCACATGAACCACTTTCATTTTGGCCATTAGCCTCGCTGGATGCGGTAGACAACATCGTTGATGCGGGTTATTATTCTCCTCTTAGACTTGTTCGTCCCGAACAAGTGTGTCCTTAATTCGGCCATTGTATCGACTCAGTCGGTCCACATGAACCACTTTCATTTTGGCCCTTGGTCCTCGCTGGATGCGGTAGACAACATCGTTGATGCGGGTTATTATTCTGTAGGGACCCTCCCAGTTCTGCTGCAACTTAGGTGATTTCCCCTTTTGGCGATGGGGATTATACGGCCACACTAGATCTCATTCCTGGAATCCTGACGTTGTTGCCTTGGAATCATACCTGGTCTTCATACGGTCGCTCGTTATCTTAATCTGGCTTCTGGTCCTTTGGTGTATGTCCCTAAGCCTTTCCCTAAGGTTCGCCACGTACTCTTCTTCATTTCTGGGCTCATTGGTAGGAGATCCAAATTTCACATCAATGGGTAAACGAGCTATTCCACCAAATAAGATTTCGAACGTCGTATGTCGAGTAGTGCTATGCACGGCACTTCTATAGGCCATCAAAAACAAGGGAATCTACCGGTCCCAATGCCGTCGGTAGTCACTTACGACCTTCGAGAGATGTTCGTAAAAAAGTCCTATTGAAACGCTCCACCATACCGTCCGACTGTGGATGAAGCGGGGTTGTCCTTGTCTTTTTGATTCCGAGTAGTTGACACATCTCTTGGAAGATTCTTGACTCGAAGTTCCGCCCTTGGTCAGAATGCAATTCCAAGGGCACACCGAATCTGCTCACCCAATTGTAGACGATCTGCTCCGCCAAGGTTCTGGCTTCCTGGTTAGGGATCGGAAACGCTTCCGGCCACTTACTGAAGTAGTCCATTACTACGAGTATATACCGATTACCATTGTCGGTTTCCGGAAAGGGCCCTGCGATGTCAATGGCGATTCGTTCGAAAGGTGCTCCCACGTTGTGTTGGTGCATCTTACCTCGAGTTTTGATTCTCGGACCCTTGCTAGCTGCACACACGTCGCATTTTCTGCACCAGTCTTCGATATCTTCCTTCGCTTTTAACCAATAAAAACGTTCTCGTACCTTTTCTAGCGTCTTATTCACTCCCAAGTGGCCTCCGGACGCCCCGCCATGCATCTCCTGTAACACCTCCTTGACCCTCTTCCGCGGCACGACAAGCTGCATTACAAACGACTTTCCGTCGGAGGATTATCATATTCTTCTCAGAACACCTTCTTGGACATGGAGGCAGTTACACTGCGCAAAATATGCCTTTAAGGTCGGGCTTCTGTGAGAGATGTTCTGATGATCCGGTTTCTACATGTTCTCCTTCCAGGCCAGAATCGGCTCGATATCCGGGTCTTCCTTCTGAGCGTTCCGGATCTCATCTACGCTCCAGCCGGCGATAGGTTCGGCTCTCATTCTTTGGATGGAAACCAGCTCCCGTTCTTCCTGACGCGCACAATGTTTACAATCCGTTCTGCATGGTCTCCGGGATAGTGCATCCGCATTAGAGTGGAGTTTTCCTTTACGATGCTGTATTTCGTAGTCGTAGATTTGCAGCCTTTCGATCCATCTTGCGACCTGACCCTCAGGACTCTTGAACTGTAATAGCCATTTTAAGGCTGCATGGTCTGTGCGAAGAACGAACTTCCTCCATAGAGGTATTTGTGAAAATGCTTCGTAGCCAAGATCAAAGCTAGAAGTTCCCGCCTTGTCACGCAGTAGTTCCTTTCTGGCTTAGAGAGCACCTTGCTGAAGTACGCAACCACCTTCTCTTGGCCATCATGCACCTGGGAGAGTACGGCTCCTACCCCGACATTACTAGCATTTGCATCCACAATGTACGTTTCCCCGCACTCAATTGACCATTTGAATTGTTTTCCCATTTCCGTCAATTGGTGCAGGCTCTTTGCGACCCCGGCAAAATCCTTCACGAACCGTCTGTAGTAGGTGGCTAGGCCCAGAAAGCTCCTTAGTTGGTGTTTGTCTTTGGGGACTGGCCAGTTTTTCACCGCTTCGACCTTCTCTGGATCGGTTCTCACTCCTTTCGCTGAAATTATGTGTCCCAGGTACTTGACTTCCGCTCTAAACAGGGCGCACTTCTTGGGGTTGAGCTTCAGGTGGGCACTTCGAAGCCTTTGAAACACATCCCTTGGATTGTCTCGGTGTTGCGCAAACGTTTTTCCTATGACGATGACATCATCCAAGTATACCAAACAGGTTTTCCATGTTAACCCTTGCAGGACACATTCCATCAATCGCTCGAAAGTCGCCGGAGCATTGCACAGCCCGAATGGCATTACCGTGAATTGCCATAGCCCATTTCCTGCGGTGAAGGCGGTTTTCTAACGGTCTTCTGGATGGATCTGTACCTGCCAGTAGCACTCTTCAAGTCGAGAGTGGAAAACCATCGAGCTCCTGATAGTGTGTCTAGCGTGTCGTCAATCCGTGGCAGAGGGTAGCTGTCTTTCTTGGTGACGTAATTGAGCTGCCGATAGTCCACACAGAACCGCGTGCTGCCATCTTTCTTCTTAACCAGTACAACCGGTGATGCCCACGGACTCTTGGAACTTTCAATCAGACCTTCTTTCTCCATTGCCGACACCATCTCTGCAACTTTTGTCTGCTTTGCCAATGGAAGGCGCCTAGCAGGCTGACGAATTGGTCTAGTATCATAAAAAGAAAAAAAAAAAAAAAAAACATTTCTGTGTTGAGTTAATTAGTTGCGCAAAATGGGTCGCAAATTGGGAAAACTAACTATAATTCAACTAAAGGCAGAACTCAGTAAGCGGAACCTCGACACAACTGGGGGAAAAGATGCCCTACTGATTCGTCTGGAAGAAGCAGTAACGCAGGAAGGTGAAAATCCGCACGACGTAGAGTTTGACGTGGAAGAGGAACCAGCAAGTACAGCAGCCGACTCGGGTATAACAAGTCTGCTCCTGCAACTTAAGTTAGTCATGGACGAACAAAAGAAAGCAATAGACGACCAAAGGAATTCTCTAGAACTTAAGCTGGACGAACAAAAGAAAGCAATGGACGAACAAAAGAATTCTCTAGATGCTCTGGAAAGCAAACTTGATGAGCAAAACAAGAACTTGGAATCAAAATTCGAAGCGATCGAAGAGAAAATCGAGAAGGTCGAGACGCAACTCGAAAAAGTCGAAACTAGATTCGATGAAAACTTTGAGAAGCATGAAACTCAGTTCGGGAAGATAGAGACTCAGTTTGAAAAAGTAGAAAAGCAAGTCGAAAATCTTGCTAAGGAACTCAGCAACGTGAAGAGACAGAAAGCACGGGAATATCCCACTGATGGTCTGAGAAGGAAGGAGATGCAGCCTCCTATCTTCGATGGTCAAACGTCATGGCCAATTTATAAGAGGCAATTCCAAGCGGCCGCAATGACCAATAGTTGGGATGATTGCACTCACGCTTGCACTCACGCTTGCACTGAGGGGTTCAGCTGCGGAGCTCTTGCAGACCATCCCGGAAGATAAACAGCAGAACTACGACTCTCTGGTTCAGGCTATCGAGATGCGGTTTGGGGATGAACACATGCAGCAGGTGTACAGGGTTCAGCTGCGTAGTCGAGTCCAGAAAAGGGGGGAAACGCTCCAACAGTTGCAAGCGGATATAGAGCGACTAGCCCATCTTTCATACCCTAAAGCCGGTGAGGAGCTTATCAACGAAATGGCGGTGGAAGCTTTTATTCAGGCCATAGAAGACAGACAACTGCAAATGGCTGTAAGGATGTGTCAGGGAAATGTCCGTCGTGGAATGCTCATGCCAGAAAACAGCCTTCATGGATGAAGACAAAGCTCGCGGAAGTCAAATCCGTTGCTGGAATTGCAACCAAACCGGACACCTACAACGGCAGTGCAGAAGTGCATCTAGACGAGGAAATTGTCCACATTGCGGAAGTAGGAGAAGCAGAGGAAGCATCTGGCGGTGATAACATCCATCCTGTCAGTCAGACTTCCCAAAACCAGCAATCGGAAAATGCGTAAGGACCAACTTCGCGGGACAGAAGTTGGTTACTGGAATCGAGGCCCCCAGGACCATTATTCAAGTTTCGCAAACCAAACGGGGTAACAAGAGCCTGACAGTGCAGGCACTAATCAACAAGAAGAAGTGCGTAGCCACCACCGACACAGGTGCCACTGCCTCCATTGTAAGAAGAGATATCGTCAGAAGCTCCTGGCTGCACAACACCAACAGCTACTGCCTGAAGACTGCAACAGGGGAAATGGCGAAGGTGTTTGGAGAAGTTCGTCTTACGATTACTCTGGCGGGACTGACGTTCTCCCTTGCGTTTCTGGTGGCAGATATATGCGACGAGTGCATCATCGGAATAGACTTCATGAAAGCAAATGAAGTAATCTTGGACATCGGGATGCAAGTACTGAGGTATCGAAATGTGGAGATTCCGATGGTGTACGGAAACGAGAATGCCGTAACTCTCAGGACAGTCATCAGCAAAGACGAAGTTTTGCCGCCGTCTTCAGAGACAATCATTTGGACGAAGCTGGAAGGTGATCTTGGGAGCCACCGATTCTACATAGTAGAACCAGACCCAGAGAAGAATTCTCAAGACTACATCGTGGGAAAGACGTTAGTCGAACCAAAGAACACCATGGTTCCAGTGAGAGTTTTGAACGCAAGACCACATACTGTCAAACTAAGGCGAGGGGAGGTGACTGGAAAATGCACGCCGATTACCGCCGTTGCAACAATATCTGAACGTGATGCTCCAAAACCTCTCCCATCACCTCGGACAGCGGAAACGAGAGAGACGATTCTCCAGTCCAGTGAGCTGAATCAGGAGCAGCGAACTATGGCAGAGAATCTTATCAATGAGTATGCTGATGTATTTGCCTCACAGGACGGAGAATACGGCCGAACACACCTGGTACAACATCGAATAGACACTGGTGATACTAGACTAATTCGTCAGCCTGCTAGGCGCCTTCCATTGGCAAAGCAGACAGAAGTTGCAAAGATGGTGTCAGCAATGGAGAAAGAAGGTCTGATTGAAAGTTCCAAAAGTCCACGCGGTTCTGCGTGGACTATCGGCAGCTCAATTACGTCACCAAGAAAGACAGCTATCCTCTGCCACGGATTGACGACACGCTGGACACACTATCAGGAGCCCGATGGTTTTCCACTCTCGACTTGGAGAGTGGCTACTGGCAGGTACAGATCCATCCACAAGACCGGGAGAAAACCGTCTTCACCGCAGGAAATGGGCTATGGCAATTCACGGTAATGCCATTCGGGCTGTGCAATGCTCCGGCGACTTTCGAGCGATTGATGGAATGTGTCCTGCAAGGGTTAACATGAAGAACCTGTTTGGTATACTTGGATGATGTCATCGTCGTAGGAAAAACATTTGCGCAACACCGAGACAATCTAAGGGATGTGTTTCAAAGGCTTCGAAGTGCCCACCTGAAGCTCAACCCCAAGAAGAGCGCCCTGCTTAGAGCGGAAGTCAAGTACTTGGGGCACATAATTTCAGCGAAACGAGTGAGAACCGATCCAGAGAAGGTCGAAGCGGTGGAAAACTGGCCAGTCCCCAAGGATAAACACCAATTAAGGAGCTTCCTGGGCCTAGCCACCTACTACAGACGGTTCGTGAAGGATTTTGCCGGGATCGCAAACAGCCTGCACCAGTTGACGGAAAAGGGAAAACAATTCAAATGGTCAATTGAGTGCGAGAAGAGCTTCAAGGCACTTAAACAACGACTATGCGATGCCACGATACTAGCTTACCCCACTCCCGGGGAAACGTTCATTGTAGATACAGATGTTAGTAATGTCGGGGTAGGAGCCGTACTCTCCCAGGTGCATGATGGCCAAGAGAAGGTGGTTGCGTACTTCAGCAAGGTGCTCTCTAAGCCAGAAAGGAACTACTGCGTGACAAGGCGGGAACTTCTAGCTTTGGTCTTGGCTACGAAGCATTTTCACAAATACCTTCATGGGAGAAAGTTCGTTCTTCGCACAGACCATGCAGCCTTAAAATGGCTATTACAGTTCAAGAGTCCTGAGGGTGAGGTCGCAAGATGGATCGAAAGGCTGCAAATATACGACTACGAAATACAGCATCGTAAAGGAAAGCTCCACTCTAATGCGGATGCACTGTAACGGAGATCATGCAGAACGAATTGTAAACATTGTGCGCGTCAGGAAGAATGGGAGCTGGTTTCCATCCAAAGATTGAGAGCCGAACCTATAGCCGGCTGGAGCGTAGATGGAATCCGGAACGCTCAGAAGGAAGACCCGGATATCAAACCGATTCGAACACACCTGGTACAACATCGAATAGACACTGGTGATACTAGACTAATTCGTCAGCCTGCTAGGCGCCTTCCATTGGCAAAGCAGACAGAAGTTGCAGAGATGGTGTCGGCAATGGAGAAAGAAGGTCTGATTGAAAGTTCCAAAAGTCCACGCGGTTCTGCGTGGACTATCGGCAGCTCAATTACGTCACCAAGAAAGACAGCTATCCTCTGCCACGGATTGACGACACGCTGGACACACTATCAGGAGCCCGATGGTTTTCCACTCTCGACTTGGAGAGTGGCTACTGGCAGGTACAGATCCATCCAGAAGACCGGGAGAAAACCGTCTTCACCGCAGGAAATGGGCTATGGCAATTCACGGTAATGCCATTCGGGCTGTGCAATGCTCCGGCGACTTTCGAGCGATTGATGGAATGTGTCCTGCAAGGGTTAACATGAAGAACCTGTTTGGTATACTTGGATGATGTCATCGTCGTAGGAAAAACATTTGCGCAACACCGAGACAATCTAAGGGATGTGTTTCAAAGGCTTCGAAGTGCCCACCTGAAGCTCAACCCCAAGAAGAGCGCCCTGCTTAGAGCGGAAGTCAAGTACTTGGGGCACATAATTTCAGCGAAACGAGTGAGAACCGATCCAGAGAAGGTCGAAGCGGTGAAAAACTGGCCAGTCCCCAAGGATAAACACCAATTAAGGAGCTTCCTGGGCCTAGCCGCCTACTACAGACGGTTCGTGAGTTATTTTGCCGGGATCGCAAAGAGCCTGCACCAGTTGACGGAAAAGGGAAAACAATTCAAATGGTCAATTGAGTGCGAGAAGAGCTTCAAGGCACTTAAACAACGGCTATGCGATGCCACGATACTAGCTTACCCCACTCCCGGGGAAACGTTAATTGTGGATACAGATGCTAGTAATGTCGGGATAGGAGCCGTACTCTCCCAGGTGCATGATGGCCAAGAGAAGGTGGTTGCGTACTTCAGCAAGGTGCTCTCTAAGCCAGAAAGGAACTACTGCGTGATAAGGCGGGAACTTCTAGCTTTGATCTTGGCTACGAAGCATTTTCACAAATACCTCTATGGGAGAAAGCTCGTTCTTCGCACAGACCATACAGCCTTAAAATGGCTATTACAGTTCAAGAGTCCTGAGGGTCAGGTCGCAAGATGGATCGAAAGGCTGCAAATATACGACTACGAAATACAGCATCATAAAGAAAAACTCCACTCTAATGCGGATGCACTCTCCCGGAGACCATGCAGAGCGGATTGTAAACATTGTGCGCGTCAGGAAGAACGGGAGTTGGTTTCCATCCAAAGAATGAGAGCCGAACCTATCGCCGGCTGGAGCGTAGATGAGATCCGGAACGCTCAGAAGGAAGACCCGGATATCAAACCGATTCTGGCCTGGAAGGAGAACATGGATCATCAGAGCATCTCTCACAGAAGCCCGACCTTAAAGGCATATTTTGCGCAGTGGGACTCCCTCCATGTCCAAGAAGAAAATGGGAATCCTCCGACGGAAAGTCGTTTGCAATGCAGCTTGTCGTGCCGCGGACGAAGGTCAAGGAGGTGTTACAGGAAATGCATGGGGGGGCGTCCGGAGGCCACTTGGGAGTGAATAAGACGCTAGAAAAGGTACGAGAACATTTTTATTGGTTAAAAGCGAAGGAAGATGTCGAAGACTGGTGCAGAAAATGCGATGTGTGTGCAGCTAGCAAGGGTCCGAGGATCAAAACTCGAGGTAAGATGCACCAATGCAACGTGGGAGCACCTTTCGAACGAATCGTCATTGACATCGCAAGGCCCTTTCCGGAAACCGACAATGGTAATCGGTATTTTCATTTTTCATTTTTAATGCATTTTTTATTGATTAATTTATTATAACTTACATGCTAGACAAAAAACGCTTAAAACTAGCTTAACTAACTTAACTATCTTATTCTAACTTACTGGACCTATGCGGGCGCTCTAAGTTAAACCTAATACTTAAAACTATGTCTTTCGACGTAACGAACTTTTTATTTATTTATTTATTTTTTAATTTTGATTGTTACTAAGAAAATTAGACAAAAAACTTAGTACATGAACTTTTTTTTTCTTAATTGATCTTATATGTAAAAACTTACAAATCTACCTTAAAATAAATCTTAAAATATCTTATTCTACCTTAGTCTATCTTACTCTAGCTTACGTAATTATATACGTACTTTTTTTTTTTTTTTTTTTATATCAAGTGCTGTTTATTTTTTTTTTTTTTTTTTGTTTCTATCCAAATGCTGATTGATTTTTTTTTTTTTTACCTATATACAATATACAATATACCTACCTAAACTACCTAAACCTTAACCTATGTAAGTCGGCCAGGGACAACAAACAGCCAACCTCAAACATGCAACAGGCTACCCTGGATCAGGAGGAAACGACGAAGGAGTTTCCTCTCTTTCGGCTAGCCACCAGAAACGGCCGTACTGACGTTGTACGTCATAAATATCGCGACCCGATACCGCCCTACTAAACCGGAATGGTAATCGGTATATACTCGTAGTAATGGACTACTTCAGTAAGTGGCCGGAAGCGTTTCCGATCCCTAACCAGGAAGCCAGAACCTTGGTGGAGCAGATTGTCTACAATTGGGTGTGCAAATTCGGCGTGCCCTTGGAATTGCATTCTGACCAAGGGCGGAACTTCGAGTCAAGAATCTTCCAAGAGATGTGTCAACTACTCGGAATCAAAAAGACAAGAACAACCCCGCTTCATCCACAGTCTGACGGCAACAACGTCAGGATTCCAGGAAAGAGATCTAGTGTGGCTGTATAATCCCCATCGCCAAAAGGGGAAATCACCTAAATTACAGCAGAACTGGAAAGGTCCCTACAGAATAGTAACCCGCATCAACGATGTTGTCTATCGTATCCAGCGAGGACCAAGCGCCAAAATGAAAGTCGTTCATGTGGACCGACTGTGTCGATACAATGGCCGAAGTGAGGACGAATAAGTCTAAGAGGGGGGCAGTGTAACATAATGTAGCATAATAACTACGCCCCAAACGTAAGCAACACAAAATTACATTCCGAAGTGTCTTTTCGGAACACATTCGAGGTTCGTGTCCACGGAAGAGAAGGAATATGTCTAAGACGACGTCGCGGAATTAAGAGAGAATTATAACCACAAGAGATTATTGGCTGCAGCTGTCATCTTGGAATTATTACATTAGAATTTTCTTGTTCCAGTGGTCGAAGAATTTGCTAGAAGTTTCTGGCTATTAGAAATGCGGCTATTTAAGGACAGATGGCGATCGAGACCAGGCAGTTGGTTTAGAACCGTGGCGAAGAGATTGGAAAAGTGATAATGGGCGAAGTTGTAATTTTGTGATAAAATGAAAGTTGAGAGCTAACAAGAAGAAGTAATTAGTTTGGATTTGTGAATTAAGTAATTGAAAGGAGATAAAGTGAGTTGAGAGGAAAGAGACCTTGTAAGAAAATAATTTGCGAAAAATAGTATAGTGTGAACTTGAATTGTTCTATAGACTAGAAAATAAAGAATCTATCTAAATCTGAATAATTCAGATGTTTTAATAGCACAAACGATAAATCGATTCCAACACGATCATAATTTGGTAAAATAATCTCAAATTCAAGATTTGATGAACTACGGTCATTTAATTTAATCCTAGGTGTTGGTGCAGCGAAAATTGCTGCACACAGAATTAACAAAATTAAATGTTTAGCTAAAATTTTTTTTTTTTTTTTTCATTTATGTCATCATTAAACATGAATATTGCTGCAAATTCCCAATCATTTTCATTAGAAAATGGACAGTCTGGTACAAAGTAATCCGTTCTCGACCTTTTACTACAATTAGTGTCAACCGTTCCCATTAAAGTTATATTACCTCCTACTTCTATTCTTATATGTTGACCTTTTTCAATGCGGTTAAATTTCAAATCTTGTATTTGATTTAATGATTCGCCGTTTAAAATCTTTGCCAATAGCGTTCGGTTTCCATCTTTTGGAGTCGCATATATTTCTAAAACCTGTCAAATTATTGTGACATCCCCAATCGATAACTCTCTCCATTCTTGTGTACAAACACAGAATTTATGTTCATCCTTTAAAGTCTCACACCAAAACATGACTAATTCAGAGGTTACCAACAAATACTACTTTTCCGTAATAAAGTCTGAAAAAATCTTCCCAATGGTTTCACTTTTAACCTGAATTGAACTTTATACTCCTTAACATATTTTTTAAAACGCCTTGAATCTCTTCCTAATTCACTTGATTCAATCTTAATCTTTTTATTTCTGCTCTCATTGAATATCGATCATTATGTGCTACCCCCCTCATTCAAGTATCTTCTTTTATACTTACTCTTAAAACAATAGCATCGCACGATTAACCTACCCCAACAAGTTCCCCAATGACTAGTTCAGAGGTTTACTCAATGACCCTGAATAGTTTTTTTTCTTATCATCAACTTCATGGCCTTGAAGAATTGTTCTTATTACATATCTACCAATGACGTCATTGACCTTGAAGAGTTTTTTTTATTGTGCACCTAGAATGATGTCATATCTATTAATAACCTTGAACATTTTTGATCTTGAAGAATTTTTGTTATTGCTTATCTACAAATGACGTCATTTCTATTAATGACCTTGAACGACATTGAAGAGGGTTTTATTTCATATCTACACACACACACACACACAAACACACACACACACACAGACACAGACACCAAGCCGGGCGGGCTGGTGATGCTAAGCTCAGGCGACTGTGGGGGTCACAGGTGGCGGATAGTGAACGGCCTGCAGAAATGGAGGCTAACTGCGAATACCCAATAAGCAGTCCCCGACCAAGAGCGGCAGAGAAGGAGGGCTTGGCTGAAAAGGTTAAAGGAACCCCTATGAACTCTCTGCGACAAGACGAGTAAGCACCGTCTTCCATATATGTGCTTTCCACCTCAAGGTGGCTACGAGGGATACAGAAAGGAGAAAATGGCGAGATCCGGACAAACCCGCCACATCGTAAAATGCGCAGCTTCTTTGCCCGAAAGGGATGCTGCATATATACATACATATATATATGTATATACATAGGTATATATATATATATATAAATAACCATAACCACTACCCTAAAACATTAAGACTGAGCCCAGTAAGGTCTTAATTATGGCATACTGGAAAACGAATTGGAATGACAGCTATGAGGGCTGACGTTTGTAGTATTCTGTTACCTGAGTAAGCAAGAGTGAAATCTTGCAGAAATGGCTTTCAGGCTAATGCTACAAGCGCCTCCATCCCGTTAAAACCTTGGCAGGCCTAAAAGTACGTTCAATGTTTCGTCACCATTAAGTTGGTGGTGTAGGTTCAGATGTAACATTCCTGGTTAGCACCGATCCGGCTCTGGCACAAAACCCCATAAGGGCTTGTGTCAACCCTCGCATGGCCTCACTGCTTGCAAAGACAACCATGGGATCCTTAGGTGACTACACATTCGAACATTGATAGCGGCTTTGAGTGGGGATCCACTAGAAATGATTACAACAAAAACAAACAAAAACACCGGAGAAATTGAAGTAGAGGAGAATGAGGAGAACCCCTTCCAGAGGGGATCAAGGATGCTGAGGTCACCAATTGACCAAGTAGCAGCATCACAAAGAAGTGCGGAACGACGCGAGTCACCCGCAATACGAAAGGTGACGGTCGAACCACCAACCCATAAAACTGACTTCCACAAGTTAGGTGAGCAAATTAGAGGTCTGGTAGAAATGCTGGAAGATGGCAAAAGGCGTTCAATCCACCAAGCGATGCGAGATGCTATCGAAAGCATCAGAGCTCTCTATGAGCTCTCGGCGATTCAGCTACACGATGAGGAAGCAAAGCAAGTGATTCGCCGGAACAACTCGTCGCAAACTTCGCCATGGCTAAAAACAACATCTGAACCCAAGAGAAGGCAAGTTGCAGACGACGAACCCCCGGAGCCAAAACGAAAACAGCAACAGCCACCGAGTGGCGCGGCAGACAACGAACCACCGAAGCCAAAACAGACGCAGAAAAATACATCAAACGATGTTGCAGGCAAAAAGCGCTCGGAGCCAAAGCGTAAACAAAAACAAACTGCATTGATAAACACCAAGGAGAAGGATGAGACCACCGGCGTAGAGACCCCAGTGGTCAGACCTAAGAAAAAAGTTACAGCCACAAACAAGAAGCAAGCGGCAGGAGAAGAAGAATGGGTAAATACCACCAAAAAGAAGATCGCCAAAAAGAAGCAACAAGAGGTCAAAAGACCTAGACCTGACGCTATCGTCATTAAAGCGACGGGGTCCCTCTCATACGCGGAGATACTACGCAAGGTGAAGGCAGACCCCAAACTGGAAACAGTGGGAAAGGCGGTAACTAAAATCAGGAGGACACAGAAGGGAGACCTCCTTATACAATTCAAGGAGACGGGAAATAAGACAAACGAATTTAAAGGCGTCATTAGTGAAGCTCTAGCAGAGCAAGCGAATGTAAGTTCGATTACGCATCGCACTACCCTTGAGATCAAAGACATCGATGAGGTCACGACTATAGACGACGTAATCAATGCAATCGAAGCCCAGTTTGGAGTGAAAGTTTCACCGGCAGATATTTTGTCCCTGCGGAGGGCGTACGGAGGAACACAAACAGCAACGATCAGCTTTCCCGCAGTAGACGTAAGAAAGCTGTTAGAAGCAGGAAGGATTAAAATCGGCTGGGTTAACTGTCGCATGCGCGAACGAACCCTCCTTAAAAAGTGCTTCAAATGTTTAGAGTTTGGTCATCTTGCCTGGCAATGCAAAAGGGAGGAAGACCGCTCCAAGCTATGTAGGAGATGTGGAGGAGAAGGCCACATAGCGAAGAATTGCAACAAGGATCCATCCTGCATGTTCTGCAAGAAAGACCACCCGGACGCCGCGCAGCATGTAGCCGGCAGTAGCAAATGCCCAGTATTTCGGAGAGCTATTACAAGCAAAATACCATGAAGATTCTACAGATAAATCTTAATCACTGTAGAATAGCACAGGACATCCTAGCACAAACGGCCAAGGACGAAAGCGCTGACGTTATTATGATCAGTGAACCATATAAATGTCCCGGAGAGAACAACAATTGGATCTGCGATAAGGCAAAACAGGCGGCGATATGGATGTGTGGACGCTATGCCTTTCAAGAAACAAACGACCAAACAGTCGGCTTCGTGCGGGCGAAAATAAATGGGATCCATTTTTATAGCTGCTATGCCCGACCCAGTTTGACGGCCAGCGAGTACCAACTAATGCTGGATAATCTAACCACGGATGCGCTCCAGAGAGCCCCAGTGGTTATAGGAGGAGACTTCAACGCGTGGGCAACAGAATGGGGCAGCAGGCTCACCAACACCAGAGGACAGGTCTTATTGGAGACATTCGCTCCCCTAGCGATAGGCATTGCTAATAAGGGCCGGACAAATACTTACCGGAAGGCTGGAGTAGGGTCCATTATTGACATCACCTTTGCGAGCAACTCCATCCTGAAAACCATAAAGTGGAGGGTCAGTGAGGAATATTCACACAGCGACCATCAGGTGATAATACTGGAAATAAAAGGGAAAGAACCAGTCCAGCTCCCAAAACTTACTGGCCCAAAATGGAATGACAGATCTTTCGATAAGGATGCATTCGAAGAGATGTTGAACGGTGATCAAGCTCCAAGCGGAACAGCGGAGACCCTCGCTCACCACCTCACAGGCACCATCACCACAGCGTGCGACGCATCAATGCCTAGGAGAGCAAACACCAGGAACACATCACCGTGTTACTGGTGGAACGAGGAAATATTCGAACTCCGGGCAAAATGTCTGCAAGCCCGGCGTAAAGTCCAACGATCAAGAAGGAGGGCGGATTTCCAACAATGCCTGGACACCCTTAGACTGGCGAGACGTAGCTTAAATAGAGCCATTAAGGAAAGCAAAACTGCATGCTTTAAACGTCTCTGTCAAGAAGCCGACATCAACCCATGGGGCTCGGCATACAGAATGGTGATGACAAAATTAAAGGGCTATAGGACTCCTCAAATAACATGTCCGATAATGCTGAGATCCATAGTAGAGTACCTCTTCCCTCAAAGGCCTGCTGCTATGTGCAATATTATACGAGAAGTCAATCCAGAAGATATTCCTTTAATTACTCACGAGGAACTGCTAAGGGCATGCAGCAAGATAGGTGACAACAAGGCTCCGGGACCCGACGGCATCCCGAACAAGGCAGTAAAGGCAGCTGTAACAAAAAGACCAGACCTCTTCATAACAACAATGAAGCAGTGCCTTGAAGAAGGAACCTTTCCCGAAAAATGGAAAACGCAGCATTTGGTCCTACTGCCAAAAGGAAAGAAGCCCCCAGGAGAACCATCATCCTATCGCCCAATATGCCTATTAGACACCATGGGAAAGATCCTCGAGAAGATAATCTATAATAGATTACTCGCAGTAGTAGAAGAGAAAGGAGCCCTCTCAGATCACCAATTTGGCTTCAGAAGAGCACGATCTACTGTTGATGCCATAAGAGCGGTAGTCGATATCGCCAAAGGTGCCATCGAAGGAGAAAGATGGCTCTACGGCACAAAGGAGTATTGTGCAGTAGTAACGCTGGACATTAAAAACGCATTTAACTCTGCGAACTGGTCGTTTATTAGAAGGTCACTTGCCAGGATGGATACGCCATATTACCTGCTACGGATAGTGACGAACTACTTCAACAACAGAAAGCTGAGGTACAATACCGATGAAGGCGTAAAATACTACAACGTAACTGCGGGAGTTCCACAGGGATCGGTTTTAGGGCCACTATTGTGGATCATCATGTACGACGGAGTACTACGATTAGCGTTACCTGGGGGAGTAACGATAATTGGATTCGCCGATGACATTGCAGTCGTGACAGTAGCTAAACAGATCCGTGCAGTAGAATCAGCTACAAATGAAGCAATTGCCCGGATAAAAGATTGGCTAGTATCCGCCGGACTAGAACTAGCTGACCATAAAACAGAAGCTGTTCTTATAACCAGCCGGAAAACTGTCGAATTTGCCAACTTTCAGGTTGGTAACCAAACCATCAGGTCGAAAGAGGCAATTAAATACCTTGGAGTAATGCTGGACAACAGGCTACGGTTTAAAACGCATGTTGATTTTGTTACCAAAAAAGCATCGCAAATGCAGGGAGCTCTCTCGCGTATCATGCCTAACATCGGTGGACCTGGATATGCTAGAAGGATTCTACTCTCTAGAGTTATCACCTCAGTTCTGTTATATGCCGCCCCAGTCTGGGCGGAGGCACTGAGGACGAAGGAGACCAAAAGGAAACTATCGTCATCATACAGACTCTGTGCGCTACGGACAATCAGCGGCTTTCGAACCATCTCTGACGAAGCTGCATTTGTCATAGCTGGAATGGTCCCCATCGATATTCTCGCAGATGAAATGCTGAGGATATATAACAGAAGAGCATTGAGTCATCACGACGCCACTGGTATCAAGGTGATAAAAATTGAAGAAAGGGCAGCGTCAGCAGCTATGTGGCAAGCTCGTTGGGCTAATACAACAAAAGGCAGATGGACATACAAACTTATACCGACAATCCAAGATTGGATAAGTCGAAAGCATGGAGACTGCAACTACCATCTAACGCAGTTCCTGTCTGGCCACGGTGGCTACCGCAAATATCTACACCGATTCGGACACGACAACTCACCATCCTGCCCGGAATGCCCAGGTGAAGATGAGGATACGGAGCACGCAGTGTTTTACTGCACACGTTTCACGGCATGGAGAATTACTCTGCCAAGTCCGTCATTACTCCTCGACCATATGTTACGGTTGGAAGAAAATTGGATGGCAATATGTTCTTTCGTAACAACTCTACAAAAAGAGCTGCGGAGAATAGAAAAGCTAAGAAGAGCAGCAGAAGCAACAGAAGCATCAGAAGCAGCAATACAAGAAGCATAGCATGAATTGCTAACCAGCCCCGCGAAGTAATACCTAACGGCAGTCCCGCGGGGAGAGTGGTTGAAGTGTGTAGGGTGTGTGTTTAGTACGTAGGCGTATTCCTGGCATCGAGTACTCAGGTTTGCGAATCGTGCATGCTAGTAGCACTCGGGCTACTAGTATCTATGAAGATTACACATCCCTGGCGCAATCCAAAAAAAAAAAAAAACACAGACACCAAGCCGGGCGGGCTGGTGATGCTAAGCTCAGGCGACTGTGGGGGTCACAGGTGGCGGATAGTGAACGGCCTGCAGAAATGGAGGCTAACTGCGAATACCCAATAAGCAGTCCCCGACCAAGAGCGGCAGAGAAGGAGGGCTTGGCTGAAAAGGTTAAAGGAACCCCTATGAACTCTCTGCGACAAGACGAGTAAGCACCGTCTTCCATATATGTGCTTTCCACCTCAAGGTGGCTACGAGGGATACAGAAAGGAGAAAATGGCGAGATCCGGACAAACCCGCCACATCGTAAAATGCGCAGCTTCTTTGCCCGAAAGGGATGCTGCATATATACATACATATATATATGTATATACATAGGTATATATATATATATATAAATAACCATAACCACTACCCTAAAACATTAAGACTGAGCCCAGTAAGGTCTTAATTATGGCATACTGGAAAACGAATTGGAATGACAGCTATGAGGGCTGACGTTTGTAGTATTCTGTTACCTGAGTAAGCAAGAGTGAAATCTTGCAGAAATGGCTTTCAGGCTAATGCTACAAGCGCCTCCATCCCGTTAAAACCTTGGCAGGCCTAAAAGTACGTTCAATGTTTCGTCACCATTAAGTTGGTGGTGTAGGTTCAGATGTAACATTCCTGGTTAGCACCGATCCGGCTCTGGCACAAAACCCCATAAGGGCTTGTGTCAACCCTCGCATGGCCTCACTGCTTGCAAAGACAACCATGGGATCCTTAGGTGACTACACATTCGAACATTGATAGCGGCTTTGAGTGGGGATCCACTAGAAATGATTACAACAAAAACAAACAAAAACACCGGAGAAATTGAAGTAGAGGAGAATGAGGAGAACCCCTTCCAGAGGGGATCAAGGATGCTGAGGTCACCAATTGACCAAGTAGCAGCATCACAAAGAAGTGCGGAACGACGCGAGTCACCCGCAATACGAAAGGTGACGGTCGAACCACCAACCCATAAAACTGACTTCCACAAGTTAGGTGAGCAAATTAGAGGTCTGGTAGAAATGCTGGAAGATGGCAAAAGGCGTTCAATCCACCAAGCGATGCGAGATGCTATCGAAAGCATCAGAGCTCTCTATGAGCTCTCGGCGATTCAGCTACACGATGAGGAAGCAAAGCAAGTGATTCGCCGGAACAACTCGTCGCAAACTTCGCCATGGCTAAAAACAACATCTGAACCCAAGAGAAGGCAAGTTGCAGACGACGAACCCCCGGAGCCAAAACGAAAACAGCAACAGCCACCGAGTGGCGCGGCAGATAACGAACCACCGAAGCCAAAACAGACGCAGAAAAATACATCAAACGATGTTGCAGGCAAAAAGCGCTCGGAGCCAAAGCGTAAACAAAAACAAACTGCATTGATAAACACCAAGGAGAAGGATGAGACCACCGGCGTAGAGACCCCAGTGGTCAGACCTAAGAAAAAAGTTACAGCCACAAACAAGAAGCAAGCGGCAGGAGAAGAAGAATGGGTAAATACCACCAAAAAGAAGATCGCCAAAAAGAAGCAACAAGAGGTCAAAAGACCTAGACCTGACGCTATCGTCATTAAAGCGACGGGGTCCCTCTCATACGCGGAGATACTACGCAAGGTGAAGGCAGACCCCAAACTGGAAACAGTGGGAAAGGCGGTAACTAAAATCAGGAGGACACAGAAGGGAGACCTCCTTATACAATTCAAGGAGACGGGAAATAAGACAAACGAATTTAAAGGCGTCATTAGTGAAGCTCTAGCAGAGCAAGCGAATGTAAGTTCGATTACGCATCGCACTACCCTTGAGATCAAAGACATCGATGAGGTCACGACTATAGACGACGTAATCAATGCAATCGAAGCCCAGTTTGGAGTGAAAGTTTCACCGGCAGATATTTTGTCCCTGCGGAGGGCGTACGGAGGAACACAAACAGCAACGATCAGCTTTCCCGCAGTAGACGTAAGAAAGCTGTTAGAAGCAGGAAGGATTAAAATCGGCTGGGTTAACTGTCGCATGCGCGAACGAACCCTCCTTAAAAAGTGCTTCAAATGTTTAGAGTTTGGTCATCTTGCCTGGCAATGCAAAAGCGAGGAAGACCGCTCCAAGCTATGTAGGAGATGTGGAGGAGAAGGCCACATAGCGAAGAATTGCAACAAGGATCCATCCTGCATGTTCTGCAAGAAAGACCACCCGGACGCCGCGCAGCATGTAGCCGGCAGTAGCAAATGCCCAGTATTTCGGAGAGCTATTACAAGCAAAATACCATGAAGATTCTACAGATAAATCTTAATCACTGTAGAATAGCACAGGACATCCTAGCACAAACGGCCAAGGACGAAAGCGCTGACGTTATTATGATCAGTGAACCATATAAATGTCCCGAAGAGAACAACAATTGGATCTGCGATAAGGCAAAACAGGCGGCGATATGGATGTGTGGACGCTATGCCTTTCAAGAAACAAACGACCAAACAGTCGGCTTCGTGCGGGCGAAAATAAATGGGATCCATTTTTATAGCTGCTATGCCCGACCCAGTTTGACGGCCAGCGAGTACCAACTAATGCTGGATAATCTAACCACGGATGCGCTCCAGAGAGCCCCAGTGGTTATAGGAGGAGACTTCAACGCGTGGGCAACAGAATGGGGCAGCAGGCTCACCAACACCAGAGGACAGGTCTTATTGGAGACATTCGCTCCCCTAGCGATAGGCATTGCTAATAAGGGCCGGACAAATACTTACCGGAAGGCTGGAGTAGGGTCCATTATTGACATCACCTTTGCGAGCAACTCCATCCTGAAAACCATAAAGTGGAGGGTCAGTGAGGAATATTCACACAGCGACCATCAGGTGATAATACTGGAAATAAAAGGGAAAAAACCAGTCCAGCTCCCAAAACTTACTGGCCCAAAATGGAATGACAGATCTTTCGATAAGGATGCATTCGAAGAGATGTTGAACGGTGATCAAGCTCCAAGCGGAACAGCGGAGACCCTCGCTCACCACCTCACAGGCACCATCACCACAGCGTGCGACGCATCAATGCCTAGGAGAGCAAACACCAGGAACACATCACCGTGTTACTGGTGGAACGAGGAAATATTCGAACTCCGGGCAAAATGTCTGCAAGCCCGGCGTAAAGTCCAACGATCAAGAAGGAGGGCGGATTTCCAACAATGCCTGGACACCCTTAGACTGGCGAGACGTAGCTTAAATAGAGCCATTAAGGAAAGCAAAACTGCATGCTTTAAACGTCTCTGTCAAGAAGCCGACATCAACCCATGGGGCTCGGCATACAGAATGGTGATGACAAAATTAAAGGGCTATAGGACTCCTCAAATAACTTGTCCGATAATGCTGAGATCCATAGTAGAGTACCTCTTCCCTCAAAGGCCTGCTGCTATGTGCAATATTATACGAGAAGTCAATCCAGAAGATATTCCTTTAATTACTCACGAGGAACTGCTAAGGGCATGCAGCAAGATAGGTGACAACAAGGCTCCGGGACCCGACGGCATCCCGAACAAGGCAGTAAAGGCAGCTGTAACAAAAAGACCAGACCTCTTCATAACAACAATGAAGCAGTGCCTTGAAGAAGGAACCTTTCCCGAAAAATGGAAAACGCAGCATTTGGTCCTACTGCCAAAAGGAAAGAAGCCCCCAGGAGAACCATCATCCTATCGCCCAATATGCCTATTAGACACCATGGGAAAGATCCTCGAGAAGATAATCTATAATAGATTACTCGCAGTAGTAGAAGAGAAAGGAGCCCTCTCAGATCACCAATTTGGCTTCAGAAGAGCACGATCTACTGTTGATGCCATAAGAGCGGTAGTCGATATCGCCAAAGGTGCCATCGAAGGAGAAAGATGGCTCTACGGCACAAAGGAGTATTGTGCAGTAGTAACGCTGGACATTAAAAACGCATTTAACTCTGCGAACTGGTCGTTTATTAGAAGGTCACTTGCCAGGATGGATACGCCATATTACCTGCTACGGATAGTGACGAACTACTTCAACAACAGAAAGCTGAGGTACAATACCGATGAAGGCGTAAAATACTACAACGTAACTGCGGGAGTTCCACAGGGATCGGTTTTAGGGCCACTATTGTGGAACATCATGTACGACGGAGTACTACGATTAGCGTTACCTGGGGGAGTAACGATAATTGGATTCGCCGATGACATTGCAGTCGTGACAGTAGCTAAACAGATCCGTGCAGTAGAATCAGCTACAAATGAAGCAATTGCCCGGATAAAAGATTGGCTAGTATCCGCCGGACTAGAACTAGCTGACCATAAAACAGAAGCTGTTCTTATAACCAGCCGGAAAACTGTCGAATTTGCCAACTTTCAGGTTGGTAACCAAACCATCAGGTCGAAAGAGGCAATTAAATACCTTGGAGTAATGCTGGACAACAGGCTACGGTTTAAAACGCATGTTGATTTTGTTACCAAAAAAGCATCGCAAATGCAGGGAGCTCTCTCGCGTATCATGCCTAACATCGGTGGACCTGGATATGCTAGAAGGATTCTACTCTCTAGAGTTATCACCTCAGTTCTGTTATATGCCGCCCCAGTCTGGGCGGAGGCACTGAGGATGAAGGAGACCAAAAGGAAACTATCGTCATCATACAGACTCTGTGCGCTACGGACAATCAGCGGCTTTCGAACCATCTCTGACGAAGCTGCATTTGTCATAGCTGGAATGGTCCCCATCGATATTCTCGCAGATGAAATGCTGAGGATATATAACAGAAGAGCATTGAGTCATCACGACGCCACTGGTATCAAGGTGATAAAAATTGAAGAAAGGGCAGCGTCAGCAGCTATGTGGCAAGCTCGTTGGGCTAATACAACAAAAGGCAGATGGACATACAAACTTATACCGACAATCCAAGATTGGATAAGTCGAAAGCATGGAGACTGCAACTACCATCTAACGCAGTTCCTGTCTGGCCACGGTGGCTACCGCAAATATCTACACCGATTCGGACACGACAACTCACCATCCTGCCCGGAATGCCCAGGTGAAGATGAGGATACGGAGCACGCAGTGTTTTACTGCACACGTTTCACGGCATGGAGAATTACTCTGCCAAGTCCGTCATTACTCCTCGACCATATGTTACGGTTGGAAGAAAATTGGATGGCAATATGTTCTTTCGTAACAACTCTACAAAAAGAGCTGCGGAGAATAGAAAAGCTAAGAAGAGCAGCAGAAGCAACAGAAGCATCAGAAGCAGCAATACAAGAAGCATAGCATGAATTGCTAACCAGCCCCGCGAAGTAATACCTAACGGCAGTCCCGCGGGGAGAGTGGTTGAAGTGTGTAGGGTGTGTGTTTAGTACGTAGGCGTATTCCTGGCATCGAGTACTCAGGTTTGCGAATCGTGCATGCTAGTAGCACTCGGGCTACTAGTATCTATGAAGATTACACATCCCTGGCGCAATCCAAAAAAAAAAAAAAAAAAAACACACACACACACAGACACCAAGCCGCACAGACACCAAGCCGGGCGGGCTGGTGATGCTAAGCTCAGGCGACTGTGGGGGTCACAGGTGGCGGATAGTGAACGGCCTGCAGAAATGGAGGCTAACTGCGAATACCCAATAAGCAGTCCCCGACCAAGAGCGGCAGAGAAGGAGGGCTTGGCTGAAAAGGTTAAAGGAACCCCTATGAACTCTCTGCGACAAGACGAGTAAGCACCGTCTTCCATATATGTGCTTTCCACCTCAAGGTGGCTACGAGGGATACAGAAAGGAGAAAATGGCGAGATCCGGACAAACCCGCCACATCGCAAAATGCGCAGCTTCTTTGCCCGAAAGGGATGCTGCATATATACATACATATATATATGTATATACATAGGTATATATATATATATATAAATAACCATAACCACTACCCTAAAACATTAAGACTGAGCCCAGTAAGGTCTTAATTATGGCATACTGGAAAACGAATTGGAATGACAGCTATGAGGGCTGACGTTTGTAGTATTCTGTTACCTGAGTAAGCAAGAGTGAAATCTTGCAGAAATGGCTTTCAGGCTAATGCTACAAGCGCCTCCATCCCGTTAAAACCTTGGCAGGCCTAAAAGTACGTTCAATGTTTCGTCACCATTAAGTTGGTGGTGTAGGTTCAGATGTAACATTCCTGGTTAGCACCGATCCGGCTCTGGCACAAAACCCCATAAGGGCTTGTGTCAACCCTCGCATGGCCTCACTGCTTGCAAAGACAACCATGGGATCCTTAGGTGACTACACATTCGAACATTGATAGCGGCTTTGAGTGGGGATCCACTAGAAATGATTACAACAAAAACAAACAAAAACACCGGAGAAATTGAAGTAGAGGAGAATGAGGAGAACCCCTTCCAGAGGGGATCAAGGATGCTGAGGTCACCAATTGACCAAGTAGCAGCATCACAAAGAAGTGCGGAACGACGCGAGTCACCCGCAATACGAAAGGTGACGGTCGAACCACCAACCCATAAAACTGACTTCCACAAGTTAGGTGAGCAAATTAGAGGTCTGGTAGAAATGCTGGAAGATGGCAAAAGGCGTTCAATCCACCAAGCGATGCGAGATGCTATCGAAAGCATCAGAGCTCTCTATGAGCTCTCGGCGATTCAGCTACACGATGAGGAAGCAAAGCAAGTGATTCGCCGGAACAACTCGTCGCAAACTTCGCCATGGCTAAAAACAACATCTGAACCCAAGAGAAGGCAAGTTGCAGACGACGAACCCCCGGAGCCAAAACGAAAACAGCAACAGCCACCGAGTGGCGCGGCAGACAACGAACCACCGAAGCCAAAACAGACGCAGAAAAATACATCAAACGATGTTGCAGGCAAAAAGCGCTCGGAGCCAAAGCGTAAACAAAAACAAACTGCATTGATAAACACCAAGGAGAAGGATGAGACCACCGGCGTAGAGACCCCAGTGGTCAGACCTAAGAAAAAAGTTACAGCCACAAACAAGAAGCAAGCGGCAGGAGAAGAAGAATGGGTAAATACCACCAAAAAGAAGATCGCCAAAAAGAAGCAACAAGAGGTCAAAAGACCTAGACCTGACGCTATCGTCATTAAAGCGACGGGGTCCCTCTCATACGCGGAGATACTACGCAAGGTGAAGGCAGACCCCAAACTGGAAACAGTGGGAAAGGCGGTAACTAAAATCAGGAGGACACAGAAGGGAGACCTCCTTATACAATTCAAGGAGACGGGAAATAAGACAAACGAATTTAAAGGCGTCATTAGTGAAGCTCTAGCAGAGCAAGCGAATGTAAGTTCGATTACGCATCGCACTACCCTTGAGATCAAAGACATCGATGAGGTCACGACTATAGACGACGTAATCAATGCAATCGAAGCCCAGTTTGGAGTGAAAGTTTCACCGGCAGATATTTTGTCCCTGCGGAGGGCGTACGGAGGAACACAAACAGCAACGATCAGCTTTCCCGCAGTAGACGTAAGAAAGCTGTTAGAAGCAGGAAGGATTAAAATCGGCTGGGTTAACTGTCGCATGCGCGAACGAACCCTCCTTAAAAAGTGCTTCAAATGTTTAGAGTTTGGTCATCTTGCCTGGCAATGCAAAAGCGAGGAAGACCGCTCCAAGCTATGTAGGAGATGTGGAGGAGAAGGCCACATAGCGAAGAATTGCAACAAGGATCCATCCTGCATGTTCTGCAAGAAAGACCACCCGGACGCCGCGCAGCATGTAGCCGGCAGTAGCAAATGCCCAGTATTTCGGAGAGCTATTACAAGCAAAATACCATGAAGATTCTACAGATAAATCTTAATCACTGTAGAATAGCACAGGACATCCTAGCACAAACGGCCAAGGACGAAAGCGCTGACGTTATTATGATCAGTGAACCATATAAATGTCCCGAAGAGAACAACAATTGGATCTGCGATAAGGCAAAACAGGCGGCGATATGGATGTGTGGACGCTATGCCTTTCAAGAAACAAACGACCAAACAGTCGGCTTCGTGCGGGCGAAAATAAATGGGATCCATTTTTATAGCTGCTATGCCCGACCCAGTTTGACGGCCAGCGAGTACCAACTAATGCTGGATAATCTAACCACGGATGCGCTCCAGAGAGCCCCAGTGGTTATAGGAGGAGACTTCAACGCGTGGGCAACAGAATGGGGCAGCAGGCTCACCAACACCAGAGGACAGGTCTTATTGGAGACATTCGCTCCCCTAGCGATAGGCATTGCTAATAAGGGCCGGACAAATACTTACCGGAAGGCTGGAGTAGGGTCCATTATTGACATCACCTTTGCGAGCAACTCCATCCTGAAAACCATAAAGTGGAGGGTCAGTGAGGAATATTCACACAGCGACCATCAGGTGATAATACTGGAAATAAAAGGGAAAAAACCAGTCCAGCTCCCAAAACTTACTGGCCCAAAATGGAATGACAGATCTTTCGATAAGGATGCATTCGAAGAGATGTTGAACGGTGATCAAGCTCCAAGCGGAACAGCGGAGACCCTCGCTCACCACCTCACAGGCACCATCACCACAGCGTGCGACGCATCAATGCCTAGGAGAGCAAACACCAGGAACACATCACCGTGTTACTGGTGGAACGAGGAAATATTCGAACTCCGGGCAAAATGTCTGCAAGCCCGGCGTAAAGTCCAACGATCAAGAAGGAGGGCGGATTTCCAACAATGCCTGGACACCCTTAGACTGGCGAGACGTAGCTTAAATAGAGCCATTAAGGAAAGCAAAACTGCATGCTTTAAACGTCTCTGTCAAGAAGCCGACATCAACCCATGGGGCTCGGCATACAGAATGGTGATGACAAAATTAAAGGGCTATAGGACTCCTCAAATAACATGTCCGATAATGCTGAGATCCATAGTAGAGTACCTCTTCCCTCAAAGGCCTGCTGCTATGTGCAATATTATACGAGAAGTCAATCCAGAAGATATTCCTTTAATTACTCACGAGGAACTGCTAAGGGCATGCAGCAAGATAGGTGACAACAAGGCTCCGGGACCCGACGGCATCCCGAACAAGGCAGTAAAGGCAGCTGTAACAAAAAGACCAGACCTCTTCATAACAACAATGAAGCAGTGCCTTGAAGAAGGAACCTTTCCCGAAAAATGGAAAACGCAGCATTTGGTCCTACTGCCAAAAGGAAAGAAGCCCCCAGGAGAACCATCATCCTATCGCCCAATATGCCTATTAGACACCATGGGAAAGATCCTCGAGAAGATAATCTATAATAGATTACTCGCAGTAGTAGAAGAGAAAGGAGCCCTCTCAGATCACCAATTTGGCTTCAGAAGAGCACGATCTACTGTTGATGCCATAAGAGCGGTAGTCGATATCGCCAAAGGTGCCATCGAAGGAGAAAGATGGCTCTACGGCACAAAGGAGTATTGTGCAGTAGTAACGCTGGACATTAAAAACGCATTTAACTCTGCGAACTGGTCGTTTATTAGAAGGTCACTTGCCAGGATGGATACGCCATATTACCTGCTACGGATAGTGACGAACTACTTCAACAACAGAAAGCTGAGGTACAATACCGATGAAGGCGTAAAATACTACAACGTAACTGCGGGAGTTCCACAGGGATCGGTTTTAGGGCCACTATTGTGGAACATCATGTACGACGGAGTACTACGATTAGCGTTACCTGGGGGAGTAACGATAATTGGATTCGCCGATGACATTACAGTCGTGACAGTAGCTAAACAGATCCGTGCAGTAGAATCAGCTACAAATGAAGCAATTGCCCGGATAAAAGATTGGCTAGTATCCGCCGGACTAGAACTAGCTGACCATAAAACAGAAGCTGTTCTTATAACCAGCCGGAAAACTGTCGAATTTGCCAACTTTCAGGTTGGTAACTAAACCATCAGGTCGAAAGAGGCAATTAAATACCTTGGAGTAATGCTGGACAACAGGCTACGGTTTAAAACGCATGTTGATTTTGTTACCAAAAAAGCATCGCAAATGCAGGGAGCTCTCTCGCGTATCATGCCTAACATCGGTGGACCTGGATATGCTAGAAGGATTCTACTCTCTAGAGTTATCACCTCAGTTCTGTTATATGCCGCCCCAGTCTGGGCGGAGGCACTGAGGACGAAGGAGACCAAAAGGAAACTATCGTCATCATACAGACTCTGTGCGCTACGGACAATCAGCGGCTTTCGAACCATCTCTGACGAAGCTGCATTTGTCATAGCTGGAATGGTCCCCATCGATATTCTCGCAGATGAAATGCTGAGGATATATAACAGAAGAGCATTGAGTCATCACGACGCCACTGGTATCAAGGTGATAAAAATTGAAGAAAGGGCAGCGTCAGCAGCTATGTGGCAAGCTCGTTGGGCCAATACAACAAAAGGCAGATGGACATACAAACTTATACCGACAATCCAAGATTGGATAAGTCGAAAGCATGGAGACTGCAACTACCATCTAACGCAGTTCCTGTCTGGCCACGGTGGCTACCGCAAATATCTACACCGATTCGGACACGACAACTCACCATCCTGCCCGGAATGCCCAGGTGAAGATGAGGATACGGAGCACGCAGTGTTTTACTGCACACGTTTCACGGCATGGAGAATTACTCTGCCAAGTCCGTCATTACTCCTCGACCATATGTTACGGTTGGAAGAAAATTGGATGGCAATATGTTCTTTCGTAACAACTCTACAAAAAGAGCTGCGGAGAATAGAAAAGCTAAGAAGAGCAGCAGAAGCAACAGAAGCATCAGAAGCAGCAATACAAGAAGCATAGCATGAATTGCTAACCAGCCCCGCGAAGTAATACCTAACGGCAGTCCCGCGGGGAGAGTGGTTGAAGTGTGTAGGGTGTGTGTTTAGTACGTAGGCGTATTCCTGGCATCGAGTACTCAGGTTTGCGAATCGTGCATGCTAGTAGCACTCGGGCTACTAGTATCTATGAAGATTACACATCCCTGGCGCAATCCAAAAAAAAAAAAAAAAAAAAACAGACACCAAGCCGGGCGGGCTGGTGATGCTAAGCTCAGGCGACTGTGGGGGTCACAGGTGGCGGATAGTGAACGGCCTGCAGAAATGGAGGCTAACTGCGAATACCCAATAAGCAGTCCCCGACCAAGAGCGGCAGAGAAGGAGGGCTTGGCTGAAAAGGTTAAAGGAACCCCTATGAACTCTCTGCGACAAGACGAGTAAGCACCGTCTTCCATATATGTGCTTTCCACCTCAAGGTGGCTACGAGGGATACAGAAAGGAGAAAATGGCGAGATCCGGACAAACCCGCCACATCGTAAAATGCGCAGCTTCTTTGCCCGAAAGGGATGCTGCATATATACATACATATATATATGTATATACATAGGTATATATATATATATATAAATAACCATAACCACTACCCTAAAACATTAAGACTGAGCCCAGTAAGGTCTTAATTATGGCATACTGGAAAACGAATTGGAATGACAGCTATGAGGGCTGACGTTTGTAGTATTCTGTTACCTGAGTAAGCAAGAGTGAAATCTTGCAGAAATGGCTTTCAGGCTAATGCTACAAGCGCCTCCATCCCGTTAAAACCTTGGCAAGCCTAAAAGTACGTTCAATGTTTCGTCACCATTAAGTTGGTGGTGTAGGTTCAGATGTAACATTCCTGGTTAGCACCGATCCGGCTCTGGCACAAAACCCCATAAGGGCTTGTGTCAACCCTCGCATGGCCTCACTGCTTGCAAAGACAACCATGGGATCCTTAGGTGACTACACATTCGAACATTGATAGCGGCTTTGAGTGGGGATCCACTAGAAATGATTACAACAAAAACAAACAAAAACACCGGAGAAATTGAAGTAGAGGAGAATGAGGAGAACCCCTTCCAGAGGGGATCAAGGATGCTGAGGTCACCAATTGACCAAGTAGCAGCATCACAAAGAAGTGCGGAACGACGCGAGTCACCCGCAATACGAAAGGTGACGGTCGAACCACCAACCCATAAAACTGACTTCCACAAGTTAGGTGAGCAAATTAGAGGTCTGGTAGAAATGCTGGAAGATGGCAAAAGGCGTTCAATCCACCAAGCGATGCGAGATGCTATCGAAAGCATCAGAGCTCTCTATGAGCTCTCGGCGATTCAGCTACACGATGAGGAAGCAAAGCAAGTGATTCGCCGGAACAACTCGTCGCAAACTTCGCCATGGCTAAAAACAACATCTGAACCCAAGAGAAGGCAAGTTGCAGACGACGAACCCCCGGAGCCAAAACGAAAACAGCAACAGCCACCGAGTGGCGCGGCAGACAACGAACCACCGAAGCCAAAACAGACGCAGAAAAATACATCAAACGATGTTGCAGGCAAAAAGCGCTCGGAGCCAAAGCGTAAACAAAAACAAACTGCATTGATAAACACCAAGGAGAAGGATGAGACCACCGGCGTAGAGACCCCAGTGGTCAGACCTAAGAAAAAAGTTACAGCCACAAACAAGAAGCAAGCGGCAGGAGAAGAAGAATGGGTAAATACCACCAAAAAGAAGATCGCCAAAAAGAAGCAACAAGAGGTCAAAAGACCTAGACCTGACGCTATCGTCATTAAAGCGACGGGGTCCCTCTCATACGCGGAGATACTACGCAAGGTGAAGGCAGACCCCAAACTGGAAACAGTGGGAAAGGCGGTAACTAAAATCAGGAGGACACAGAAGGGAGACCTCCTTATACAATTCAAGGAGACGGGAAATAAGACAAACGAATTTAAAGGCGTCATTAGTGAAGCTCTAGCAGAGCAAGCGAATGTAAGTTCGATTACGCATCGCACTACCCTTGAGATCAAAGACATCGATGAGGTCACGACTATAGACGACATAATCAATGCAATCGAAGCCCAGTTTGGAGTGAAAGTTTCACCGGCAGATATTTTGTCCCTGCGGAGGGCGTACGGAGGAACACAAACAGCAACGATCAGCTTTCCCGCAGTAGACGTAAGAAAGCTGTTAGAAGCAGGAAGGATTAAAATCGGCTGGGTTAACTGTCGCATGCGCGAACGAACCCTCCTTAAAAAGTGCTTCAAATGTTTAGAGTTTGGTCATCTTGCCTGGCAATGCAAAAGCGAGGAAGACCGCTCCAAGCTATGTAGGAGATGTGGAGGAGAAGGCCACATAGCGAAGAATTGCAACAAGGATCCATCCTGCATGTTCTGCAAGAAAGACCACCCGGACGCCGCGCAGCATGTAGCCGGCAGTAGCAAATGCCCAGTATTTCGGAGAGCTATTACAAGCAAAATACCATGAAGATTCTACAGATAAATCTTAATCACTGTAGAATAGCACAGGACATCCTAGCACAAACGGCCAAGGACGAAAGCGCTGACGTTATTATGATCAGTGAACCATATAAATGTCCCGAAGAGAACAACAATTGGATCTGCGATAAGGCAAAACAGGCGGCGATATGGATGTGTGGACGCTATGCCTTTCAAGAAACAAACGACCAAACAGTCGGCTTCGTGCGGGCGAAAATAAATGGGATCCATTTTTATAGCTGCTATGCCCGACCCAGTTTGACGGCCAGCGAGTACCAACTAATGCTGGATAATCTAACCACGGATGCGCTCCAGAGAGCCCCAGTGGTTATAGGAGGAGACTTCAACGCGTGGGCAACAGAATGGGGCAGCAGGCTCACCAACACCAGAGGACAGGTCTTATTGGAGACATTCGCTCCCCTAGCGATAGGCATTGCTAATAAGGGCCGGACAAATACTTACCGGAAGGCTGGAGTAGGGTCCATTATTGACATCACCTTTGCGAGCAACTCCATCCTGAAAACCATAAAGTGGAGGGTCAGTGAGGAATATTCACACAGCGACCATCAGGTGATAATACTGGAAATAAAAGGGAAAAAACCAGTCCAGCTCCCAAAACTTACTGGCCCAAAATGGAATGACAGATCTTTCGATAAGGATGCATTCGAAGAGATGTTGAACGGTGATCAAGCTCCAAGCGGAACAGCGGAGACCCTCGCTCACCACCTCACAGGCACCATCACCACAGCGTGCGACGCATCAATGCCTAGGAGAGCAAACACCAGGAACACATCACCGTGTTACTGGTGGAACGAGGAAATATTCGAACTCCGGGCAAAATGTCTGCAAGCCCGGCGTAAAGTCCAACGATCAAGAAGGAGGGCGGATTTCCAACAATGCCTGGACACCCTTAGACTGGCGAGACGTAGCTTAAATAGAGCCATTAAGGAAAGCAAAACTGCATGCTTTAAACGTCTCTGTCAAGAAGCCGACATCAACCCATGGGGCTCGGCATACAGAATGGTGATGACAAAATTAAAGGGCTATAGGACTCCTCAAATAACATGTCCGATAATGCTGAGATCCATAGTAGAGTACCTCTTCCCTCAAAGGCCTGCTGCTATGTGCAATATTATACGAGAAGTCAATCCAGAAGATATTCCTTTAATTACTCACGAGGAACTGCTAAGGGCATGCAGCAAGATAGGTGACAACAAGGCTCCGGGACCCGACGGCATCCCGAACAAGGCAGTAAAGGCAGCTGTAACAAAAAGACCAGACCTCTTCATAACAACAATGAAGCAGTGCCTTGAAGAAGGAACCTTTCCCGAAAAATGGAAAACGCAGCATTTGGTCCTACTGCCAAAAGGAAAGAAGCCCCCAGGAGAACCATCATCCTATCGCCCAATATGCCTATTAGACACCATGGGAAAGATCCTCGAGAAGATAATCTATAATAGATTACTCGCAGTAGTAGAAGAGAAAGGAGCCCTCTCAGATCACCAATTTGGCTTCAGAAGAGCACGATCTACTGTTGATGCCATAAGAGCGGTAGTCGATATCGCCAAAAATGCCATCGAAGGAGAAAGATGGCTCTACGGCACAAAGGAGTATTGTGCAGTAGTAACGCTGGACATTAAAAACGCATTTAACTCTGCGAACTGGTCGTTTATTAGAAGGTCACTTGCCAGGATGGATACGCCATATTACCTGCTACGGATAGTGACGAACTACTTCAACAACAGAAAGCTGAGGTACAATACCGATGAAGGCGTAAAATACTACAACGTAACTGCGGGAGTTCCACAGGGATCGGTTTTAGGGCCACTATTGTGGAACATAATGTACGACGGAGTACTACGATTAGCGTTACCTGGGGGAGTAACGATAATTGGATTCGCCGATGACATTGCAGTCGTGACAGTAGCTAAACAGATCCGTGCAGTAGAATCAGCTACAAATGAAGCAATTGCCCGGATAAAAGATTGGCTAGTATCCGCCGGACTAGAACTAGCTGACCATAAAACAGAAGCTGTTCTTATAACCAGCCGGAAAACTGTCGAATTTGCCAACTTTCAGGTTGGTAACCAAACCATCAGGTCGAAAGAGGCAATTAAATACCTTGGAGTAATGCTGGACAACAGGCTACGGTTTAAAACGCATGTTGATTTTGTTACCAAAAAAGCATCGCAAATGCAGGGAGCTCTCTCGCGTATCATGCCTAACATCGGTGGACCTGGATATGCTAGAAGGATTCTACTCTCTAGAGTTATCACCTCAGTTCTGTTATATGCCGCCCCAGTCTGGGCGGAGGCACTGAGGACGAAGGAGACCAAAAGGAAACTATCGTCATCATACAGACTCTGTGCGCTACGGACAATCAGCGGCTTTCGAACCATCTCTGACGAAGCTGCATTTGTCATAGCTGGAATGGTCCCCATCGATATTCTCGCAGATGAAATGCTGAGGATATATAACAGAAGAGCATTGAGTCATCACGACGCCACTGGTATCAAGGTGATAAAAATTGAAGAAAGGGCAGCGTCAGCAGCTATGTGGCAAGCTCGTTGGGCTAATACAACAAAAGGCAGATGGACATACAAACTTATACCGACAATCCAAGATTGGATAAGTCGAAAGCATGGAGACTGCAACTACCATCTAACGCAGTTCCTGTCTGGCCACGGTGGCTACCGCAAATATCTACACCGATTCGGACACGACAACTCACCATCCTGCCCGGAATGCCCAGGTGAAGATGAGGATACGGAGCACGCAGTGTTTTACTGCACACGTTTCACGGCATGGAGAATTACTCTGCCAAGTCCGTCATTACTCCTCGACCATATGTTACGGTTGGAAGAAAATTGGATGGCAATATGTTCTTTCGTAACAACTCTACAAAAAGAGCTGCGGAGAATAGAAAAGCTAAGAAGAGCAGCAGAAGCAACAGAAGCATCAGAAGCAGCAATACAAGAAGCATAGCATGAATTGCTAACCAGCCCCGCGAAGTAATACCTAACGGCAGTCCCGCGGGGAGAGTGGTTGAAGTGTGTAGGGTGTGTGTTTAGTACGTAGGCGTATTCCTGGCATCGAGTACTCAGGTTTGCGAATCGTGCATGCTAGTAGCACTCGGGCTACTAGTATCTATGAAGATTACACATCCCTGGCGCAATCCAAAAAAAAAAAAAAAAAAAAAAACACACACACACACACACAGACACCAAGCCGGGCGGGCTGGTGATGCTAAGCTCAGGCGACTGTGGGGGTCACAGGTGGCGGATAGTGAACGGCCTGCAGAAATGGAGGCTAACTGCGAATACCCAATAAGCAGTCCCCGACAAAGAGCGGCAGAGAAGGAGGGCTTGGCTGAAAAGGTTAAAGGAACCCCTATGAACTCTCTGCGACAAGACGAGTAAGCACCGTCTTCCATATATGTGCTTTCCACCTCAAGGTGGCTACGAGGGATACAGAAAGGAGAAAATGGCGAGATCCGGACAAACCCGCCACATCGTAAAATGCGCAGCTTCTTTGCCCGAAAGGGATGCTGCATATATACATACATATATATATGTATATACATAGGTATATATATATATATATAAATAACCATAACCACTACCCTAAAACATTAAGACTGAGCCCAGTAAGGTCTTAATTATGGCATACTGGAAAACGAATTGGAATGACAGCTATGAGGGCTGACGTTTGTAGTATTCTGTTACCTGAGTAAGCAAGAGTGGAATCTTGCAGAAATGGCTTTCAGGCTAATGCTACAAGCGCCTCCATCCCGTTAAAACCTTGGCAGGCCTAAAAGTACGTTCAATGTTTCGTCACCATTAAGTTGGTGGTGTAGGTTCAGATGTAACATTCCTGGTTAGCACCGATCCGGCTCTGGCACAAAACCCCATAAGGGCTTGTGTCAACCCTCGCATGGCCTCACTGCTTGCAAAGACAACCATGGGATCCTTAGGTGACTACACATTCGAACATTGATAGCGGCTTTGAGTGGGGATCCACTAGAAATGATTACAACAAAAACAAACAAAAACACCGGAGAAATTGAAGTAGAGGAGAATGAGGAGAACCCCTTCCAGAGGGGATCAAGGATGCTGAGGTCACCAATTGACCAAGTAGCAGCATCACAAAGAAGTGCGGAACGACGCGAGTCACCCGCAATACGAAAGGTGACGGTCGAACCACCAACCCATAAAACTGACTTCCACAAGTTAGGTGAGCAAATTAGAGGTCTGGTAGAAATGCTGGAAGATGGCAAAAGGCGCTCAATCCACCAAGCGATGCGAGATGCTATCGAAAGCATCAGAGCTCTCTATGAGCTCTCGGCGATTCAGCTACACGATGAGGAAGCAAAGCAAGTGATTCGCCGGAACAACTCGTCGCAAACTTCGCCATGGCTAAAAACAACATCTGAACCCAAGAGAAGGCAAGTTGCAGACGACGAACCCCCGGAGCCAAAACGAAAACAGCAACAGCCACCGAGTGGCGCGGCAGACAACGAACCACCGAAGCCAAAACAGACGCAGAAAAATACATCAAACGATGTTGCAGGCAAAAAGCGCTCGGAGCCAAAGCGTAAACAAAAACAAACTGCATTGATAAACACCAAGGAGAAGGATGAGACCACCGGCGTAGAGACCCCAGTGGTCAGACCTAAGAAAAAAGTTACAGCCACAAACAAGAAGCAAGCGGCAGGAGAAGAAGAATGGGTAAATACCACCAAAAAGAAGATCGCCAAAAAGAAGCAACAAGAGGTCAAAAGACCTAGACCTGACGCTATCGTCATTAAAGCGACGGGGTCCCTCTCATACGCGGAGATACTACGCAAGGTGAAGGCAGACCCCAAACTGGAAACAGTGGGAAAGGCGGTAACTAAAATCAGGAGGACACAGAAGGGAGACCTCCTTATACAATTCAAGGAGACGGGGAAATAAGACAAACGAATTTAAAGGCGTCATTAGTGAAGCTCTAGCAGAGCAAGCGAATGTAAGTTCGATTACGCATCGCACTACCCTTGAGATCAAAGACATCGATGAGGTCACGACTATAGACGACGTAATCAATGCAATCGAAGCCCAGTTTGGAGTGAAAGTTTCATCGGCAGATATTTTGTCCCTGCGGAGGGCGTACGGAGGAACACAAACAGCAACGATCAGCTTTCCCGCAGTAGACGTAAGAAAGCTGTTAGAAGCAGGAAGGATTAAAATCGGCTGGGTTAACTGTCGCATGCGCGAACGAACCCTCCTTAAAAAGTGCTTCAAATGTTTAGAGTTTGGTCATCTTGCCTGGCAATGCAAAAGGGAGGAAGGCCGCTCCAAGCTATGTAGGAGATGTGGAGGAGAAGGCCACATAGCGAAGAATTGCAACAAGGATCCATCCTGCATGTTCTGCAAGAAAGACCACCCGGACGCCGCGCAGCATGTAGCCGGCAGTAGCAAATGCCCAGTATTTCGGAGAGCTATTACAAGCAAAATACCATGAAGATTCTACAGATAAATCTTAATCACTGTAGAATAGCACAGGACATCCTAGCACAAACGGCCAAGGACGAAAGCGCTGACGTTATTATGATCAGTGAACCATATAAATGTCCCGAAGATAACAACAATTGGATCTGCGATAAGGCAAAACAGGCGGCGATATGGATGTGTGGACGCTATGCCTTTCAAGAAACAAACGACCAAACAGTCGGCTTCGTGCGGGCGAAAATAAATGGGATCCATTTTTATAGCTGCTATGCCCGACCCAGTTTGACGGCCAGCGAGTACCAACTAATGCTGGATAATCTAACCACGGATGCGCTCCAGAGAGCCCCAGTGGTTATAGGAGGAGACTTCAACGCGTGGGCAACAGAATGGGGCAGCAGGCTCACCAACACCAGAGGACAGGTCTTATTGGAGACATTCGCTCCCCTAGCGATAGGCATTGCTAATAAGGGCCGGACAAATACTTACCGGAAGGCTGGAGTAGGGTCCATTATTGACATCACCTTTGCGAGCAACTCCATCCTGAAAACCATAAAGTGGAGGGTCAGTGAGGAATATTCACACAGCGACCATCAGGTGATAATACTGGAAATAAAAGGGAAAAAACCAGTCCAGCTCCCAAAACTTACTGGCCCAAAATGGAATGACAGATCTTTCGATAAGGATGCATTCGAACAGATGTTGAACGGTGATCAAGCTCCAAGCGGAACAGCGGAGACCCTCGCTCACCACCTCACAGGCACCATCACCACAGCGTGCGACGCATCAATGCCTAGGAGAGCAAACACCAGGAACACATCACCGTGTTACTGGTGGAACGAGGAAATATTCGAACTCCGGGCAAAATGTCTGCAAGCCCGGCGTAAAGTCCAACGATCAAGAAGGAGGGCGGATTTCCAACAATGCCTGGACACCCTTAGACTGGCGAGACGTAGCTTAAATAGAGCCATTAAGGAAAGCAAAACTGCATGCTTTAAACGTCTCTGTCAAGAAGCCGACATCAACCCATGGGGCTCGGCATACAGAATGGTGATGACAAAATTAAAGGGCTATAGGACTCCTCAAATAACATGTCCGATAATGCTGAGATCCATAGTAGAGTACCTCTTCCCTCAAAGGCCTGCTGCTATGTGCAATATTATACGAGAAGTCAATCCAGAAGATATTCCTTTAATTACTCACGAGGAACTGCTAAGGGCATGCAGCAAGATAGGTGACAACAAGGCTCCGGGACCCGACGGCATCCCGAACAAGGCAGTAAAGGCAGCTGTAACAAAAAGACCAGACCTCTTCATAACAACAATGAAGCAGTGCCTTGAAGAAGGAACCTTTCCCGAAAAATGGAAAACGCAGCATTTGGTCCTACTGCCAAAAGGAAAGAAGCCCCCAGGAGAACCATCATCCTATCGCCCAATATGCCTATTAGACACCATGGGAAAGATCCTCGAGAAGATAATCTATAATAGATTACTCGCAGTAGTAGAAGAGAAAGGAGCCCTCTCAGATCACCAATTTGGCTTCAGAAGAGCACGATCTACTGTTGATGCCATAAGAGCGGTAGTCGATATCGCCAAAAATGCCATCGAAGGAGAAAGATGGCTCTACGGCACAAAGGAGTATTGTGCAGTAGTAACGCTGGACATTAAAAACGCATTTAACTCTGCGAACTGGTCGTTTATTAGAAGGTCACTTGCCAGGATGGATACGCCATATTACCTGCTACGGATAGTGACGAACTACTTCAACAACAGAAAGCTGAGGTACAATACCGATGAAGGCGTAAAATACTACAACGTAACTGCGGGAGTTCCACAGGGATCGGTTTTAGGGCCACTATTGTGGAACATAATGTACGACGGAGTACTACGATTAGCGTTACCTGGGGGAGTAACGATAATTGGATTCGCCGATGACATTGCAGTCGTGACAGTAGCTAAACAGATCCGTGCAGTAGAATCAGCTACAAATGAAGCAATTGCCCGGATAAAAGATTGGCTAGTATCCGCCGGACTAGAACTAGCTGACCATAAAACAGAAGCTGTTCTTATAACCAGCCGGAAAACTGTCGAATTTGCCAACTTTCAGGTTGGTAACCAAACCATCAGGTCGAAAGAGGCAATTAAATACCTTGGAGTAATGCTGGACAACAGGCTACGGTTTAAAACGCATGTTGATTTTGTTACCAAAAAAGCATCGCAAATGCAGGGAGCTCTCTCGCGTATCATGCCTAACATCGGTGGACCTGGATATGCTAGAAGGATTCTACTCTCTAGAGTTATCACCTCAGTTCTGTTATATGCCGCCCCAGTCTGGGCGGAGGCACTGAGGACGAAGGAGACCAAAAGGAAACTATCGTCATCATACAGACTCTGTGCGCTACGGACAATCAGCGGCTTTCGAACCATCTCTGACGAAGCTGCATTTGTCATAGCTGGAATGGTCCCCATCGATATTCTCGCAGATGAAATGCTGAGGATATATAACAGAAGAGCATTGAGTCATCACGACGCCACTGGTATCAAGGTGATAAAAATTGAAGAAAGGGCAGCGTCAGCAGCTATGTGGCAAGCTCGTTGGGCTAATACAACAAAAGGCAGATGGACATACAAACTTATACCGACAATCCAAGATTGGATAAGTCGAAAGCATGGAGACTGCAACTACCATCTAACGCAGTTCCTGTCTGGCCACGGTGGCTACCGCAAATATCTACACCGATTCGGACACGACAACTCACCATCCTGCCCGGAATGCCCAGGTGAAGATGAGGATACGGAGCACGCAGTGTTTTATTGCACACGTTTCACGGCATGGAGAATTACTCTGCCAAGTTCGTCATTACTCCTCGACCATATGTTACGGTTGGAAGAAAATTGGATGGCAATATGTTCTTTCGTAACAACTCTACAAAAAGAGTTGCGGAGAATAGAAAAGCTAAGAAGAGCAGCAGAAGCAACAGAAGCATCAGAAGCAGCAATACAAGAAGCATAGCATGAATTGCTAACCAGCCCCGCGAAGTAATACCTAACGGCAGTCCCGCGGGGAGAGTGGTTGAAGTGTGTAGGGTGTGTGTTTAGTACGTAGGCGTATTCCTGGCATCGAGTACTCAGGTTTGCGAATCGTGCATGCTAGTAGCACTCGGGCTACTAGTATCTATGAAGATTACACATCCCTGGCGCAATCCAAAAAAAAAAAAAAAAACACACACGCACACACACACACACACACACACACACACACAGACACCAAGCATCGTAAAATGCGCAGCTTCTTTGCCCGAAAGGGATGCTGCATATATACATACATATATATATGTATATACATAGGTATATATATATATATGTATAAATAACCATAACCACTACCCTAAAACATTAAGACTGAGCCCAGTAAGGTCTTAATTATGGCATACTGGAAAACGAATTGGAATGATAGCTATGAGGGCTGACGTTTGTAGTATTCTGTTACCTGAGTAAGCAAGAGTGAAATCTTGCAGAAATGGCTTTCAGGCTAATGCTACAAGCGCCTCCATCCCGTTAAAACCTTGGCAGGCCTAAAAGTACGTTCAATGTTTCGTCACCATTAAGTTGGTGGTGTAGGTCCAGATGTAACATTCCTGGTTAGCACCGATCCGGCTCTGGCACAAAACCCCATAAGGGCTTGTGTCAACCCTCGCATGGCCTCACTGCTTGCAAAGACAACCATGGGATCCTTAGGTGACTACACATTCGAACATTGATAGCGGCTTTGAGTGGGGATCCACTAGAAATGATTACAACAAAAACAAACAAAAACACCGGAGAAATTGAAGTAGAGGAGAATGAGGAGAACCCCTTCCAGAGGGGATCAAGGATGCTGAGGTCACCAATTGACCAAGTAGCAGCATCACAAAGAAGTGCGGAACGACGCGAGTCACCCGCAATACGAAAGGTGACGGTCGAACCACCAACCCATAAAACTGACTTCCACAAGTTAGGTGAGCAAATTAGAGGTCTGGTAGAAATGCTGGAAGATGGCAAAAGGCGCTCAATCCACCAAGCGATGCGAGATGCTATCGAAAGCATCAGAGCTCTCTATGAGCTCTCGGCGATTCAGCTACACGATGAGGAAGCAAAGCAAGTGATTCGCCGGAACAACTCGTCGCAAACTTCGCCATGGCTAAAAACAACATCTGAACCCAAGAGAAGGCAAGTTGCAGACGACGAACCCCCGGAGCCAAAACGAAAACAGCAACAGCCACCGAGTGGCGCGGCAGACAACGAACCACCGAAGCCAAAACAGACGCAGAAAAATACATCAAACGATGTTGCAGGCAAAAAGCGCTCGGAGCCAAAGCGTAAACAAAAACAAACTGCATTGATAAACACCAAGGAGAAGGATGAGACCACCGGCGTAGAGACCCCAGTGGTCAGACCTAAGAAAAAAGTTACAGCCACAAACAAGAAGCAAGCGGCAGGAGAAGAAGAATGGGTAAATACCACCAAAAAGAAGATCGCCAAAAAGAAGCAACAAGAGGTCAAAAGACCTAGACCTGACGCTATCGTCATTAAAGCGACGGGGTCCCTCTCATACGCGGAGATACTACGCAAGGTGAAGGCAGACCCCAAACTGGAAACAGTGGGAAAGGCGGTAACTAAAATCAGGAGGACACAGAAGGGAGACCTCCTTATACAATTCAAGGAGACGGGAAATAAGACAAACGAATTTAAAGGCGTCATTAGTGAAGCTCTAGCAGAGCAAGCGAATGTAAGTTCGATTACGCATCGCACTACCCTTGAGATCAAAGACATCGATGAGGTCACGACTATAGACGACGTAATCAATGCAATCGAAGCCCAGTTTGGAGTGAAAGTTTCACCGGCAGATATTTTGTCCCTGCGGAGGGCGTACGGAGGAACACAAACAGCAACGATCAGCTTTCCCGCAGTAGACGTAAGAAAGCTGTTAGAAGCAGGAAGGATTAAAATCGGCTGGGTTAACTGTCGCATGCGCGAACGAACCCTCCTTAAAAAGTGCTTCAAATGTTTAGAGTTTGGTCATCTTGCCTGGCAATGCAAAAGGGAGGAAGACCGCTCCAAGCTATGTAGGAGATGTGGAGGAGAAGGCCACATAGCGAAGAATTGCAACAAGGATCCATCCTGCATGTTCTGCAAGAAAGACCACCCGGACGCCGCGCAGCATGTAGCCGGCAGTAGCAAATGCCCAGTATTTCGGAGAGCTATTACAAGCAAAATACCATGAAGATTCTACAGATAAATCTTAATCACTGTAGAATAGCACAGGACATCCTAGCACAAACGGCCAAGGACGAAAGCGCTGACGTTATTATGATCAGTGAACCATATAAATGTCCCGGAGAGAACAACAATTGGATCTGCGATAAGGCAAAACAGGCGGCGATATGGATGTGTGGACGCTATGCCTTTCAAGAAACAAACGACCAAGCAGTCGGCTTCGTGCGGGCGAAAATAAATGGGATCCATTTTTATAGCTGCTATGCCCGACCCAGTTTGACGGCCAGCGAGTAGCAACTAATGCTGGATAATCTAACCACGGATGCGCTCCAGAGAGCCCCAGTGGTTATAGGAGGAGACTTCAACGCGTGGGCAACAGAATGGGGTAGCAGGCTCACCAACACCAGAGGACAGGTCTTATTGGAGACATTCGCTCCCCTAGCGATAGGCATTGCTAATAAGGGCCGGACAAATTCTTACCGGAAGGCTGGAGTAGGGTCCATTATTGACATCACCTTTGCGAGCAACTCCATCCTGAAAACCATAAAGTGGAGGGTCAGTGAGGAATATTCACACAGCGACCATCAGGTGATAATACTGGAAATAAAAGGGAAAAAACCAGTCCAGCTCCCAAAACTTACTGGGCCAAAATGGAATGACGGATCTTTCGATAAGGATGCATTCGAAGAGATGTTGAACGGTGATCAAGCCCCAAGCGGAACAGCGGAGACCCTCGCTCACCACCTCACAGGCACCATCACCACAGCGTGCGACGCATCAATGCCTAGGAGAGCAAACACCAGGAATGCACCACCGTGTTACTGGTGGAACGAGGAAATAGGCGAACTCCGGGCAAAATGTCTGCAACCCCGGCGTAAAGTCCAACGATCAAGAATTAGGGCGGATTTCCAACAATGTCTGGACACCCTTAGACTGGCGAGACGTAGCTTAAATAGAGCCATTAAAGAAAGCAAAACTGCATGCTTTAAACGTCTCTCTCAAGAAGCCGACATCAACCCATGGGGCTCGGCATACAGAATGGTGATGACGAAATTAAAGGGCTATAGGACTCCTCAAATAACATGTCCGATAATGCTGAGATCCATAGTAGAGCACCTCTTCCCTCAAAGGCCTGCTGCTATGTGCAATATTATACGAGAAGTCAATCCAGAAGATATTCCTTTAATTACTCACGAGGAACTGCTAAGGGCATGCAGCAAGATAGGTGACAACAAGGCTCCGGGACCCGACGGCATCCCGAACAAGGCAGTAACGGCAGCTGTAACAAAAAGACCAGACCTCTTCATAACAACAATGAAGCAGTGCCTTGAAGAAGGAACCTTTCCCGAAAAATGGAAATGCAGCTTTTGGTCCTACTGCCAAAAGGAAAGAAGCCCCCAGGAGAACCATCATCCTATCGCCCAATATGCCTATTAGACACCATGGGAAAGATCCTTGAGAAGATAATCTATAATAGATTACTCGCAGTAGTAGAAGAGAAAGGAGCCCTCTCAGATCACCAATTTGGCTTCAGAAGAGCATGATCTACTGTTGATGCCATAAGAGCGGTAGTCGATATCGGCAAAGGTGCCATCGAAGGAGAAAGATGGCTCTACGGCACAAAGGAGTATTGTGCAGTAGTAACGCTGGACATTAGAAACGCATTTAACTCTGCGAACTGGTCGTTTATTAGAAGGTCACTTGCCAGGATGTATACGCCATATTACCTGCTAGGGATAGTGACGAACTACTTCAACAACAGAAAGCTGAGGTACAATACCGATGAAGGTGTAAAATACTACAACGTAACTGCGGGAGTTCCACAGGGATCGGTTTTAGGGCCACTATTGTGGAACATCATGTACGACGGAGTACTACGATTAGCGTTACCTGGGGGAGTAACGATAATTGGATTCGCCGATGACATTGCAGTCGTGACAGTAGCTAAACAGATCCGCGCAGTAGAATCAGCTACAAATGAAGCAATTGCCCGGATAAAAGATTGGCTAGTATCCGCCGGACTAGAACTAGCTGACCATAAAACAGAAGCTGTTCTTATAACCAGCCGGAAAACTGTCGAATTTGCAAACTTTCAGGTTGGTAACCAAACCATCAGGTCGAAAGATGCAGTTAAATACCTTGGAGTAATGCTGGACAACAGGCTACGGTTTAAAACGCATGTTGATTTTGTTACCAAAAAAGCATCGCAAATGCAGGGAGCTCTCTCGCGTATCATGCCTAACATCGGTGGACCTGGATATGCTAGAAGGATTCTACTCTCTAGAGTTATCACCTCAGTTCTGTTATATGCCGCCCCAGTCTGGGCGGAGGCACTGAGGACGAAGGAGACCAAAAGGAAACTATCGTCATCATACAGACTCTGTGCGCTACGGACAATCAGCGGCTTTCGAACCATCTCTGACGAAGCTGCATTTGTCATAGCTGGAATGGTCCCCATCGATATTCTCGCAGATGAAATGCTGAGGATATATAACAGAAGAGCATTGAGTCATCACGACGCCACTGGTATCAAGGTGATAAAAATTGAAGAAAGGGCAGCGTCAGCAGCTATGTGGCAAGCTCGTTGGGCTAATACAACAAAAGGCAGATGGACATACAAACTTATACCGACAATCCAAGATTGGATAAGTCGAAAGCATGGAGACTGCAACTACCATCTAACGCAGTTCCTGTCTGGCCACGGTGGCTACCGCAAATATCTACACCGATTCGGACACGACAACTCACCATCCTGCCCGGAATGCCCAGGTGAAGATGAGGATACGGAGCACGCAGTGTTTTACTGCACACGTTTCACGGCATGGAGAATTACTCTGCCAAGTCCGTCATTACTCCTCGACCATATGTTACGGTTGGAAGAAAATTGGATGGCAATATGTTCTTTCGTAACAACTCTACAAAAAGAGTTGCGGAGAATAGAAAAGCTAAGAAGAGCAGCAGAAGCAACAGAAGCATCAGAAGCAGCAATACAAGAAGCATAGCATGAATTGCTAACCAGCCCCGCGAAGTAATACCTAACGGCAGTCCCGCGGGGAGAGTGGTTGAAGTGTGTAGGGTGTGTGTTTAGTACGTAGGCGTATTCCTGGCATCGAGTACTCAGGTTTGCGAATCGTGCATGCTAGTAGCACTCGGGCTACTAGTATCTATGAAGATTACACATCCCTGGCGCAATCCAAAAAAAATGGTAACTTCGATGACGCATTTCCTGGTCTAGAACCTGCATAGCCCTACTACTGACTAGTCGTGCTAGATAAAAAGTAATTATAATAATTGTTTTTAATAGTAGGCAGGAAGAAAAGATTTGTAGGGCAATAGTATTCCATGAGAAGGGGACAAGTGGGAAACAAAATAGCAGAGGTGTGTGTACATATGAATCGATTTCGACGAGCCAAAGGACTTAATTTGTGTAACTTTTGCCGAATTTCCAGGCCTTGGGTGGAGCCGCTACACCCAAGCCTCTGCAAAATCTTTTTGACAAGTCCCGATATTTTTTGCAAGCAACGGCTAGCGGGGACAATAAGGTATAAGAGTGAGTCTCTAAACCAACCTACCGTTATTCCCCAAGTGGGGTACAAAGACAAAGAAAGGAGCAAAGGCCACACAACAGAAACCGAAGTGAGGTGCACTGTCCCAGGCTGTACCGTACCACTAATGCCGCAGCAGTAACAAAGTGCAACGAGGGAGCAACTTTTTGTTTTTGTGTGTGACCAGCGACAGAGTGAAGTGAAGTAGTAAGATTTTAGTTTAGTTTTTTTAATTTGCTTAAATAGTGTAAAGGAGTTAGTTTTGCATTTTTTTTTTTTTGTCCGCGATAATTCCGCTGGAACAACAGCAAATTGTGCTGCCCGCAGAACAACGATGGACAAATAATAAACGTGTTTAATAATTTTTTGATTATATTGTTTTGGAATCTGGCTACATAGATAATGCACTAAGTCAGCGGTTCACAGACTTTCAGAGAGTGCGCATGTGTTTCGGGTTCTCAGTTAAAATCGGTGTGATTTAAAGCACAGTATCAGACAGTGTTTTTCCAAGTGGCGAGTTAGGCTATAGGTAGTGGTGGTGCTCTACCAAACCAGTGACCCTGGTTCAATTCCGGATTGGGGAAATTTGAATTCTTGACTTTTTTTTTCATTTATTCAAAATAAGTGAAAACCAAAAAAAAAAATAAAAACATATCAGGCGATGGAGAGTGAGCGGTCCGCGCTCCCAATAGCGGGACCAGCTGGTGGGGTGACTGCATCAGCCGATGCAATACAGACAGGCCACCCATTAACAGTGGCAACCGCAAGTAAGGGGAAAAGGAGAAGGAAATTGAAACCTTCTCCCAACCTTGTAAAGCGTCCCTCCACATCAGCTCCAACTGAACAGCTGCCCGGTGGAGTGAGTGAAGGGGCGCCGAGCACAACAACAACAGTAGCAGCAGAAAAAAAGCGACAGAGGTCCGATGACTCTGTCGAGCTAGCGTAAATCTGCGATGGTGGGGAAGGCCACTACGTTGGAGATGAGAACAATAGCTTCGGAGTTCTGGCGTCCTCCGAATCGGATGATGAAGAAGAAGAAGTCGGGAGTCTGACTAGCAGCATCTGGCAGCTCGAACAGAGGGTGCGTGCCATAAAGGCCAAACAAATGGCCAGGCGAGAGAGGGAGCGGCAGCTAGAGCTACAGCCCGCTCAACAACAACAACTACTACAGCAGCAGCCGCAAGAAAACCAGCGGCAACAGCCAATATAGCCGCAAATACTGCAGCAGAAGCAACAGTAACAACAACAGCTGAAAAAACAGGAGCAAATAATACAGCAGCAGAAAACGCTGCAAGAATCTTAACAACAACCGCAGCAGCAGCAGCAGCAGCAGCAGCAGCAGCAGAAACAACAGCAACAACAACCGCAGCAGAACCAACAGCAACCGAAGACGACGGCAAAAGCGAGGGTACCGCCAATCAACACCTATAAGATTGAGCTTATGGACACCATTAAACTATGTAAGTCGGCCATAGGCAACAATTTTTCTATTAAACGTTTAAATGAAGACAGGCACGCTATTCACTGCAATACAGTGGAACAGTATAAAAAAATTAAAGATTTGTTAAAAGACACGACGACGGAGTTCTTCTCCTTCACCCCGAAGGGGGAAAAGCGGCAAACAATGCTGCTGAGGGGGATAGACCCGTCTACTGATCCGGAGACGCTTCTTGCGCTGCTTGAAGAGAAAGAGTGCAACGAGCTCGAATTCGTAGGGGTCAAGCCATTCACCACAGCTAAGGCAAAAAGGGAGAAGAGGAAACTACCGTTCTTCCTAGTTCAGCTTTCACCCAATAGCAAGCTGGATGGTCTAAGGAGTATTAAATTCCTAGACTACCAGGTTGTCGCATGGGAAAAATTAAGAAGGAGCGAAAACATTTTACAATGTGTTCGCTGCCAAAGGTTCGGTCACGCCGCGTCGAACTGCGAAATGCAGCCTCGATGTGTCAAGTGTGGAAAGAACCACAAAGAAGAGGAATGCAATCTAGGTAAGGATGGAGTGGTAGATAAGAGCCAGCTCTCGTGTGCTTTATGCAGGAACTCGGGACACACCGCAAACTATCGGGGTTGTCCTAAGTTCCAGTATATTAAGAAAGTAAATCTGGTTCGTCAGGAGAAGGTTGAAGTGAAACGACCACCTGCTCCAATTCAAACACAATCCGTGACTCCCCAAGTGACCTACGCCCAAATGGCGGCAGGTCGAGGAAACGCGGAACAGAAAAGACCGAAGGTTGCTTCTCAGGCCCCAGCGCCTAGAGCACCGGAGGCTCAAACTGACTTGCTGACCATCTTGCTCTCTATCCAAGGGCAGATGGAGCAGCTTCAACGTCAGGTACAGGAGCAGGCGAAGCGGGTGGACCAGATCTACGCACTTCTGCCGGGCTTAACGCACCTTCAGTCGTAATGGGTACGAACATGGAGGAGCAATCCTTGAAGATCCTTGCGGTGAATGTGAATTCACTGATTAGGATCGAGCGAAGAGCCGTACTGTTTAAGTTGCTCGAAGACCAAACCCCTGATGTGCTTATGGTTAGCGAAACAAAGCTATCCCAGAAGCACAAATTGGGGCACAATAAATACAATATTGTCAGAAGAGACCGACCCAACTCCACACAAGGAGGAGGTGTTGCGATCTTCATACGCAAACAACTGCAATTTAAAGTTATGTACAGCGGTGAAGTGCGAAGGTTCCAGGAGCTGGAAGCGTGTATTGTGTGCATCCCTCTCCGTAGTGGAAAGAGGATATACTTGGTCGCACTCTATGCACCTGAAGCTACTCAATCTACTTTATTTACTTCAGAGCTCGAGACACTTTTTTGATGCCTAAGGCTGGAGTCGGAGGAGAATTATTTCATCATGGCCGGATATCTAAACGCCAAACATAGAGATTGGGGAAACAACACACCAAATCCTAGAGGGAACCTACTATTCAATTGGTGGGGTCGGCACAGTGTCGAGTATAAACTCGATTTGAAAGCTACAGATAGTCCGTCGTTTATTAGAAGCGGCTCCTATCTTTATCTTATGCTGTTCGACGTACGGTTACAACTGACCGACATGGACCGACAAACTATAAACTGCCTGCACACATTTGTGTATGACAGTGACCATTGCGGACTCAGTGCCGTAATAACGATTCCCAACGAAATTGCGGAGTTGGAGGAGTTTGTCCAAACGTACTCCTACAATTACAGTAGGACGCGTTGGACTCGCTTCTCCAGAACTTTAACAAGAGCACTCTCCTCGAACTCGCTCTACCCACCGTCCAATAGGAATCTGTCAAACGAGGAGATTGACTGGTATCTTAAACAAATGGACGAGACAATTAAACGAACTATGGACAATACGATACCTCGGTATCAACATACTGACAACGCAGACATATTCCGCAATGCAACAATTGACGCACTACACCAACACAAAAGTAGACTGCTGTCGAGACTAAAAACCTTGTACAGACAGTTTACTGACAGACAAAACTCGGATGTTAGGACGCTGAAGTCGTTGATTAAAAACCTCCAGAAATTAATTAGAGAAAATTACAGACTTTCTGTAAATTTGCATTGGAACAACAAAATTCGGGCTGTAAAATCCAACAACCCGAGTATGTTCCCGCAAATAAATAAAATATTTCGGAGGAACAATCAAAACGACCTTCCGTGTCTTAAGATCCCCCGAACGACGAACAATGAAACAACACTGATAACAGCAGGTATAGATACAGATAACGCAATAGAGGATGACAACTTCTTTGTGATCGAAGATCCGCAGGAGAAGGTAGAGGCTATAGGAGCGACTTTCCAGGAAGTGTACAAGGTGAATGATACCATTTGCCCGAACCACGACCTGGAAAATCGCGTCCTTGTGCAAAACTTCTACCTTCGAAATGATATAGAGCACTGGCGATCCGAGAACATAGGTTTTACCGAGTTCAATGACGATAACATGGCAAATAATGTCATCGCCGATGAAAGGGTACATCCCCCGTACATATCGAAGGTGGAGCTCCAAGCGATCTTCGACTCATTGAGGAGGAAGAAATCTGTAGGAATCGATGGAGTGTCGAACATTGTGCTTCGACATCTCCCTCTAGAAGCGGTGAACATTTACACCACTCTGTTTAACAATGCACTGAATAATGCACATTATCCAGCGCATTGGAAAACAGCAGTAATACAACCCATCCCCAAAAGAGGTAAGGACACTTCCAATCCGGCAAATCTCCGGTCGATAAGTCTCCTTCCGAACATCAGTAAGGTATTCGAGAAAGTAATCAATAGAGCCCTGCTTAAGTGGACTGAGAACAGTAATATAATTTCGGATAACCAATTCGGTTTTAAGGCGGGGCATGATACAATACATGCCGCGTCTAAACTGGTATCGGATATCCAATGGAACAAAAGCAAGAAACAGTGCACGGGTGCCTGCCTGATTGACTTGGAGAAGGCCTTCGACACCGTATGATTAGAGGGACTCTTCTACAAGCTAAGCAGGCTGGGCATAAGCAAACCACTGCTGTACATACTTCATAACATGCTCACCAGTAGACAGTTCATTGTCAAAAATGGCAATATGACTTCTGCTGGAACATTTCAAATTAAAAACGGTCTGCAACAAGGTGCGGTTAATTCACCTATCCTTTTCAACATTTACACGAGCGATCTGATAGGATCACTTCACCATGCCATAGCGTACGCAGACGACTTGATCGCGTACAGATCAGGACCAAAAATCGAGGTCATTGGAATTCTCTTGCAACGTGACTTGGATAAGATTCAGCGATATTGCGATGACTGGAAGTTGAAGATCAACTTCCAGAAATCAGAAACCATTCTTTTTAGGACGTCGTTGTCTGGTGCCTCTAGGGATACCAGAAAGAATTGGCGAAAGTTCCAATAGTTGGACCGCACGGACAGCCACTTGCGAGTCGAAGTGCAGTCAGATACCTGGGGCTCTGGTTAGACCAATATCTATATTTTAACAAACATATAGATGCTGCTCTGACCAGAGCCAAAGGTGCTTTTACCCTTACAAAGAGACTTTTTTATAGCAAGCAACTCGATGCAAGGGTAAAGGTAATCTGCTACATGGCCCTCATCCGGCCCATGCTCGTATATGGATGTCCCGTGTGGTTCAACGTGGGAGCAAGCTTGTTGGAAAAGATTCGGATGTTTGAGAGGGCTTGCCTTCGGGCTTGCCTTCATTTATACAGAACACCAGAGTCCCAGTACATAAAATTCTATCCCAATGAGGTCCTATACAACAGGGCTAACCTAATAAGAGTGGAAAATTTCGTTATCAAGCTGATTCGAAGGCACATTGCAAGAGCAATGAGCTCGACGAACAACCTGATCTCTGGGGCTTATTACCCCAATTATGAGTATCATGAGAGAGTGCGCCTTAACGGCTTTGTTCCCCCAGAGGCGTTCCTCTATTTTGATGAGAAAGGTCTGATTCAGGACAGATTGGCAGTGCCTCTAATCTTCCACGTTGCTCGGACAGCTGTGGATAGGCGACTCAACTACGACAGAGACGTTGCACACGGCAGTGTGAAGCGTCTCCGGTTCAGTAGGGCAGTATCGGGTCGCGATGTTGAGGACGTACAAAGTCAGTACGGCGACTAGCCGAAAGAGAGGAGACTCCTTCGTCGTTTCCCCCTAATCCAGGGTAGCCTGTTTGAGGTTTAAAGTTGGCTGTTCTTGCCTATGGCCGACTTACATAGTTTAGATTTAGGTATTTTAGATATATTGTGTATAGGTAAAAAAAAAAAAATAAAAATTTAAAAAAAAAAAAAAAAAAAATAAAAATTTATCAGAGCACCTGGATAAAAAAAAAAAAAAAAACCACTTGATAAAAAAAAAAATAAAAATAAAAAAAAAAAACAAAAAAAGTACGTATATAATTACGTAAGGTAGAATAAGATAGATTAAGGTAGAATAAGATATTTTAAGATTTATTTTAAGGTAGTTTATAAGTTTTATATATATAAGAATACAAAAAAAAAAAAAGTTCATTTACTAAGTTTTTTTTTTTTTTTATCTATTTTTCTTAGTAAAAAGCAAAAATAAAATAATGAAATAAATAAAAAAATGTATGTACGTTACGTCGAAAGACATAGTTTTAAGTATTAGGTTTAACTTAGAGCGCCCGCATCGGGTCAGTAAGTTAGAATAAGAATAGTTAAGTTAGTTAAGCTAGTTTTAAGCGTTTTTTGTCTAGCTATAAGTTTATTGAATTACATAATAAAAATGCAGTAAAAACGAAAACGAAATAATGCACTAAGAGGAGAATTTTTTTCGTTATATAGGGTAGATTAGTTTTCCTTGGATCTTAGATGAATTAAATTTACTGTTTGTGAATATTTTCTTTATAGTTAAAGATTCTATTGATCTCCTTCTTTTCTTTACGGCGAAGAAGCTGATCAATTGAATCTATAACTATAAAGAAAATATTTACAAACAAAAAGTTTAATTCATTCAGTATAGATTCTATTGATCACATGAATAAATTCAAATTTATTTAATAATAATAATTTAAATTTAACTCATGGTAATAGTCATTCTAAAATAATGATGTGCAGTTAGAAGTTTTGTGCGATGATGCTGTATCGGGGAATTGGAAGGCCGTCCTTTCGCTGATCAGACGCGACAATGATTTGACAGGACTATTCCAGTGACGTGGTAAAGACTGGAAGTGACAACCCTAGGCACTTCACTAACAGGACATCATACTGTAGAGGCTGGACTGAGGCATTAGGGGCCATCTCCAGTGAATATTGGCCAAGAAGCTGGCGAAGGTTGTGTCATTTAGACACAAGGGTGGGTTGGCCATGCTAGTGCTAACAACACATGGAACGTCTCTGGGACGAGATGAGTAGTATAGCTATAAGTTAGTTTAGATATTGGTTGGGGTTTTTGGTAAGTTATGGAGTAGATTAGGTTTAGTTTAAGATAGTAGGTTTAATTTGCATCCACTATACCCTCCTCTCTCCGGGATATGGGCACAAGCCCTTGAGCTTTTCTTCTTCTGCTATCTTCTTTCCTGTCTTTTCCTTTCTGAAGATTCTTCCATTCTTTAGTAGGTTTCTTTCAGCACGCATATGGCACGATATTTGTGTGTTTGAGCAGGTGGTGTGAGTGGAAGGGAGACATGAACCTGCCCCGTACGACGAATTAAGATGTGCAACTACGTGCGTACCACTGTCCCTTTCCTCCACACCTAAGATGCATCCATGGCCTGCCCCTGGCTCATGAATATGGCGTCCAATGGTATCAACCGGTTTTAGAGGCAAGCTTTATCGATTTAAAGGCTGAATTGGTCAGCCAGTTTAAACACAAACAACGAGACCACGAAATTCTTAGGACAATTAAGCACAGAAGACAGCAACCCCATGATACCTTCGACGACATTTATAGCGACATACGAACTTTGATTTTATAAATGAAAATCCGACCACACAAAGACGACTTCGTAGCCATCCTCAGACAAAACATTAAGGACAGAATAGCTACACTGATATTCGGGTGCACTGTCAGGAGTATACAGGAGTTATTGTGAGCTAGATTTGGCCACGAAGGCGTCTTCGGTGCGAGTAAGGAGGACGGCGGCACGCTCGCGGTTGCTCGGCTCAGGTCGTCGGACGGGGTGGTTCTTGTCCACCTTACTTCACACCACCTACTCAGCACACAAAATCTCGTGCCATTCTAATAAAAAAAAAAAAAAAAGAGAGAAGAAAGCTACTCTTCTTAGACCTCGGACGGACTTCAAAACATAGAAAAAGAAAGCAAAAGAAAATCCAAGGACTTGTGCCCATGGCCAGGAGAAAGATTGGGAAGGACTCCGCGAAACTTACCCTACATATCCTAAACCAAACCTAAACTAACCTAATGTCTTAAACTAAATCGTAGTCTAAACCTATCTATCTTAAACTAACCTATAGCTACTCCCTATCGCGCAAATTGTCCTTCCCCTTTTCTCTCCTCGCCAAACGGGTTCATCAAGTACCCGAGGTATGCCTGGTGGAAGTGCAAAAACTGGCCTGCCCAGTGTCTTGTGACACGACCGATTGCACCTCTCTGGTCAATGATTGTGAGAGATAACCCCTAAACGTGCTTCCCAGTCACAACCTAGGTCAGTCGGGGCGGAATCCCGTTATTCGTCATGTTACGTCGTCATCGTTCGTAATGGTCCTATCTGGACAACCATTGTTCGTTTTGGTCTGGTCACGTCATCGTTCTCTATAGGAAAAGCGGCCTGATTAGATATCTGCACACCAAAACTACGGAAAATTATTCACACATCCCACTGGTTTTTTAAAAGTCTTCAAATTGTTGGTACATTTCCCATTTATTATAAGAAGGTTTAACCCTACTTCTTAAAAATATAAAAAAAAATAATAGAAAAAAGAATTCTGCCCTTAAACTTATTATGTGTGGATGTAACCAAGTATATGTATATGTAAAATCTGTTGTAGAATCAAATTTACTCACGTTATTTTTTTTTGTCCCCCGCTGTTCTGCCGGCAGCACAATAAGGATGATGATTTTGGTTCCAATTTTGAACTCCTGTTCGCGCACCAATAAAATTGAAAAGATTAAAAGCAGAATTCTACACCCTAACCTTACACACTATTTCATCAAAAAATCTACCCTCACCTTAACACTATTTGACTTCAAATGTAAAAGCAAAATTAATTAATTAATTGTGATTTTAGTAAAAGATCAACAAAAAAAAAACTCACTAAATCATTTATTAACTCTAAACTAACTCTAGATCGATATAAAAAAAAATATAAAAAAAAAATAAAAAAATTGCAATTGTGGCAAGGGACTTTATGAAATTCAGAAAACACAAAAAAAAAAAATTACTAGTTTTCACGTTGGGTCCCGCGGAGCACTTCCTTTAGGGTAAACGGCTTATGTTGTCGCTCCTCAGTTCCTTTTAGTTACGTGTATAACTACGTATTTGTGGGTACCAATCTGTTGACGGGGTCATTTGACCCGTTACTAGAGCTTCCGCCAGTTGCGGTACCTCTATACGGGTTACGGAGTAGAGGAACTTTCACCGGTTATGCTATATAAGCAAACAGTCCGCTTCACCGTTGGCCGGCAAAATTCAACTTATCTCAAGGAGCCAAGTCTTTGGCCTTCTGGTCACCCAACGCCACTCTCTGCCAAACACATACAAATCAGTTTGGTTCATCGGAGCCCTGGAGCTTTCCTTACCTACTTCTACAAAATTACCTGCCAATCACTCGTCCAGCCCAATTGTATTTTAATTGAGTATCAGGTTTCGAATTTTTCCTAAGCATAAAAGATTTCCCACTTACTTCCAACTTCCAACTTACCCAAAAAAAATTATTTTTCCTCTGAAGTACTTTCTGTGTACTACTGTTCCAACCAGCAAAAAAAATCTGATTACAAAATAGGGTATAGACCGCACTCTACTAATCGTACTTGAAAAGTAACCGTCGATCGGTGCTCTTTGCTCTTTGATACGAGTAAGATACAATCACAGATAATAAACTACCCAGATGTCTCATTCATATGGGGAGAAGTGATATATGAAAACGAAATTCACTAAAAAAAGCTTTTTAAAAAGCTTAAACTTCTTACAAAAGGGAACAAATCAGAACACAGAACATTTGTTTTTTCTGCTCACTTTTTAGTCCATCGTGTCACTCACACATACCCTTGTTTACGTTCACTGCAAAAAAGAACCAAAAAAATATTTTGTACGACTGGGGCACGGAGTTCTGATGCCGACTCGTTGGTAGGATGGATATGGAATATTTGTATAGATCGTATATATATATGTATGTGCAAATGTTGTGTGCTTGGTATTTTGACTGTATGTATGTACCTTATTTTCAGCAATTAATTAAATAAATAAAAACTGTAAACTTTCTGGACACAAATTTGCTCTGAAAATGGGTTTGAATATGAGTTTTGCATACTGTATTTTATATTTATGCACTTATAATAACTGATCACTGCTCTTGGCCTACTTAAGTGAAGGTGACTAATCTTCGAAATTATTATAAAAAAACTAACTAACTTAACAAAATAATCATTAACTTAAATTAGGTTAGTATTAAATTGCAGTTAAAACACCTTAATCATAACATATTGTACATTGAACCAATTCGGAAAATGTATATTTGTTGCCTTTATACATTCTTTGATTATATTTTCTTTTAAGTTAGATGCAAAAGGTAGTTTTCGAACATGAAGTTTTTTGTACATGAAGACGGCATACTTGAAAATCTTTTTTCTGACGGTATTTTCTTTTGAATTTTCATATTCTTTTAATTTTATCAATACTTCCGTTAGATCGAAATTCTGTTTGTACTTTGACTTTCTTCAGCACAATTTTCACAGATTTTCTTCATTTGTTTGTATTGTTTTAAAGATACAATATCCGGCAAAGTATCTTGTAGCTAGGTCGTTGACCTGCGGTACCTTGACTGATATTGCGTCTTCATCGGGTGGATTAACTATATTGTTCGTATTCATGTTATTTTCAAAACATTCCTCATTCTTATGAATGTCGTGATTTTGTGATAGCTCTTGGGTAAGTATTATTTGTTCTTCTATATCACTCTGTAAAATAGCATTTCAATCCATCTGTAGATATTCCGCATCGTCTTCTTCGCAGTTGGAACATTTCGATTTGAATAAAATTTTATCGATTTAACTTTGGCTAGCAGGGAGTTAAATTCGAAAACATTTGGATTAGGTTTATTAATATTCCGCGCTCTTATTTTACCAAATAAGTTCTCTAACGGATCTTGATTAAATTTATTTATGTAAATGTAATATAAATCATTATGATCCATGAATCAGTCGCAGGCGTTTTTCTAGTTATCGAAGGGGCATTTAACAATGTGAAAACTCAGAAAATTGTGGAGGCACTGCCGATATACTGTAATAACCAAATAATAAACAATTGGCTAGAACACATGCTTACAAACCGCATTATCACAGCTTCACTGAGAGACGAAACAAGAAGGGGAACAGTCCGTACGGGAACACCACAGGGGGGGATAATATCTCCTTTTCTGTGGGTGCCCACAATGGACAACCTTTTAAAAGCACTGGATGGAACCTGTGCGAAATGTGTAGCGTACGCAGATGATCTAGCCGTTCTGATAAGAGGTAAGTACCTGAACATCATAGGAGAGCTTTTGCAAAACACCTTTCGAATCATAAAAGAATGGCGGAGGAGGGTGGGTTAGAAATAAATCCAAATAAAACGGAAATGGTTCTCTTTACAAAGAAAACCAAAACTAGTGGCTTTCACATTCCACAATTCGGAGGAGTATCACTACAACTCCGCGACAGCGTCAAGTATCTGGGCATTATATTGGACAGGGAACTGACCTGGAGAAAGAACCTGGAAGAAACAGACACCAAAGCCAAGAGAGCATATTGGATATGCAGGAGGGCCATCGGGAAGACATGGGGCTTGAAACCGAAACAGGTCCACTGGATATACGAATGCGTAATAAAACCCATCATCTTCTACGGTGTAGTTGTATGGTGGCCAGTGATTAGCAAAAAGTATGCAAGAGACTTGCTAACTAAGGTGCAACGTATGGTCTGCCTGGGTATTACAGGAGCACAATCCTCAACACCAACCGCGGCCATGGAAGCGATACTAAACATTCTACCAGTATACCTCGAAGCGAAGAAGATTGCCGGCATTTCAGCCTCACGACTTAGAACTATCGGCCATTTCATCGGTGGTGCAAATACGGGACATCGAAAAATCACCGAAATAATAAGAGTAATGACACCACTCATCGATTGCCCCAGTGATGTTGTTGGAAAATCGTATACGTTCTCCAACAACTTCGACCCAATTTTCCCCGCAAGAGAATATTGGACGTATGAAAGAACGCCAAGAAACTCCAATGGGATATCGGTATATACAGACGGTTCTAACATATCAGGGGAATCAGGGGCTGGCATCTTTAGTGCTAACCCACCAATAGAACTTGCTATTCTCCTAGAACCATTTGTATCGGTGTTCCAAGCAGAAGTCTATGCAATTATGAAGGCAACTGAAATACTCGCAGAAGACACCAGCGAAGGGAGGTAAATCGACATCTGCTCGCACAGCAAAGCAGCAATTAGCGCGATTACAATTCCCATGTCGAAATTACGACTAGTAAGGGAGTGCAAAACTAAATTGAACTTACTTGCCAGACGTAATAGAGTCCGTCTCAAATGGGTACCGGGGCACGAAGGTGTACCGGGTAACGAAAAGGCAGACAAACTAGCAAGGTAAGAAGCAGGCAATGCAGAACTGAACTCGCATAATACAATAGGGGTCCCTCTGACAACTATTAAAACAATAATCAATGGAAAGATACGACAAGAGTTCAATAACTACTCGACGAATCTTGACACGTGCAAAGTGGCTAGATCTGTAATAACTAAACCGAGTAACAACACAGCAAAAAGAGACTTTTAACAGGGCACATCAATCTCAATAAACATTCGTTCAGACTCGGGATAGCTGATTCAACAATCTGTGCCAACTGTGAGGAGCAGGAGGAAGATATAAACACTTCCTCTGCCACTGCCCTGCTACAGCGAGGATAAGACTGGAAATTCTGGGATCCCCAAGGATTCCGGATATTACACACCTCAGTAAGAAATGAATCGGGGATATATTGGAGTTCGCCAGACGAACACTACGATTCCCCGATCACTATACAATATAGTTTCCCCTTGATACTACCCATGATCCCTAGACCTAAATCCTCTCAACACATAATCCCCAAAGCACAGCACTATTCCCTACAGTTACATAGATGAGGGGAACACTACGGGCACAATGGAGGCCTAAGTGAAGAGCATAAGCTCACCCTTTTAAACAAACCAACCAACCATGATCCATGAATAATGTGTCTCTTATTCTTAAATCGCTTTTTATAGTTAAGGCCAAGCCTTTGGAACAAAATGATCTATTTCTTGCGTATGTGGGTTCGATGTTTAATATATAATCCTTCGTTTCTTAAAGTTAAAGTTTCTTTTCATTTAGATTAAGTTTACTATATAAACTACGATTTGTGGGTCCTTGATCACAGCAAATAGCTCTAACGGTTACTTTCAGCTCCGCGCATATATCAAGACAATTATATACCTCAATCTCAAGTTGTTTCATAGGTATATTGCTTGGACAAACGACAGGATATAAAACTAGCTTAAAATTTCCGAATCATAAAAACACACACAGACTTAGCGCATATATTAGATCTTTGATAATCACGACTTCTTTTTCTTTTGGTGATAATGTCGAAGTTATTTTCTTTAATTCCTCTAGAACATTTATATTTATTCCAGGTGACAGACTTTTAACCTTAATCCACCTATGTAATGAAGACGGGTGCGGCAAGTGTAGTCCAAGCTGATCCAAGCGAAATCCACTTCTTCTCTTCGGTGTATTTTTTTGTACTCTCAGATAGAATGAGCTTCGAAATTGTTTTAGTACTTTGATCTGATACCAAGCAATAAATCAATTTTCTCTTAGATACTCTTCTTTTCACGCACTCGCAGCCTTTTTTTCTTTTAAACGATGAATTCTCTGCAGCAAATTTATTTTCGATTTGCGATTTCCTTTTAGTGTTATCCGAAAGCTATTGCTCAATTTATTAAGCCTCTCAATTCTTTTAATATAAATAGATTGCTTTTTTATATGAGTCTCACAGTTGGCGCAAGTAAATTCAACGTTATCATTGAATCTTTTTCTTGATAACCTTTTTGAAGACAAGTTTAGTTCTTCTACTGTAACATCATTCGAATCCAGTACTAATTTATTGCAGTTTTCATATGTAACCTTAGATCCCGTTGGATCAAAACAAATGAACTCGTAATCAGATATAGCAACACTTCGTTTTAACAAGAGAAAAGGGTAAGCATTTTTTCAAATATGTCTTTCCAATAAAGGCATTCTTAAAATGTTTGCTGCATATATAGGGCGTTTTAACGCTTTTTATGTGTTCCCGAAACTCCTCTGCTAAAGTTACCCATTCATCGTATTTAGCAGTTCCTTTTTTAGGAAATTTAGATAATTTTCCATCAGGCAATCCATTTTTTGTTATAGCACAGTGTGCAATGGCGGACTTCGTTCTTTTCCAGGACATTTTTTTACTTGAGACAATTATCTTATGCCTTTTATTTTTTTAGTATATGTATGCAATACATATTTATGTTAGTAATTAACCTGAAAATCTAAATAATTGATATTCGAGCAAAATCTCTCAAACCATCTCTTCATATACAACGCATACCGCTTACAAAACTTCCATTCATGAAAATTTATTCTTTTGCTACGGTGGTATGGAAATCACACCGTCATGCATCTTCATGCCCCTTCCCGTATACCCCTTTACACTTCATCACCTCGTTCGTTTCCATGTCGCAACACACGATGAGAAAAAGAACTTTTCCCACACAAGCGAACAGAGTGAGGAAAAAGAAAAAGCTTTATTTGTGGTTCTTATTCTGAAAGCTCTCTGTCTGCAAGTACGTTGTCTGCTAGGACAAAAATATGCTTAATTTTTTTATATGGGCGTGCGACATCTGGGTAGTTTATTATCTGTGATATAATCCTGCTAATTCCCTTACCTAATATAACTAACACGTCCTACAAGACACCTACTTACATAACTTTAAATAAAAAATTTTAACAAAGAAAGAAATATTGTATATAAAAGTATAATAATAAAATAATAATCAAACATTCTATGTTCTTTACCCACTCCCTGAACCACAAATAATTTCCCGATCGATGTTATTAGTTTTGCGAGAGAGGGATGAGGGAGACGAGTGTATCGAGTGTATCTCCCTCCCTCAAGTCAACTCATTGTTAACATTTTCATTTTTCATTGCGACGCTAATGGCTGTTTAATTTTTGTGATATTAATTTTTGATTTTTCCTCTGGAATTGACTTTTAAGGAAACACACCCCTGAAATGGGGCGTGTGTGGAGTGTTCCTAGATAGTTTTTTGTACACACCGAAGTGTACAAAAACGATGAGCATGCTCACCAGTAGACAGTTCATCGTCAAAAATGGCAATGTGACTTCTGCTGGAACATTTCAAATTAAAAATGGTCTGCAACAAGGTGCGATTAATTCACTGATCCTTTTCAACATTTACACGAGCGATCTCATAGGATCACTTCACCATGCCATAGCGTACGCAGACGACTTAATCGCGTACAGATCAGGACCAAAAGTCGAGGTCATTGCAAGTTGAAGATCAACTTCCAGAAATCGGAAACCATTATTTTTAGGACGCCGTTGTCTGGTGCCTCTAGGGATACCAGAAAGAATTGGCTAAACTTCTCAATCGTTGGACCGCACGGACAGCCACTTGCGAGTAGAAGTGTAGTCAGATACCTGGGGCTCTGGTTAGACCAATATCTATATTTTAACAAACATATAGATGCTGCTCTGACCAGAGCCAAAGGTGCTTTTGCCCTTACAAAGAGACTTTTTTATAGCAAGCAACTCGATGCAAGGGTAAAGGTAATCTGCTACATGGCCCTCATTAGGCCCATGCTCGTATGTGGATGCCCCGTGTGGTTCAACGTGGGAGCAAGCTTGTTGGAAAAGATTCGGATGTTTGAGAGGGCTTGCCTTCGGGCTTGCCTTCATTTATACAGAACACCAGAGTCCCAGTACATAAAATTCTATCCCAATGAGGTCCTATACAACAGGACTAACCTAATAAAAGTGTATTATTTCGTTATCAAGCTGATTCGAAGGCACATTGCAAGAGCAATGAGCTCGACGAACAACCTGATCTCCGGGGCTTATTACCCCAATTACGAGTATCATGAGAGAGTGCGCCTTAACGGCTTTGTTCCTCCAGAGGCGTTCCTCTATTTTGATGAGAAAGGTCTGATCCAGGACAGATTAGCGGTTCCGCTAATCTTCCACGTTGCTCGGATAGTTGTGGATAGGCGACTCAACTACGACAGAGACGTTGCACACGGCAGTGTGGAGCGTCTCCGGTTTAGTAGGGCGGTATCGGGTCGCGATATGAAGGACGTTGAACATCAGTTCTCACAATTTTGGTGGTTAACTGAAAGAGAGGGAACTCCTTCGTCGTTCCCTCACAATCCGGGGTAGCCTGGTTAAAGTTGGCTGTTTGGTCTTGGCCGACTTACATAGTTTAAGGTATTTGTAGGTACTTTTAGGTAGAAAAAAAAAAATATATATATATATATAAACAGCACTTTGAAAAAATTTAAAAAAAATAAGATAGTTTAAGATTTATTTTAAGGTAGTTTTTAAGTTTTATTATAAGAACAAAATAAAAAAAAGTACATACACTAAGTTTTTTGTAATTTTATAAAAAAATTTTCTTAGTATTTATTAATAATTCAATAAAACGACAAATGAAACAGTTAAGTACGGTACGCAGAAGGACATAGCTTTAAGTATTAGGTTTAACTTAGAGCGCCCGCATAGGGCCAGTAAGTTAGAATAAGAATAGTTAAGTTAGTTAAGCTAGTTTTAAGCGTTTTTTGTCTAGCATGTAAGTTATAATGAATTAATTAATACAAAATGCATTCAAATGAAAAAAAAAGAACGATGAACAACATAAAACAAGGAGGACAAGCTGCAGGATAGAATAGAATATTGTCTGTGAGTGGACAACACAGCGAACCATGTATGTTGTTTTTTTTCTTTTTTTCCTTTTGCTCGTTGACTATTAATCTGGAATTTAATTCCAAATTAAACTCGAAAAACCCATCCCTGTAATGAGTGTGTATAAGGGCCAATGCATTCTTGTGCACGCACTGTATGGACAGATGCATGTCGGATGTTTGCAGAGTTTGCTGTTTGCGGGTAGATACCATAAAGTCCCAGGTATTTGAAAAAAAATTTCTTTATTATTGTTGTTGCTGATGGGCTTAGCCGAGACAGCCACAGGCCCTCGCAACAGAGTTGAGGGATTAGTGTGGACGTGCCGAAAAGCACATGGCGGCAAGAGGTTCCTGGATGAAGCGCAGCGTCAACGAATCAGCCGACTACCAAGAAGACCGTAGTTTACGGAGAGGCATGCCGGGTGACGAACTGAACGAAGATATCGAAGTGGCTAACACATTCGCAAACGGGACAGACTTGACTAGGAATACTGAATAAACTGCACCAGCATGTCAATCCTCGTTTCACAATCTAACATGTTTCAGTCATGTCAGTTGCAGGGCAACTTCCCCTTTAACTGTCCGAAGTGCCAGGGAAACTTGAAGGTAGGCGATGCGCCCAGGAATCACTCATCGATGGCGTCTGCACTCCCGGAGATTCAGAACAAACCAGGGCAACTACATTTTGAAGAGGGACCCGAATGGTCAGGATACCCCAACACAGAAGGAGATCCCTCCGAGAAAGAGCCTCCACAGACGACTGAAAGTCGTCGTGCTATCTTTCGAAGAAGAGATAGCACGACCTTCAAACCTCCTGAACTTCAAAAAAATACTTAGGCTTAGGGAAAAAGTTGCAATATATAGGCGACGAAAAAATCAAATAGAAGCATCTGTGATATGTACCTCGGACGATAATAGACCCCATATAAAAGCAAGAAAAGAATGAGAAGAGATTCTAGAGCCTATTATTAGATAGTTGAGCCACTATTAGTTGTTCGGGGAAAGGTCCACTCGAGTTTATAGCCAGGATGAACGTAACGATGAGAAGGATTGCAACAGATATTAGGACGGCGGACGGGAACTATCAACGAATACAATGACGATTTAAAACTACTCTTCCATAGTTTGGCAAAACAAATCTATTTAGGGGTAGATTTTTGGAGTGCCTTTAAGGTCGCTCCGTACATCATTCGACGAACTCGACACTCCATCACCGATAGTAGATACTTCTCCTGTGACAATGTCGCCCAACAACAATGGACAAAGACAAGATGTTAGAAGACTCCCAAGCAACTCCGTCGGTTCCTAGGGACGACAGGTTGGTACAGACATTTTAATCCCAATTTTGCTTCTGCATCGGATCCCATGACCGATTGCCTCAGGAAAGGATAGACCTTTACGATGACCGACGAGGCGCTGAGGGCATTCCAATAGCTCAAAATCTCTTTGGTGACAGCGCCGATACTGAAAAATCCGAACTTCACCAAACACTTTTACATACAATGTGATGCTTCGATGTCTGGTGTGGGGAGTGTGTCATTCCAAATAAACTCCGAGAAAAAAGAACGACCGAGAGCATTCATGTCCCGGAAGCTTAACTCTGTTCAGCGAAATTACAGCGTGACGAAACTTGAATGCTATGCGGCCGTTCTCTCAGTGAAAAGTTCAGGACCTATGTGGAAGGATTGCCGTACACTATAATCACTGATTACGGAAGTTCGAAATGGTTGATGACAAAGAAGTCTGGTCGATTTACTAGAAAGATTCTGAAGCTCCAAGGTTTTCACTTTGTGATTGAGCATAAGAAGGGTGTCCAGAACGTATTCCGCGATACTCTCCCGCGTGTTCATATGCAGGAGTTTACACCGAATACGGTGATGTTAGATGTAGACTTTAGTTCGCCATAATTCACTTCGAGGGCTATGACGAATTAAGGAAGATAGTCGACACAAACAAACGCAAACTACCAGACGTATTTGTGCCCGACGGATTTGTCTATAAACGGACTGAGGTACGGACAGGTGACGAACTGCAAGAAGATCGGCTATGGAAGCTTTGTGTACCGAAGGAGTTGCATGAGAGTCCTCTGTAATCTGCTCAGGATATTCCTGCTGCAGGATATGGAGGGATAAGCAAGACGCTAGCAGAAGTACTTCTGGTCAGGTATAGCATCTGATGTACAAGCTTACGTTAAAGCGTGCGTAACCTGTAAATGTGGCAAGTCTGTTTGGATTAGAAATTATCTTTCGGGGCGTTCAATACAAGTTGTTTTGGACGGCTTCAATTCTGCAATTCACCAAATAAATGCTCTGTTTTGTCTCCGACTCTCTTTCTTATTTTTATAATTGATCTCTTGTCTGCAACTTCTAATCCAATCCATTCCTTCGCTGACGACAGTACCCTCAGTTTTTCATATTCGTTCCCTAACTCACGTCATTGCTCTTCGGCCGTAGAAGGGGAACGGCAACGTATGTTAAACACATTAAATTCCAACTTGGACAGCATAATTAAATGGGGTTCAACCAACCGCGTGGAATTTAATGCTTCCAAAACACAATGCTGTCTTCTGTCTCTCGAGCGAAACCAAAACCTTGAACTATTCTTGGAATATGTATTAATAGCCATCTTCGATGGAACGATCACATATTCGAGATCGCCAAAAATACTACAAAATATCTAGGATTTCTTAAACGGTGTAAGAAATATTTTACCCCATCTGATCTGGCCTCAATTTAAAAGGCATTCATCCGCCCTAAGCTGGAATTTAATGCCCATATCTGGTCTTTTGCACCCAAGACCGTTCTGTACATTCTTGATAGGGTACAGAATCGCGCTTTAAAATTTATAGGTAATAGAGACATTGTGGATACCATACATTCACTTGAACTTCGGAGAAATGTCTCTTGTCGCTCCTTGTTTTATCGTTTTTTTTTTTTTTATAAAAAACGCTCCAGCGAAATTGCCAGTTGCATTCCTCCTCTTCAAAATTTCACCCACAATACGCGCAATACGTGCGATACGCAATACGCGTCATGCTTTGAATGCACATCAGTTCACCCTAAAGCCTAACTTCGGTCGTACTTTCAAATATAGGGATTCGATTATAAGCCGAACGACACGAATGTGGAATGATCTATCAAGCTCTGTACTTCTACATCACTACAACTTTCAAACATTTAAAGCTAACGCACACAATCTTCTCCTCTGTTCTTCTTCCCCTTTTTTCTAAAATCCCGTGCCCTGTAACAGTATAAAGGTATTCATATCCCTTTTGGCGCGCACGAGTTATAAAAAAAAACAAAAAAGTCACTAAACATGATAACTCGACCGCCGATGAGACAAAAAACGATTACGGAATGACGTTTCCAACACCTCTAAATCGACTTTTTAGGACCATACCCACGAACGAAGACAGGACATATACATTCTCACGCTGAACGCTTTCCAGAAGCGCACATGATAGTTATCCAACTAAACCTTATGCATTGCGAGACAGCTCCGGACCTACTTACACAGTTGGTCCGAGAGAACGCTGCGGATATCGCTATACACAGCGAGCCCTACAAACAGCTGAATGAAGGAATCTTCGTCATCTAGCCTAGAGGTTCGACTTCCTCAGCTCAAAATCCCCATATTCAAAGGAAACTATTTAGAGTGGCAGTCATTTCATGGGATTTGAGACTTCTTCTTGGGGACCAGTTCACCTAGTTGTAAAGGCACTGAATCCAGAGAGCAGGAACCTGTCTGAGCAAGGCATAAAGACGCCAAATAAGGTACAAACGCAAGAAACACTTTTTGAGTTTCTCTGAAGAAGATACCAAGCATTAGAGGTATTGGGATCATCTCGGCAACGATCGCATAAAGACGATAAGAACTTTGTGAGAAATTACCACAACAGCGAAGTCCAGTTGGATATTTTGCAAGAGTGATCACAACATCTACTCTTCCAGCAAGTTTATGAATCGAACTCCAAGGGAAAGATGTGAGCAAATCAAACAAGCCAAAATATGCATGAACTGTCTAAGACATGACAAGAAAATCACGTACTCAAGTCTGCGAACATGTAAGCAATGTAATAAAAAACGTCATATACTGCTTCACCAAGAAAATTAAGCTGGAAAACGGCAGAACGATTCGGCCTGTTCTGCCCCAATTCAATCACAGCCAGTTCAAAGTCATTAAAGTCAAAGTGTGCTATTCGCCACAACCATCTTTATTGGTACCAACGTTGATGGACATCGCAGAGAATTGAGGGCTCGCATAGATCCAGCGTCCCAAGTAACACTCATTAGAGAGCAAGCTGCCCAATCGTTACACTTGCCGAAACAGAAGTTCTACGCAGAAATCAGTGGGTTAGGAGCAACGGATGCTGACATAGCCCGCAGTAAGGTGGAAGTCTCAATCGAACCAAGATTCAAATCAGACTTTGAACTTTTAGTCTAAGCACTTGTGTTACCAAAACTTACCAAACTGATGCCCGATAGAAACAACATCAACAGTTTTGAGTTGATTAGGAATCTTGAATAAGCAGATCCAAAATTTTTCATTCCTGGACCTATCGATATGTTATTAGGAGCCGATGTGTATGCAGACATCATTCTCAATGGCATTAAGAAGGGTTCGAAAGTTTCAACGGTGGTTCAAAGGTCACATTTAGGATGGTTTATCAAAGGTCGTACATCATCAAAAGGCGAAAATGTGAAAGTCGTAGGGATGGTCGCTCAAACAACAATAGAAAACCAACTTAAGCGATTCTGGGAACCCGAAGAAATACCTGAAGAGAGTCATCTGACACAATTGGGGCTGGATTGCGAACGGGATTACCAAAAAAGCCACCATTAAGAACCCGATGGTAGATATACTGTAAGCAACCCTTTCAATCAGGAATTAATGCAAAAATACAGTCTGAGCGCATCAAGAGATAGAGCTGTAGCAAGGTTACTCCAATTAGAGAAAAGATTCGTCGCTGACCCACAGTTGAGATTGGAATATATAAAATTCATAAACGAATTCATGGAATTGGGTCATATGGTCGAGATTACAAAAACAAAACTCCAAGACAAAAACATGTGTTATATGTTGCATCATGCAGTTCTAAAACCAGACAGCACTACTACGAAGTTGCGTGTAGTGTTCGACGCATCATCAATATCGTCAACCGGTGTCAGTCTCAATCAACTGATGCACGTTGGTCCAAGATTACCAGAAGACTTAACGACAACAACCATGCGCTGGTGAAGACACCGCTATGATTTTACAGCGGATATCGAAAAGATGAATCGCCAAGTAAAATTAAGCACCCATCATTAAGATTATCCGTTTATAGTGTGGAGGAGTTCGACAAATGAACCAATAAAGGATTACAAGCTGACCACAGTTGTTTATGGTAGAGCTTCAGCACCATATGTAGCTGTAAAAATTCTACACCAGTTGGCAATAGATGAGCAGTAGAATTATCCAACCGCGTCTAAACTGGCGAGGAACGATTTCTATGTAGACGACCTAATGAATGATGCAACGTAAGTTGATTCAATTGTTGGGCAGAGGCGGATTCCACCTAAGAAAATTGTCAGCAAATCACAAAGAACTTTTAACGATAATTCGAGATACAAACGGTGAAGGTAACATCAACTTGGATAAGGAAGAAGTCATCAAAACTCTAGGGATTCATTGTAATCCAACGGCTGATATATTTAAATTTAAAGTAAATATCGATAAAGCAACAGCAAAGTTGGGAACCTCATCGAAACGTGCGATACTTCCGAAATAGCCGCTGCCCTAACCGCTAAGACAACGAGAATATTCTTGTGGTCGGGGGCAGACGTGACAACTCAAATCTATCAGAAAAGGAGAAGCATCAGTACATAATACCACGCAACAACATATTGACCAAAGTATTAGTTAAACACGTTCATGAGAAAATACTGCATGGAGGAATTCAGTTAACATTGGCAACGCTCCGTCAGTCATTCTGGATCTTTCAAGCTAAATCTGTGATTCGACAAGTAATCTATAATTGTGTACGATGTCATCGCTTTAATGCAGTTACAAAGGGTCAAATTATGGGAATGCTGCCATCCCTGAGAGTAATGCCATCAAGACCATTTACATACACTGGTATTGATTATTCAGGCTCAATTCAGGTACTCATTTCCAAAGGTAGAGGCAACCGATCGATAAAGGGCTACATTGCGGTCTTTGCGTGTTTATCAACTAAGGCAATTCACCTGGAACTTGACAGCGATCCCACATCAGAAGCATTTTTAGCGGCCGTTAGAAGACTCACGTCCATAATATCCTCTTATCTTGCACACATTTCTACAGCGACAACGTTTGTAGGAGCGAACAAAGATCTTCAAGAACTTTTTAAATCTGTAATCACTCAAGGCAATAAAGAAGCCGCAGAAAATCTAGTTTTGGATGACATACAGTGGCATTTCATTCCACCCGCCGCACCACATTTCGGAGGCTTATGGAGAGCCGCAGTTAAAGCAATGAAGTTTCACTTAAAGAGAGGCATTGGGGATACTACTGTGACATTTGAAGAGCTGTCCACAGTTTTAACTCAAATCGAAGCCTGTCTAAATTCCCGCCCGTTGGTCACGATAAGCAATGACGTTGATGATAACCCAGTGCTTACACATGGACATTTTTTAATCGGCTCAGCATTGAATGCAGTAACTAATCCAAGATTATATCAGAAGCGAAGTTTACGTTCACTATGGTTGTTAACTCAAAAGATCACTCAAGATTTTTGGCAGAGATGGTCTTCTGAATATTTGGTACAACTACAACAGAGAACTGAGTGGAAACAAGAAAAACCAAACCTTTCTATTGGTGATATAGTGTTGGTTAAGGATGATCGATTTCCACCCACTAAATGGAACCTGGGCAAAGTAACTGAACTGCATCAAGGGAAGGACAAGAATGACAGTGCAGTCACTGTTTACTGCAACAAGCGACACGCAAAAAGACCAATAACGAAGCTGAGTCCACCACCGATTGAAAGCAATGCGGAAGAAAGCACAAACAACAGCGACGCAGAAATTGGAAAACCACCAGGTAAGGCAGGAGTAATGAAGAACTCAGCTACAACATCTTCCGTGGGACGCACATGTTTTAAACTTATTCTTTTGATGTGTATCATAGCAATAGCGATAAGTCCAATAACCACTCAAGAAGCCACAAAAACCCAGGCATATATTTTGAGGATATCGGTCGAGCGAATTTAGTAGTGAATTGTTGGAAGACTGTGGTATTTTTCCAAATAACTAATTATTGGTTGGAATACAATGTGTACAAGTAATATCTAAGACACACGAATAATATTAGTTCCAATACAAATTTGACTCAATGGAATTTATGGCCATGCAACAATATATTGAATTTATTCGAAAGTCAACTTCAACAAATTGAAATAAGCAATGAAGTATTGCTCCATGCCAACAACGATCCACAACGCAGAATCAGACGTTCACCCCTCGATTTCATCGGAACGATCACGAATGAATTGTTCTTAATATTAGATCGACGCTTTGCAAATCATTACGAAGAAACAATATACAAAATCGGAAATAATGTGCAACATCTGTTGAATTTAATCAAAATCAGACAACAATCGTATACTCTACACTAAACATTTTTAAAGAAGAACACTTATCTTCACTCTTATCAGATTCGCACTGTTGTATAGGACCTCATTAGAATAGAATTTTGTGTACTGAGACTCTGGTGTCCTGTACAAGTGAAGGCAAGCCCGAAGGCAGGCCCTCTCAAACACCAGAATCTTTTCCATCATACTTGCCCCTATGTTGAACCACACGGGACATCCATATGCGAGCATGGACCGAATGAGGGCCCTGTAGCAGATTACCTTTACCCTTGCATCGAAAAGTTTCTTTGTAAGGGCGAAGGTAGCTCGGGCTCTAGCCGGAGCAGCATCTACATATTTGTTAAAATATAGATATTGGTCTAGCCAAAGTCCAAGGTATCTGACCATGTTTTGACACGCAAGTGGACGCCCGTGCCGTCCAATTATAGATAACTTTCACCAATTATTTCTGGTATACCTAGAGGCCAGAGACAACAGCATGTGAATAGAATGGTTTCCGACTTCTGAAGGTCGATCTTCAACTTCCAGTCGTCGCAATATCGCTGAATTTTATCGAAACCACTCTGCAAGAGTGTTGCAATGACGTCGATCTTAGGTCCTGATCTGTACGCAATCAAATCATCTGCGTACGCTATTGCGTGCTGAAGAGATCCTATCAGGTCAGCTGTGAAAAGGATCGCGTGAATTAACCTCACCGTGTTGCAGATCATTCTTAATTTCGAAGGTCCCAGCAGAAGTCACATTGCCATTTTTCACAAAGAACTTTCTACTGGTGAGAATATTAAGCAACATGTACAGCAGTGATTTGCTTATGCCCAACCCGCTCAACTTGTAAAAGATTCCTTCCAACCATACGGTATCGAAGGCCTTCTCCAAGTCAATCAGGCAGGCACCCGTGCATTGGTTCCTGCTTTTGTTCCATTGGCTATCCGATACCAGTTTAGATGCGGCATGTATTGTATTATGCCCCGTTTTGAAACTTAATTGGTTATCCGGAACTATATTATTGTCCTCAACCCACTTAATCAAGGCTCTATTGATCACTTTTTCGAATACCTTGCTGATATTCGGAAGGAGACTTATCGACCGGAGATTTGCCGGATTGGAGGTACCTTTCCCCATTTGAGGATCGGCTGTACCACTGCTGTTTTCCAATGCTCTGGATAATGAGCATTATTCAGTGCATTATTGAACAGGGTGGCGTAAATTTCCACCGCTTCTAGAGGAAGACGTCGAAGCCCAATGTTAGTCATTACATCGATTTCCACTGATTTCTTCTTTCTCAATGATGCGAAGATCGTTTGGAGTTCTACTTTCGATACGTACGGGGGGTGAACCCTTTCATTGGCGATTGGCAAGTTTTCGTCATTGAACCCGGTAAAACCAGTATTCTCTGATCGCCAGTGCTCTGTATCATTTCGAAGGTAGAAGTTGTACCATAAGGACTCTATTCTCTATGTCGTGGTTCGGGCAAGTGCTAGCATATACCTTGTACACATTTTCGAAAATAGTTCCAATTGCCTCCAAATTTTCCTGGGGATCTTCGATCATAAAAAAGTCGTCATCATCGACAGCGTCCCTTGGATGCTGCTGTAAGTAAGCGTTCATTGTTCATTGTTCGGGGGATTTTCAGACACGGAAGTTCGTTGACATCGTTCCTCCGAAATATTTTAATCTGAGGGAACATACTCGGGTTATCAGACTTTTTTGTTTTTTTTTTATAATTTGCACGTGTTAAGGGGATATGAATACCCTTATACTAATTTTTAGAACACGTGCGTTTTTGTGGAAAGAGGAATAGACAGAGAGAAAGAAAGATTGGTGTAGTGGGTTTGAAACTTAGGTGGTATTAAGTTTCTGTAAACTCCAAGGGTGGCTGTCCAGATAACTGGGGAGTATTTTGTTTTGATTTCGCTATTATTGTCGTTGTTTATGATTCACAGTATTTTTTTCCGTCCACCTGATGTCATCATCACGATCAAGTTGAATTTTAGCCATATGACCGCCCTACTGCCAGTGTTATGCCTTCACAGTAGAGTTGACTTAGCTTTCGCAATTGATCGACTTTTTTATTTATTTCATGCGAAATAAATAGATGATTCTTGACATCAGGATTCGAACCGTGAATCAATAGCGTAACAAGCGATGATGTTACCACTACACCACGGCCACTTAATAGCCAAAATCTCGTTGCTCCAGTGTAAATTAGCCGACTGCCTATAATTTGCTCTGATTAGTATTTGGAGGTTCTTTATCAACGATTTCAGCGTCCTAATCTCCGAGTTTTGTCTGTTAGTAAACTGCCTATATAAGTTTTTTAGTCTTGTAAGCAGTCTACTTTTTTGTATGTGAAGTCCGTCGATTTTTGCACTGCGGAACACGTTTTCAGTTGTTCGATACCGATGTATCTTACTTTCCATCATTCATTTGATTGTTTCGACCATTTGTTTAAGGTACCTGTCAATCTCCTCTTTTGACAGATTCCTATTCGACGGGGGATAGAGCGAGTTCGAGGAGAGTGCTCTTGTCAAGTCTCGGGAGAAGCGAGTCCAACGAGTCCTACTGTAGTTGTAGGTGTACGTTTGAACAAACTCTTCCAATTCTGCAATTTCGTTGGGAATCGTTATTTCGGCACTAAGTTCTCAATGGTCACTGTCATACACAAACGTGCGCAGACAGTTTATCGTTTGTCGGTCTACGTTGGTCATTTATAACCATTCGTCAAACAGCAGTAGATTCAGATAGGAGCCGCTTCTGTGAAACGACGGACTATCTGTAGCCTTTAAATCGAGCCGAAACTCAATATTAAGTTGACCCCACCAATTGAATAATGACCTTCGGGGCTTATTACCCCAACCATTGGTACTATGAAAGGGTGCGCCTAACGGCTTTGTCCCTCCAGAAGCATTCCGCCATATTTATTGCCTTGGCCGACTTACATTGTTTTTAGGTGTCTAGGTTAGGTAGTTTAAGTTTATTTATACGGAAAAACGACAAAACACAGCACTTGGATAAGTAAAAAAATTATAAAAAAAAAATTCTTATTTGACTATGCATGTAGTTAAGTTGGGTTAAGACTTATTTTAAGGTAGCATTTATGTTTTATATATAAGATCAAATAAACAGTACCGTTACTAATTTTTTTAAAATAAGAAGATTTTATTAGTCGTAATTGTTATTTCAGTAAAATAGTAATAAGTAATAGATTAAGTCGAAAGACATAGATAAGGATTAAGTTTAGCTTAGAGCGCCCGCAAGTAAGTTAGAATAATGTAGTTAAGTTAGTTAAGTTAGTTTTAAGTATAAATGAATTAGATTAATAAAAACTTATAAAGAAAACACTTATCTTCACAAAGACAACTACAGACGTTGATGAATATGATTTCAAGGCTGGGAAATCAGAATAATAATGAACATGCATTTCAAATATTCATCTCTATCGCCTTTCCAAGCATCCTTACAATGATTCACTACCATAATACGCAAACCATACTACTCAACATAATATTGGCAACACATCTCGGTCAAATAGATCCTTTAATTTTGACCGTACAGCAATTTAAAATAGAATTACCCATGACAGCATACCAAGGAACATGATGATACCTGGAAACCGCCATCATGAGGCTTGCACTTCAATTGTACAAGACTTTACAAACACGAGCAAGAGTAACTGGGCGAAACATCATAATAGAACTAAAATTACCTCCCCTGTACGGCGAAGAATTCAAAATGTAAAAGATTCTTCCTGCCCCCCCTTGGCATAATCAGAAGTACACATACTCGTATATTGTTCCATCAGCTGACTATCTAATAGTCAATATTCAGGGAGATCATTATTATCCCTTAAGCGAAGGTCACAGGTCTAAGCAACAAGTCGTGGACCCAGCATGTTGTGAACAACATAATTTCCACAAAAAAGCAGTATACAGTGGACATCGAAGGTGTCACATCACCGTCTGAGTGCTGGTCATCGAACAATTCTGTGATCAGACAGTGGAGTTATCTAGTTTTATGTTTGTCAATTTATTTGTAAAAATAGTACATAAGTAGTCTAGAGTTAAAGCATGGGGTGATTCGTTGAAAACCCATAAGACAAGGTGTTTGTTTATTGCGAGACATATTAAAATAATTTAACTGTTCCTACTTTCCTAATTCAAATTTTAACTAGGTAAAAAAAGCACGAATATGCAAAAAAAAAAATAGTAAAAAAACGAAACCTTAATAAGTAAATTCAATCATAAAAAAAAAAATCAAAGAAAAAATTTAGTAGTAAAAGAAAGGTAATTTATAAAAAAATAGCAAAAAGAAACGACTTGATAATAGTAAAAACAAATTAATAAAAAAATGGAAACGAAATCTAAAAAAAATTCCAAATTCTAAAATACATTGTATGTGTGCAATCTGTATATTATGTGCTTATTTTAGGTTAGGTTGAAGTGGCTGTCAGCAGAAGAAGCCAACGCACTTAGACCAATAATAGGTCTATTGTGATACCACATGTGTTTGAGACGCGGCCTCTAGCCTACTCGTTGAACCATTTAGAGCTTCTGATGAAGCGTAGAATGTACCTAACGTCAATATTATTCAGATTATCTAGGTCATTGAAACAGAAGGCTCCTAAGTGGTGTTTCCTTCTTTGGAAGAGAGCTGGGCAGGTGTAAAAATGAACTGAATAAAACGCAACCACTTTCTAAAAACGTTACAACCGAATAATCTTTATTTAATTCTGTATGAGTTTTTAAATAGTTTTTAATGACATTGCAGTATATCAAACAACAAAATTCACCACATGGGAAATTTTCATGCGTGGGTGCATTCCGCCTTCTATATCATGCTGACGTCACTATGCGATTGTTTTACGTAACGCGAACATTCTCCCCCCACCGATGAGCGAAAGATGCTTCTTCTAACTTCAGCTTATTGCACTCATGCTGTTCTGCTACCCCTTCTGGTCTCCTTCTGCTGCCTTCTTAACTCCTTATCTTGTTGAGTATATACATAAGCTGTGTTTTTTTTAAACCTTAATAAGTAAATTCAATCATAAAAAAAAAAATCAAAGAAAAAATTTAGTAGTAAAAGAAAGGTAATTTATAAAAAAATAGCAAAAAGAAACGACTTGATAATAGTAAAAACAAATTAATAAAAAAATGGAAACGAAATCTAAAAAAAATTCCAAATTCTAAAATACATTGTATGTGTGCAATCTGTATATTATGTGCTTATTTTAGGTTAGGTTGAAGTGGCTGTCAGCAGAAGAAGCCAACGCACTTAGACCAATAATAGGTCTATTGTGATACCACATGTGTTTGAGACGCGGCCTCTAGCCAACTCGTTGAACCATTTAGAGCTTCTGATGAAGCGTAGAATGTACCTAACGTCAATATTATTCAGATTATCTAGGTCATTGAAACAGAAGGCTCCTAAGTGGTGTTTCCTTCTTTGGAAGAGAGCCGGGCAGGTGCAAAGAAGATGAAGAATAGTCTCTTCCTCCTCCTCGTCCATGCAGCTCTGCAGAAATCGTTAGAGAATACCCCAAGCCTTGTTGCATTCTTGCCTATTAGACAGTGTCCAGTAATCACACATATAACAGCACTAATATGCTTCCTTCCTATTTAGAGAAATCAAATTCCTAGAGCATTTCAGATCCAGAATAGGCCAAATCTGTTTTGCCGCTAGACAAGTTGTACTCCTTGTCCACCTAGAATTTGTCTTTACGGTAGCATCCAGCTTTAATTTAAGTTTTCATGTAGCGATAGGCATACCCAGTAAACTTTTGCCCGGAAGGATGGGTATTGTTGTTCTATGTTTGGCAAGTTCATCAGCCTTACAATTTCCTGGAATATCCTTATGCCCCAGCACCCAAATTAGGTGAATATTAAACTGCTCCCCCATCTCTATAAGAGACGATTGGCGGTCTAAAGCTGTTAAAGAATTTGTTGAGGAAGATTCCAAGGATTAGATTGCTGCTTGGCTGTCTGAAAAGATGCGGATATCAATGGCTGATATCACGTTTTCCTTTAGCCAAAACAAGAGTTCCCTTATTGCCATTATCTCCGCCTGGAACAGGCTTCAATGGTTTGGGAGACGAAAAGAGAGGTTTAAATTAAGCCTGTCAGAGTTGACAGCACCACCCACCCCGTCGTTAGTTTTTGAACCGTCGGTATACAAATGTACCGACTTATCTTCCGTAAAGCCACCTTCTTCCCAGAATGCTCTGGAAGCGATGGTAATTTGGAAGTTTTCGTAAAAATTTAACTTGGGGATAGTGTAGTCAATGTCTTCAGGGAAGATGTTAAATTTTTTTAAGATGGAGGCGTGGCCATATATTTTTTCAGACCAATATGAAGTAGCCTTAAGGCCAATAGCTGAGTTAGCTGCTATTTGCTTGCCATAAATATCAAGGGGTGTTCGGGGCTTGAACCGTTATAAAAGAAACGGGTAAAAATCTGTAAAAATGAACTGAATAAAACGCAACCACTTTCTAAAAACGTTACAACCGAATAATCTTTATTTAATTCTGTATGAGTTTTTAAATAGTTTTTAATGACATTGCAGTATATCAAACAACAAAATTCACCACATGGGAAATTTCCATGCGTGGGTGCATTCCGCCTTCTATATCATGCTGACGTCACTATGCGATTGTTTTACGTAACGCGAACATTCTCCCCCCACCGATGAGCGAAGGATGCTTCTTCTAACTTCAGCTTATTGCACTCATGCTGTTCTGCTACCCCTTCTGGTCTCCTTCTGCTGCCTTCTTAACTCCTTATCTTGTTGAGTATATACATAAGCTGTGTTTTTTTTAAACCTAGCTGGCCAGTCGTCGTTTTATTATTCTATTAATTATTACAACTAAGAAAAATGTTTAATCAAAGGAAAAAACTTAGTATATGAACTTTTTTTTTAATGTTCTTATATATAAAACTTACAAATCTAGCTTAACTAAACTAGAATATTTTAATCTACCTTACGTATTTTTATACGTACTTTTTTTTTTTTTTTTTATCGAGTGCTGTTTTTGTTTATGTTTTTTGTGTTTTTTTTGTATTTTTTTCATCCAAGTGCTGTGGATTTATATTTTTTTTTATTGTTAAAATATTACCTACAACCTACTTACACTACCTAAACCTTAAACTATGTAAGTCGGCCATGGACAACAAACAGCCAACCTCAAACATGCAACAGGCTACCATGGATTAGGAGGAAACGACGAAGACCAGAAGAAGAATGGATCAGACCTTTCTTATGAAAATAGAGGAACGCCTCTGGGGAACAAAGCCGTTGAGGCGCACTTTCTCGTGATACTCGTAATTGGAGTAATAAGCCCCAGAGATCAGGTTGTTCGTCGAGCTCATTGCTCTTGCAATGTGCTCCGAATCAGCTTGATAACGAAATTATCCACTCTTATTAGATTAGACCTGTTGTAGAGGACCTCATTGGGATAGAATTTTATGTACTGGGACTCTGGTGTTCTGTACAACTGAAGGCAAGCCCGACGGCAAGCCCTCTCAAACACCCGAATCTTTTCCAACAAACTTGCTAACACGTTGAACCACACGGGGCATCCATATACGGGCATGGGCAGAATGAGGGCCGTGTAGCAGTTTACCTTTACCCTTGCATCGAGTTGCTTGCTATAAAAAAGTCTCTTTGTAAGGGCAAAAGCACCTTCGGCTCTAGCCAGAGCAGCATCTATATGTTTGTAAAATATAGATATTGGTCTAACCAGAGCCCCAGGTATCTGACTACACTTCGACACGCAAGTGGCTGTCCGTGTGGTCCCACGATTGAGAACTTTCGCCAATTCTTTCTGGTATCCCTAGAGGCACCAGACAACGGCGTCCTAAAAATAATGGTTTCCGATTTCTGGAAGTTGAAGATCAACTCATCGCAATATCGCTGAATCTTATCGAAGTCACTTTGGAAGAGAATTGCAATGACCTCGATTTTTGGTCCTGATCTGTACGCGATTAAGTCGTCTGCGTACGCTATGGCATGGTGAAGTGATCCTATCAGATCGCTCATGAAAATGTTGAAAAGGATCGGTGAATTAACCGCACCTTGCTGCAGGCCGTTTTTAATTAGAAATGTTTCAGTAGAATTCACATTGCCATTTTTGACAATGAACTGTCTACTGGTGAGCATGTTATGATGTGTACAGCAGTGGTATGCTTATGTCCAGGTTGCTTAGCTAGTAGAAGAGTCCCTCTAACCATACGGTGTCGAGGGCCTTCTCCAAGTCAATCAGGCAGGCACCCGTGCACTGTTTCTTGCTTTTGTTCCATTGGATATCCGATACCAGTTTAGACGCGGCATGTATTGTATCATCCCCCGCCTTAAAACCGAATTGGTTTTCCCGAATTATATTATTGTTCGCAGTCCTCTTAAGCAGAGCCCCGTTGATCACTTTCTCGAATACCTTGCTGATATTCGGAAGGAGACTTATCGACCGGAGATTTGCCGGATTGGAAGTGTCCTTACCCCTTTTGGGGATGGGTTGTATCACTGCTGTTTTCCAATGCGCTGGATAATGTGCATTATTCAGCGCATTGTTAAACAGAGTGGCGTAAATGTCCACCACTTCTAGAGGGAGATGTCCTCAATGAGTCGGAGATCGCTTGGAGGTCCACCTTCGATATGTACGGGGGATATACCCTTTCATCGGCGATGACATTATTTGCCATGTTATCGTCATTGAACTCGGTAAAACCTATGTTCTCATATCGCCAGTGCGATTATTCCGAATGTAAAAGTTTTGCACAAGGACGAGATTTTCCAGGTCGTGGTTCGAGCAAATGGCATCATTCACCTTGTACACTTCCTGGAAAGTCGCTAATATAGCCTCTACCATCTCCTGCGGATCTTCAATCACAAAGAAGTTGTCGTCCTCTACTGCGTTATCTGGATCTATACCTGCTGTTATTAGTATTTGGCCATTGTTCGTCATTCGGGGGATCTTAAGACACGGAAGGTCATTTTAATTATTCCTTCGAAATATTTTATTTTTTTGCGGGAACATACTCGGGTTGGTGGATTTTACAGCCCGAATTTTGTTGTTCCAATGCAAATTTACAGAAAATCTGTAATTTTCTCTAATTAATTTTTGGAGGTTTTTAATCAACGACTTCAGCGTCCTAACCTCCGAGTTTTGTCTGTCAGTAAACTGTCTGTACAAGGTTTTTAGTCTTGACAGTAGTCTACTTTCGTGTTGGTGTAGTGCGTCAATTGTTGCATTACGGAATATGTCGACGTTGTCAATATGTTGATACCGAGGTATCGTATTGTCCATAGTTCGTTTAATTGTCTCGTCCATTTGTTTTAGGTACCAGTCAATCTCCTCGTTTGACAGGTTCATATTGGACGGTGGGTAGAGCGAGTTCGAGGAGAGTGCTCTCCAGGTTCCTATTATAATTGTAGGAGTACGTTTGGACAAATTTCTCCAACTCCGCAATTTAGTAGGGAATCGTTATAATGGCACTGAGTCCGCAATGGTCACTGTCATACACAAATGTATGCAGGCAGTTTATAGTTTGTCGGTCCATGTTGGTCAGTTGTAACCGTACGTCGAACAGCATAAGATCCAGATAGGAGCCACTTCTAGGAAACGACGGACTATCTGTAGCTTTCAAATCGAGTTTATACTCGACACTGTGCCGACCCCACCAATTAAATAGTAGGTTCCCTCTAGGATTTGGTGTGTTATTTCCCCAATCCCTATGTTTGGCGTTAAGATCTCCGGCCATGATGAAATAATTCTCCTCCGACTCCAGCCTTAGGCATCGAAAAAGTGTCTCGAGCTCTGAAATAAATAAAGTAGATTGAGTAGCTTCAGGTGCATAGAGTGCGACCAAGTACATCCTCTTTCCACTACGGAGAGGGATGCACACGATACACGCTTCCAGCCCCTGGAACCTTCGCACTTCACCGCTGTATATTACTTTAAATTGCGGTTGTTTGCGTATGAAGATCGCAACACCCCCTCCTTGGGTGGAGTTGGGTCGGTCTCTTCTAATAGTATTGTGCTTCTGGGATAGCTTTGTTTCGCTAACCATAAGCACATCAGGGGTTTGGTCTTCTAGCAACTTAAACAATACGGCACTTCGCTTGATCCTAATCAGTGAATTCACATTGGTAGCGAATTAAAAACAAAAAAAAGGCGATATCCAAAACGTGACAATTTATTTTAATCTTTAATTCGATCAAGACAAACGAAATAATCAAAAAAAAGATTCCCACTGGTTCGATAGAGGGAACGATGTTACGCGCTTGGTGGCTGCTAGTCAAGAGAGCGAGAAAAATCACTGCACACCAGCAAGAAGCTGAAAATATCCAAATTTCAACCGGTTTATGCAATTGAGCAACGTCTTACGGTTGTGCTGATAACAAATATTAATCTAATTGATATCATTTACAGATCGAGTAAAACGACATAGAAGCACTGTATCGAACCATAGGGTAAATTAACAAATGTTTGACGATAATTAAGTATATAAGGTTAATCATTTAAATATTAATTTACAATTCCTTAAAACAAAAAGTTAGTTAGACTTAAGCAAGTTTTCTATTTCGTAACATGCCGGCCCCCCTGAAGTAATTTCAGGAACATGGTAAAATTGCAAGCTTCGTAATAGGTCGTTTAAATATGGTGCTACTGGTACGAACGGAGACCACTCGCACATGACCGTCTTTGCCAGGATGAATCTCTTCCACTCGTCCTAGTGACCATTTGGAGGGAGGCAAATTTGGTTCCTTGAGAACAACTAGGTCACCAACTCGAAAACTCCGGTTTGTTGTTCTCCATTTTGGGCGTTGTTGAAGCGACGTTAAGTAGTCGAAGTGCCATCGGTGCCAAAATCCTTGCAGCATGTTTTGAATAAGCTCCCATCGACCTAGACGATTCGATGGAACTTCCAAGTAGCTTGGTTCCGGTATTGCAGTATACGGCCTTCCTATAATAAAGTGAGAAGGGGTTAGAGGATTTAAATCGGAATCGGAAATAGCACAAAGGGGCCTAGAGTTTAATAATGCCTCGATTTGAGCTAACAAAGTTGACATTTCCTCGAAGGTAAGAATGTTGTTCCCTAAAACTCGCCGAAGATGCTGCTTTACACATTTTACCCCAGCTTCCCAAAGTCCCCCGAAATGAGGACTATGTGGTGAGATGAACTCCCATCTTATGTTGTCTTCAGCCAACGTTGTCGATACGGTTTCATTATGTTGCTTGGATCGAACTAAATGGTAAACTTCTGAAAGTATCCGCGCAGCTCCTTGGAAATTAGTTCCATTATCTGAATAAATGACACTGCATTTACCACGTCTTGCGATGAAACTATGTAGGGCCGCTAAGAAGGCATCTGTTGAAAGGTCACTAACCACTTCCAAGTGCAATGCCTTCGTCGCCATGCACACGAATAACGCGAAGTATCCTTTCGTCAACTTAGACTTCCTTCCTTTAGATAATCGAAGTGTTATTGGTCCAGCATAGTCACAACCGGTGTGGGCAAATGCATAAGATGATGAAAGCCTAGAAGATGGTAAGTTTCCCATAAGCTGAGAGGATGTGGTTTGGCGTAAACGGAAGCATTTGACGCAGTCATGCACGATTTTCCGGATTAAGTTTCTGCTACCTAAAACCCAAAATTCTTGATGTATGAGCGAAAACAGTTCCGACACACCAGCATGGAGGAATTTTAAATGAGTTCCCCGAATAATTAATAGTGTGACCGGATGATGCTTGGGCAGTATAATTGGATGCTTTAAGTTAAAAGGAACACCCATTGCATTGGATAGTCTTCCACCAACTCGAAGTAATCCTAGCTCATCAATAAAAGGTGATAGATAAAGCAATTTTGATCGACTGGAGATAGGTTTTCCAGACTTAAGCGCGGAATTTTCTTCCCTAAACTCACTTTGAACCCACAAAAGACAAGTCTGCTTAGAAATTTGAAGCTCCGTATACGAGAGATAACCCTTTTCGCGATCTTCAGCAGAAACTCTACAATTCCTAACGAAACGACGAATGAATGCGCCAATGCGAACTAGTCTTGTCCAGGAAGATATTTTATTGGCTAAGTCATTCAAAAAATGGCGATGGGTAGACGAGGTATTTACAGCCGCAGGTTTCCTCCTTTCTTCTGGTGCCTCATCTATGTCGAAGATACTGTCCGTGGGCCATTGTGTCATGTCCATTGCCAACCATGCCGGGCCTTTCCACCAAATCCCCAAATGCAGCAATTTCTTTGGTTCGACTCCTCTCGAAGCACAGTCAGCAGGGTTTTCTTCGGAGCGAATATGGTTCCACACGGAGCGAGGTAAAACGTCGAGTATTTCTGATGTGCGATTTGCCACAAAGGTATTCCATTTACGAGGGGTAGAAGAAAGCCATGCTAAAACGATCTGGGAATCACAAAATGCGAAGGTATTAACGGGTTTTATATCCAACGACGAGCGGATGAGTTCGATAAGATGACATAAGAGAAGGGCCCCACACAGCTCCAGCCGAGGAATGGTCAGCTGCTTTACAGGAGCGACACGAGTTTTCGCAGCCACAAGCTGAATCTCGATTACGCCATTTTCAGAGATACTACGGGCGTATACCACGGCGGAATATGCCTTCTGGGAAGCATCAGAGAATCCGACTAAATCAAAATATTTAGAATTGAACATACACCTTCTTGAAATTTCAATATTTTCGAAAGCGGGTAAGTCCTTTCTATACGAGTTCCATTTGTCCGCTACTTCAGAGGGCAAAGGATCGTCCCATCCTATTTTGGCTTTATGGACTCACAACTCCTGAAACAATATTTTTAGCAAAATAGTGGAAGGAGCTAGGAAACCTAGTGGATCAAAAATCTTTGCAACTTCTGACAGTAGATTTCGCTTAGTGGATGACGATTGTTGATTTAAAGATATTTTAAAGGTGAAGATATCACGGTAAGGATTCCAAACCAATCCAAGAACTTTTGTCCAATTTCTCGTGGAATCCACGTCTAATGCAATAGTCTGACTGCAGTCGACACCATTCAAAATCGACCAGCAGTTCGATTTCCATTTACTCAACTGCAATCCTCCACAGGAGAGTAGCTCAATCAATTGCTGCTTCAAATTTATAACCTCGGACACAGAATCGGCGCCTGTCAGGATATCATCGACGTAAAAGTCGTTTAAAATCCAATGCGAAGCAATAGGGTACAGATGCTGATAATCTAAAGCTAATTGTCGAAGAACTCGCATGTCCAAAAAGGGTGCAGGTGAAGTACCGTAAGTTACGGTAGATAACCGAAAATGTACAATAGGATCGTTTGGGCTTTCTCTCCATACAATACGCTGAAAGTCGCGATGTTTCACATCAACCCAAATTTGTCGGAACATTTTAATAATGTCCGCACAAAAGACATATTTATGTAGCCGAAATCGCATACACACATTTATTAAATTGCGCTGAAGTGGAGGTCCTACATACAACATCTCATTTAAGCTTAATCCGTTAGTATCCTTATGTGAACCGTCAAAAACCACTCGTATTTTATTTGTGACGACAGCGTGATGTGGCAAATAAAAGACTTTTCCAAAAGTAGGTTCAATCTCGTTTTCCGGGATACGTTCCATGTGTCCTAACTCCTGGTATATTTTCATGAATCTGCAATACTCTGAACGAAGACTTTCACAACGGGAGAAACGACGTTCCATGGCGAATAACCGAGATATTTCACCCGAAATGGTATTGCCAAAACTGACATCAAGTTGTCGAAATGGCAGCTCCACAATATATTTACTATCAGGTGCTCGGGAGAAGGTATTAGAGAAATGTGTATCAACGAGGTCCTCGTTTTTCAGAGTCGATCGATTGTTAGGAAATTCCTCAATATCCCAAAATGATCTTAGCAGCACGTCTAGGTTATTGTCAACCCCTACGTGCAACGAAACGATCTCTTGGTCTGGCATGTTGCCAGCTATCACCCAACTGAATACAGTATTATGGGCAATTAGACGTCCCTGAACATCCATGCGATGGCCATCACACAAAATACTCCAGGCTTTGTCAGATCCGAGCAATATATCTATGGGTCCTGGTGTATTAAATCCGGGATCAGCCAATTGAAGCTCTTTCAGGAGTAAGGGATTGTTAAACTCAAAAGGAAGTATGGGCGTTTGCGAAGTAATTTTGTTCAGGATGTAAGCTTCGACTTCCATTTCGTTCGAGTCAAACCGAGAATGTAAGCTGAGCGTTACAACACCATGTGTTACGCCAGCTTCGAGGGAAGATATTCCAGAAATAAGCAATCGAGCATTGCGACGACGAAGGCCTAATCTTTTCACACAACTTTCGGTCACAAACGAGACTTGTGATCCTGTATCGAGTAGTAAACGACAAAGCTGAGGTTTACCTGTAGCATCCATTACCTTTACTACGACAGTGGGTAGAATGCCATATGGACGAGTAACATTATACATGTGATTGCTTACAATCGTTAACAAGTTGCTTGTAGCAGACGAAGAATGTTCTGCAATTGGAGTCTCAACTAGATTGGCTTCTCTACCGGTCCTATTTAAGTTTTCCAGGTGCACTAAGGTGTGATGACGAGTATGACAATGGGAACAGCGAGACTTTACTCGGCATTGTGACGAAGAATGCTTAGTACCCAGGCAGTTGTAACATAATTTCTGATCCCTGACAAAACTACGACGAGAGGGAATTAACATCGTTATAAACTGTGAACATTGGGCGAGAAAATGATTTTCGTTACATCTGGGGCAAGAAATTTTCGAGACAGCAAAGCTTTTAATATTATTTGAAACATTTGTAGAACGCGACACATTTCGAATAACCCGGTTTTTGGATTCACTGGCTTCCAAAGCATCACACCTGTCTTCTAAGAACTCAAGTAACTCTTGTATGGTAGAGTCTTCCGAAGACTTATTTTCTAACGCCCAAGCTTTACGCGTTTCAATGTCCGTTTTATTAAGAAGAATATAAATCAACCACGGATCTCTACTTTCCGACTTTAGTGCTTTTAACCCGCGAACAACCTCATCTGCATTATCTACAAGCTTGCGTAAATGTGTAGCATCCGCGACTGTCACTGTGGGTATTTTCAAATAACTTTCTATATACGCGTTTATAATGCATAAGGGCTCGTCATACCGATGTTCAAGTTTTTCCCAAGCAGGCAAGTAGTTAGAATCCGAAATTTGTGCGGACTGTAGATTGCGTTTACGGTCTATGCTTCCTAGAAACATGTCCCGAAAACCAGGCCACTCGCGGTAATCACCCGAAAACGATGGTAATTTAAATTGAGGTAACTCCAACTCTAATTCTACATGCGATTTTGGGTTTGAAGTAGAAGGAGCAGGTTTCTCAAGAAGTTTCTCTAGCAACGCGGATTGTTCTTTAATAAAATTGTCTGTAGAAACAGTTTTTGCTTCATCGTGTGCGGGAAGTCTCTTGCGAATTGCTTTAACAAGCGCAGATTTGGTAACAATATATTTCGTTTCGGTCACTTCAAAGTCTACTTCGGGGTCCCCGAATCCTTGTTCGGAATGAAATTTGAAAAGTTCATTTTGGTTGCTGCAGAATTCTTTCCACGTGTCCTCCAAACGTTCGAGACGGGCTTCCAGGACCTCAACCCCAACTTCGTCGGCAATGTCCGACGAGAAATTATTCGCTCGTGTAATAGTACCCTTTAAATGGCCTCGTATTTGCTTAAGCACATCCATTATAAATAATTTGGTTATACCCAATGAGGAATACCGAACACGTGCTACCTACAGACAGGTAAACTTTACACCGAACCAGACCACGATTCTAACCACTATTTCACCCCGAATAGCAACTCCTCAGCAACAAATTCGACAGGAACTCAGATAAATCCAACGATGATAATCCACAAAAGATGACAACAATTACCCAGATACTGTGTTACCTTATCCTTCCAAAGAATTTTCAGCAGTACTAGCAACCACCAATAGGCCAATAGGCGCGAAACCAACGAAACGAAATAATTTTATCCGGCTCGAAATGGACCAACTTTGGTAGCGAATTAAAAACAAAAAAAAAGGCGATATCCAAAACGTGACAATTTATTTTAATCTTTAATTCGTCCAAGACAAACGAAATAATCAAAAAAAACATTCCCACTGGTTCGATAGAGGGAACGATGTTACGCGCTTGGTGGCTGCTAGTCAAGAGAGCGAGAAAAATCACTGCACAACAGCAAGAAGCTGAAAATATCCAAATTTCAACCGGTTTATGCAATTGAGCAACGTCTTACGGTTGTGCTGATAACAAATATTAATCTAATTGGTATCATTTACAGATCGAGTAAAACGAAATAGAAGCACTGTATCGAACCATAGGGTAAATTAACAAATGTTTGACGATAATTAAGTATATAAGGTTAATCATTTAAATATTAATTTACAATTCCTTAAAACAAAAAGTTAGTTAGACTTAAGCAAGTTTTCTATTTCATAACATACATTGACCGCAAGTATCTTCAAGGGTTGCTCCTCCATGTTTGTGCCCATTATGACTGGAGGTGCGTTAGACCCGGCAAATGTGTGTAGACCTGGTCCACCCGCTTCGCCTGCTCCTGTACCTGATGTTGAAGCTGCTCCATCTGCCTTTGAATAGAGAGCAAGATGGCCAGCAAGTCAGTTTGAGCCTCCTGTGCTCTAGGCGCTGGGGCCTGAGAAGCAACCTTCGGTCTTTTCTGTCCCGCGTTTCCCCGACCTGCCGCCATATGGGCGTAGGTCAGTTGTGGAGTGATGGATTGTGCTTGAATTGGAGCAGGTGGACGTTTCACTATGACCTTCTCCTGACGAACCAGATTTACTTTTTTAATATACTGGAAGTTAGGACAACCCCAATAGTTTGCGGTGTGTCCCGAGCTCCTGCATAAAGCACACGAGAGCTGGCTCTTATCTGCCACTCCATCCTTATCCAGAGTGCATTCCTCTGCTTTGTGGTTCTTTCCACACTTGACACATAGGGGCTGCATTTCGCAGTTCGACGCGGCGTGCCTGAACCTTTGGCAGCGAACACATTGTAAAATGTTTTCACTCCTTCTTAATTTTTCCCATGTGACAACCTGGTAGTCTACGACTTTAATACTCCTTAGACCATCCAGCTGAACTAGGAAGAACGGCAGTTTCTGCTTCTCCCTTTTTGCCTTAGCTGTGGTGAATGGCTTGACCCCTACGAATTCGACCTCGTTGCACTTTTTCTCTTGAAGCAGCTCAAGGAGCGTCTCCAGATCAGTAGACGGGACTATCCCCCTCAGCAGCATTATTTGCCGTTTTTGCCTCTTCGGGGTGAAGGAGAAGAACTCCGTCATCGTGTCCTTTAACAAATCTTTAATTTTTTTTTATTGTTTCACCATATTGCAGTGGATAGAATGCCTGTCTACATTTAAACGTTTAATAGAAAAATTGTTACCTATGACCGACTTACATAATTAAACTGTGTCCTTCAACTCTGCCTTGTACGTGTTAATTAGCGGTACCCTGGTCTTCGTACTCGTCTTCTGTTGCTGCGGTTGCTGTTGCTGTTGTTTCTGCTGCTGCTGCTGTTGCTGCTTTTTATGCTGCTGCTGCGGTTGTTGCTGCTTATTCGGCTGCCGCTGCATTTGCTGCTGCATTCGCGGCTGCATTTGTTGTTGTTGCAGCTGGCTTTCTGGCTGCTTCCGTCGTTGTTCGGAAGGGCGTTGGAGCTCTAGCTGCCGCTCCCTTTCTCTTCTTGCCACTTGTTTGGCCTTAATGGCAAGCACCCTCTGCTCTAGCTGTCTGATGCTGCTGGTCAGACTTTGAACTTCTTCATCCTCATCATCCGATTTGGGGGATGGGAGAATTGCGAAGCAATTGTTATCATCTCCGATGTAGCGGCCTTCCCCGCCGTCGGAGATGTACGGGAAATCGACAAAGTCATCCGACCTTTGTCGCTTCTTTTCTGCTGCTACTGCTGTTGTTGCGCCCGGCGGCCCTTACGAAGGCCCCATACGAAGGCATAACACTGGCAGTAGAGTGGTCATATAGCTGAAAATGCAACTTGATCGTAATGATGACATCAGGAGGACGAAAAAAAAATAAAGCAAAACAAACAAGCTCCCCAGTTATCTGGACGCTGCCCTTGGAGTTTATAGAAACTTAATACCATCTGAGTTTCAAACCACTACACTAAATCTTTCTTTCTCTCTCTCTCTCTCTCTTCTTCACAACGCCCGTGTCCTATAATAGTATAAGAGTATTCATATCCTCTTTGGCGCGCGCAAATTATAAAAAAAAAAATAAAAATCTTCGGAGGTCGAAGTGTTGTCGAAAAAGTTTTCGAAGAATTCAGATTCTTCCTCACTGGAGAAACCAAGTATTCCACATAAAATTTGTAATTTGAATTATTAAATGATGTTTCACAAATATAATCAACTATGTTATAATTTCATACCTCTTTTTGTAAATTATCCATTCAATAAATTCTCCAAAGTATGGTTTTCACAACAAATGAAATAGTCTAACGAATACACGTCATGTACATGCCGAATAATCAACAAGAAAATGCGTTTTTTATTGCTCAAATTATCAAGGCATTTTTAATACGCTTTGATTACTTATTACTAATTACTTGATGTCATAAAATAATTAGGGCAATTCAAGATTTAAAAAATTTAAATTAATTAAATTTTAATTTTTTTAAAAATGTGTTGAACCTCATATTTTTCATGCTTAACATGCAAAGTGATATAACTAAAATAAAACAATAAACGAATTCACAGCATTTATGAAATTAATACGATATTAAATCCAACTTATTTTTCGGCCAATTAGGACCATTTCATGCATTACACATAGCTTTACGAACACATCCCCACGGAACCGAACGATTTCGCAGTGGCACCAACATCTATAAACAACAAAATTGCTTTCAGCACCGCCTGGCGAAACTGTGACGAAATGTAAACAAGCATTGGTTAGCAGTTTATGCTATGCTTCTTATGCCAGCTTCTTCCGCTGCTTCAGTTGCTCTTCTTAGCTTTTCTATTTTCCGCAACTCTTTTTGTAGAGTTGTTACAAAGGAACATATTGCCATCCAATTCTCTTTCGACCGTAACATATGGTCGAGGAGTAATGACGGAGTTGGTAGAGTAATTCTCCATGCCGTGAAACGTGTGCAGTAAAACTCTGCGAGCTCCGTATCTTCAACTTCACCTGGGCATTCCGGACAGAATGGTGAGTTGTCGTGTCCGAATCGGTGTAGATATTTGCGGTTATATATCCTCAGCATTTCGTCTGCAAGAATATCGATGGGGACCTTTCCAGCTATGACAAATGCAGCTTCGTCAGAGATGGTTCGAAAGCCGCTGATTGTCCGTAGCGCACAGAGTCTGTATGATGACGATAGTCTCCTTCGTCCTCAGTGCCTCCGCCCAGACTGGGGCGGCATATAACAGAACTGAGGTGATAACTATAGAGAGTAGAATCCTTCTAGCGTATCCAGGTTCACCGATGTTAGGCCTGATACGCGAGAGGATAATGGTGATTTTGTTACCAAAAAAGCGATGCTTTTTTGGTAACAAAATCAACATGCGTTTTAAACTGTAGCCTGTTGTCCAGCATTACTCCAAGGTATTTAATTGCCTCTTTCGACCTGATGGTTTGGTTACCAACCTGAAAGTTGGCAAATTCGACGGTTTTCCGGCTGGTTATGAGAACAGCTTCTGTTTTATGGTCAGCTAGTTCTAGTCCGGCGGATATTAGCCAATCTTTTATCCGGGCAATTGCTTCATTTGTAGCTGATTCTACTGCACGGATTTGTTTAGCTACTGTCACGGTTGCAATCTCATCGGCGAATCCAATTATCGATACTCCCCCAGGTTGTGCTAATCGTAGGACTCCGTCGTACATGATGTTCCACAATAGTGGTCCTAAAACCGATCCCTGTGGAACTCCCGCAGTTACGTTGTAGTATTTTACCCCTTCATCGGTATTGTACCTCAGCTTCCTGTTGTTGAAGTAGTTCGTCACTATCCGTAGCAGGTAATATAATATAATAAAACGACGAGTTCGCAGAGTTAAATGCGTTTTTAATGTCCAGCGTTACTACTGCACAATACTCCTTTATGCCGTATAGCCATCTTTCTCCTTCGATAGCACCTTTGGCGATATCAACTACCGCTCTTATGGCATTAACAGTAGATCGTGTTCTTCTGAAGCCAAATTGGTGATCTGAGAGGGCTAATTTCTCTTCTGCTACTGCGAGTAATCTATTATAGATTATCTTCTCGGGGATCTTTCCCATGGTGTCTAATAGGCATATTGGGCGATAGGGTGATGGTTCTCCTGGCTTCTTTCCTTTTGGCAGTAGGACCAAAAGCTGCATTTTCCATTTTTCGGGAAAGGTTCCCTCTTCAAGGCACTCCTGCATTGTTGTTATGAAGAGGTCTGGTCTTTTTGTTACAGCTGCCTTTACTGCCTTTTTCGAGATGCCGTCGGGTCCCGGCGCCTTGTTGTCCCCTATATTGCTGCATGCCCTTAGCAGTTCCTCGTGAGTAATTAAAGGAATATCTTCTGGATTGACTTCTCGTATAATATTGCACATAGCAGCAGGCCTTTGAGGGAAGCATTATCGGACATGTTATTTGAGGAGTCCTATAGCCCTTTAATTTCGTCATCACCACTCTGTATGCCGAGCCCCATGAGTTGATGTCGGCTTCTTGACAGAGACGTTTAAAGCATGCAGTTTTGCTTTCCTTAATGGCTCTCGTCAGTCTAAGAGTATCCAGGCATTGTTGGAAATCTGCCCTCCTTCGTGATCGTTGGGCTTTGCGCCGGGCTTATAGACATTTTGCCCGAAGTTCGCCGTAGCACGGTGATGCCTTCCTGGTGTTTGCTCTCCTAGGCATTACAGCGTCGCACGCTGTGGTGATGGTGCCTGTGAGGTGGTGAGCGAGGGGCTCCGCTGTTCCGCTTGGAGTTTGATCACCGTTCAACATCTCTTCGAAAGCGTCCTTATCGAAAGATCTGTCATTCCATTTTGGGCCAGTAAGTTTTGGGAGCTGGACCGGTTTTTTCCCTTTTATTTCCAGTAATATCACCTGATGGTCGCTGTGTGAATATTCCTCACTGGCCCTCTACTTTATAGTTTTCAGGATGGAGTTGCCCGCAAAGGTGATGTCAATGATGGAGCCTACTCCAGCCTTCCGGTAAGTATTTGCCCGGCCCTTATTAGCAATGCCTAAACAAGAGGTGCGCTAGGGGAGCGAATGTTACCAATAAGACTTGTCCTCTGGTGTTGGTAAACCTGCTGCCCCATTCTGTAGCCCACGCGTTGAAGTCTCCTCCTATAACCACTGAGACTCTCTGGAGCGCATCCGTGGTTAGATTATCCAGCATTAGTTGGTACTCGCTGGCCGTCAAACTGGGTCGGGCATAGCAGCTATAAAAATGGATTCCATTTTTTTTCGCCCGCACGAAGCCGACTGTTTGGTCGTTTGTTTCTTGAGAGGCATAGCGTCCACACATCCATATCGCCGCCTGTTTTGCCTTATCGCAGATCCAATTGTTGTTCTCTTCGGGACATTTATATGGTTCACTCATCATAATAACGTCCGCGCTTACGTCCGTGGCCGTTTGTGCTAGGATGTCCTGGACTATTCTACAGTGCTTAAGATTTATCTGTAGAATCTGCATGGTATTTTGCTTGTAATAGCCCTCCGAAATAATGGGCATTTACTACTGCCGACTACATGCTGCGCGGCGTCCGGGTGGTCTTTCATGCAGAACATGCAGGATGGATCCTTGTTGCAATTCTTCGCTATGTGGCCTTCTGTTCCACATAGCTTGGAGCGGTCTTCTTCCCTTTTGCATTGCCAGGTTAGATGACCAAACTCTAAACATTCGAAGCACTTTTTAAGGAGGGTTCGTTCGCGCATGCGACAGTTAACCCAGCCCAGCCGACAGTTCCTCCGTACGCCCTCCGCAGGGACAAAATATTTGCCGGTGAAACTTTCACTCCAAACTGGGCTTCGATTGCATTGATTACGTCATCTATAGTCGTGACCTCATCGATGTCTTTGATCTCAAGGGTAGTGCGATGCGTAAGCGAACTTACATTCGCTTGCTCTGCTATAGCTTCACTAATGACGCCTTTAGATTCGTTTGTCTTATTTCCCGTCTCCTTGATTTGTATAAGGAGGTCTCCCTTCTGTGTCCTTCTGATTTTAGTTACCGCCTTTCCCACTGTTTCCAGTTTGGGGTCTGCCTTCACCTTGCGTAGTATCTCCGCGTATGAGAGGGTCCCCGTCGCTTTAATGACGATAGCGTCAGGTCTATTTCTTTTGACCTCTTGTTGCTTCTTTTTTGCGATCTTCTTTTTGATGGTATTTACCCATTCTTCTTCTCCTGCCGCTTGCTTCTTGTTTATGGCTGTAACTTTTTTCGTAGGTCTGACCACTGGGGTCTCTACGCCGGTGGTCTCATCCTTCTCCTTGGTGTTTATCAATGGAGTGTGTTTTTGTTTATGCTTTGGCTCCAAGCGCTTTTTGCCTGTAACATCGTTTGATATATTTTTCTGCGTCTGTTTTGGCTCCGGTGGTTCGTTGTCTGCCGCGCCATTCGGTGGCTGTTGCTGCTTTCGATTTGGCTCCGGCGGTTCTTCGTCTGCAACTTGTCTTCTCTTGGGTTCAGATGTTGTTTTTAGCCATGGCGAAGTTTGCGACGATTGTTCCGGCGAATTGCTTTGCTTCCTCATCGTGTAGCTGAATCACTGAGAGCTCGTAGAGAGCTCTAATGCTTTCAATAGCATCTCGCATCCCTTGGTGGATTGAACGTCTTTTGCCATCTTCCAGCATTTCTACCAGCCCCCTCATTTGCTCACCTAACTTGTGGAAATCAGTTTTATGGGTTGGTGGTTCGACCGTTACCTTTCGTATTGCGGGTGACTCGCGTCGTTCCGCACTTCTCTGTGATGCTGCTAATTGGTTGATTGGTGACCTCAGCATCCTCGATCCCCTCTGGAAGAGGTTCTCCTCATTCTCCTCTACTTCAATTTCTCCGGTGTTTTTGTTGTAATCATTTCTAGTGGATCCCCACTCAAAGCCGCTATCAATGTTCGAATGTGTAGTCACCTAAGGATCCCATGGTTGTCTTTGCAAGCAGTGAGGCCATGCGAGGGTTGACACAAGCCCTTATGGGGTTTTGTGCCAGAGCCGGATCGGTGCTAACCAGGAATGTTACATCTATACCTATACCACCAACTTAATGGTAACGAAACATTGAACGTACTTTTAGGCCTGCCAAGGTTTTAGCGGGATGGAGGCGCTTGTAGCATTAGCCTGAATTCCATTTCCGCAGGATTTTACTCTTGCTTACTCAGGTAACAGAATACTACAAACGTCAGCCCTCATAGCTGTCATTCCAATTCGTTTTCCAGTATGCCATAATTAAGACCTTACTGGGCTCAGTCTTAATGTTTTAGGGTAGTGGTTACGGTTATTTATATATATATATATACCTATGTATATACATATGTATATGTACGTATATGTGCAGCATCCTTTTCGGGCAAAGAAGCTGCGCGTTTTACTATGTGGCGGGTTTGTCCGGATCTCGCCATTTTCTCCTTTCTGTATCCCTCGTAGCCACCTTGAGGTGGAAAGCACATATATGGAAGACGGTGCTTACTCGTCTCGTCGCAGAGAGTTCATAGGGGTTTCTTTAACCTTTTCAGCCAAGCCCTCCTTCTCTGCCGCTCTTGGTCGGGGACTGCTTATTGGGTATTCGCAGTTAGCCTCCTTTTCTGCAGGCCGTTCATTATCCGCCAGCTGTGACCCCCACAGTCGCCTGAGCTTAGCCTCACCAGCCCGCCCGGCTTGGTGCCTGTGTTGGAGTGCATGTGTGGCTTGTTTCGTGTGTGTGATGAGTGTGCATTTGTGTTTTGTGTTTCGTGTATGTTTAATGAGTGTGCATTTGTGTGTTTTGTGTGTGTGTGTGATGAGTGTGCATTTGTGTCTTTTGCCAAGTGGGCTGCATATTTTGTAAAGTGTGCCGTGTGCGTGTAGCGAGGGTGTACAAGAGCGATTGTGTTTGGTGTGATGACAGTGGTGTTTTTGAGTTTTCGTACCAAGTACTATAAATGGTAGAAGTATTTAGGGTAATGTGTGCTGTTGGGAGAAGCATTTTATTTATATTTTTTGGTTTTTGTTTTTAAATTTGTGTTGATTTTTCTGTATTATTTATTGGCAATGGGCATAGTTTTGAGATCGGTCGGCGAAATTCTCCTTGTTGCGTCTTATCTTTTACCACTCTTGTTATTTTGTCTGCTCCCGGATAGATTTGTAGTATGCAGCCTAGGTTCCATTTAGCTGGGGGAAGTCGTTCGTCCTTTATTAGCACCACATCTCTTTCTTTTAGCGGGTATTTAGCTTTCAGCCATTTTGGACGATGCTGTAGTCGGTTTAGGTATTCCTTCTGCCACTGCTTCCGGAACGACTGCAGATGAGCTTGGATCGCCTTCCAACGGTCGACGTACCCTTGTTTTCCCAATGCAAAGTCTGGTTTCGGCACTGTGAACAGGGTTTCCCCTATAAGGAAGTGGGGTTGCGTCAAAGCTTGGAAGTCGCTTGGGTCTTCTGTTAGAGGACAAAGAGGTCTCGAGTTTAAGCACGCTTCCACTTATGTTAAAAACGTGGTGAGCTCCTCATATGTTAGAGTCCCGTTTCCAACAATTCTTTTCATATGGAACTTAACACTCTTCACTCCTGCTACCCATAATCCTCCAAAATGGGGAGAAGATGGGGGATTGAAGTTCCATTTAGTTCCTTCCGTTGCTAGGACGTTCGCGATTTCCTTCCAGTCCTGAGATCCGCTTTTTAGTAACCGACGTAGTTCTGCATCAGCACCCACGAAGTTTGTACCGCAGCCGCTGTAGATATTGCTACAAACGCCTCGTCGTGCCGCAAATCGCCGAATGGCAGCCAAAAATGCCTGAGTGGTTAAGTCGCTGACCGCTTCTAAGTGGATCGCTTTCGAAGCCAAGCAAATAAAAATTGCTAAGTACCCCTTTTGGTATTTAGCTTCGCGACCTTTCCATGCCCGAATGTTTATAGGCCCAGCATAATCGATGCCAGTGTGTGTGAAAGGCCTTGACACGGTGATGCGAGGCATGTATCTCAACCTTGTGCAAGCGTTCCCTGGTATTCACCCATCGAGGAAAAGGAATACGGTTTACGGCTTCAAGGTCTTAAAAAAAAATTTTCCATTCACTAAGGGTTGTTTCGTCTATTGGGTCGTCCCACGTCATCTTTTTGGCCCATAACACTTGAAGAAAGCCCTTCGCTTTGATGACACATGGCGAAATCCACCCCATAGGATCAAAAAGCCTAGCTATGGTCGATAAGATGGACCTCTTTGTTGGCTGTGGATGATTTGGTGGCTTGAAGCTGTATAGAAAGATGTCTTCATCGGGGTGCCAGTAGATTCCGAGCATCTTGAGCTGACTTGGTCCTTCTGAAGGCAGCGAGAACTTTACCCCTCGGCGTTGAAGGGGAACTTCTTTTAAAAGGTTCGCCGTATGGGAAGCCCACTTACGAAGATTTAGCCCGGCTGCTTCCAATGTAAATTTGATTTCCTTCATCTTTTCTTCAGTTTCGTTGATGATGTCAGCTCCAGAGATTAAATCGTCCACATACATCTCGTCTTTGATCATCTTTGCCGCTCGTGAATATTGAGAAAGAGCCTCTTCTGCCAGCCAGTTAAGAGTCCAAAGGTAACTGTCTTAATCCGATACGTCTTGAGATCCCCAGATGGATCCTTTCGCCACAGTATGAGCTGGTAAAAAGAGTCTCTGTTGGTTATCCAAATTTGGCTGTACATTTTTTCTATATCGGCTGTGAAACTATACCTGTACAGCCTCCACCTAAGGATAACATCGACTATGTTATTTTGAAGTACCGGTCCAGTCATCATCCTGTCGTTAAGAGACGTTCCATCTGACGTCTTAAAGGAAGCGTCTAGAACTACCCTCAATTTGGTGGACGAACTGCTTTCTTTTATGACGGCATGGTGTTGCAGTTAGTAGTGCGGAGTATTTTCCAGTAAGTGCTCTTCTACCTCGCTCATGTGATCTAGTTGCAAATATTCCTCAATATATGCTGCATAATCCCTTTGTAACGTTTTGTTCTTCCATAGACGTCCTTTTAGCTGTTTGAAGCGATACAAAGCGCCTTCTTTTGATCGACCAAGAATCGGATGAACATTTTCTTTAAACGGAAGGGCGACTTCACATCGGCCGTCTACCAACCGCTTGATGTTCTTCAAGAAATGCTCTTCGCACGCAATGTCTTCAGGAGCTTCAGATGTTAGAAATGGAGTTTCTTCGAACTCACAGAACTGGCGCATGCAAGCCTCCAAATTACATATTTGGTGAAAGCTCTTTATTGGCTAAGGCGCTAATGAGGCACGTCCAAAGAGAATCCACCCAAGTTTTGTGTTTTGTGCCACAGGTAGATTGGCATCAATTGGTCTAACCAACTCTGGCAACAAAATATCAGCTGCCCAACAACAGGTAAATTTTGGCTGGCTTAAAAAAGAATGGGTCGGCTAAGCTCAAGCCTTTGAGATGTCTCCAATCGGCAACTGGAAGGTTTCGGGCCGGGGTATGTCCAGACAGCGACTTATATACGAGGGCCTGCGTGTTCATTATACAGGTCGAATAGTGAGAACTAGTCGTGGTGTCGACGACCTTTTTACAAGTGCCGCTGTTGACCGTACCTAACCCGGATGCCTCGACAATGAATCTAGCAGTGCTCGTAGTGAAACAACTTCCCCTGATGACCCGCTGACCTTTACAATAGCTGTGGCCAACATCACTTGAGTGTCCGTGTATGGCCTGGCTGTTCTCCATTCGACGGCTGACAATTGGGACCATCAAGTTGGCTTAAAAGAGGTTGTTCCGTGCTGGGTGGTGTAAAACTTGGAGCATATGGATTGATCGTCGAGGTATGAAGATTTGTATTTTGTGAGAATGGCTGCTGAAATTTTTGGATGTTAGTTGACATATTGCAGGGAAGGGATTGTGATAGATAATTCGTTTGTGGATGATTATGCTGTGAGTTATGCAAAAGCGTATGATGTGGCTGCTGACAGTAATAACACTCACGGGTACTTGCACAATTCTCTGACAAGTGACTATAAGCTAAGCAATTCCTACACAAACCCAGCTTGGAGATGATTTGACAGCGGTCATGTATGTTCATTTTTAGAAATCGGTTGCATTTTCGGATGGCATGCTTACCCTTATTGCAAAGTTTACATGCAAACTTGGAAGTAGCTGCTTGGGAGTGAAAACAGTTACGCTGAGACACCTTTTCTGAAAGTTCGGACACCGTTTTACCTTGTTGGTAACTTACAGCCTGTACATATACGGAAAGTCGGCTGCTCCTTGGTGTCCTTCTTGTTTCCCAGTTTCTCCTCCCAAAGTTCCTGTGTCTTCGATGGCAATTTCTGCAACAGAATGTAAATGACCATTACATCCCAGTGTTCCACGGGCACCTTCAAGTTGTCCAAGCTGTGAACTATTTCGGTTGATGTATCTAGGAGGTCCTTTATGGCTTCAGCACTCTCCTGAGTGATTGACCAAAAATCGTTGATGATCATACCTATCCTATCATAACAGCCTTAGGTCTGCATTGTGAGATGGTTTTGTGTCACCAGAGCACGTATTAGTGACGTCTGTATTGGCGTTGTCCTTTGCCTTCACCTTGTCAACTGCATCTAATAGATCACCGCGATATTCAAAGTATAATTCCCTAATTTGTTCGAAAGTACTCTCAATATCGCTTCCCCCTTCGTCGTCCTGAAACTCACTAATACATTTTCCATATGTTTTAGCTGCCGACTCCATACTTTTCTTTAAGAGACCCAAACGGCCTGCCAAATAATTCGCCGTACGGGAATTGGAACCTCTTTTGGAGCAATTTACGATGTCCTTTTCGAGTTGTGAAAGTACTCGACATAACTTTAAAGGTTTCATACTTTCTTTTACACTCTTAAACGTATGTATGATATATATGACAAAAAGTAAATTAAAATTCACTTACTTGTGAATGTGAATGATGAATGTCCAAATCCAGCAGGTTAATGTCGAAAATCCGAGTCCAAGTTACACCCAAGAATTTTCCGCCTGGCGATAAAATCAGCACACCTAAGAAGTCATAGCACCCAAGAATTTTCTGCCTGGTGATGAAATCAGCACGCCTCACGTGACAACGAGCAAATCACACACACAAATTTTAATTGTTCTCTTTTTTTAATATTCACAAAATCCACACAAATTGAGTAAAACAGTGTTGATGAAAACAAAGGAAGATTAAAAACAAATTCGCGAAAAAACTTATCCGGCTCGATTAGACCAAAATGTTCGGGACTTGAACCGATATATGTAAAAGAAACGGGTAAAAATCTGTAAAAATTAACTAAATAAAACGCAACCACTTTCTAAAAGCGTTATAACTGAAAATCTTTATTTAATTTTATATGAGTTTTTATATAGTTTTTAATGACATTACAGTTTATCAAACAACAAAATTCACCACATGGGAAATTTTCATGCGTGGGTGCATTCCGCCTTCTATATCACGCTGTCGTCATTATGCGGTTGTTTTACGTAAAGTGAACAAGGGGTGGTAAATGAAAATGAATGTTCATAGCTGTGGAAGGTGTCGTCCGCAGTGCTCCACTAATGCACAGACAAACTGAACGTTGGACTTTGTTTAATAACTTCTGGTTTATTGCCTTAGCCAAGGTGGTCCACCAGACAACTACCCAGTATGTGAGGATTGGTCTAATGACGGAGATATAGAGCCAGTGAGTTAGTCTGGGTTGTAAGCCCCATTTGCACTAAATGGCTTTTTTGCAAGAGAAGAACGCGACAGAGGCTTTCTTAACCCTTTCCTGTATATTAGGTTTCCAGCTTAGTTCCTATTCAAAATAAGACCCAGGCATTTTGCTTCGTTGGAGAAAATTAACCTTGTTCCATTAAGGGATGGGGGGTCAATAGGTGGGATGTTGTATTTCCTTGAAAAGAGGACTAGTTCGGTTTAGTGGGGGTTCACTCCTAGACCACACCGAGCTGTCCATTAGATAGATTATCCAAAGCGTTTTGTAGGAGCTCTTTTAAGGTAGTGAGGTGTTTACTGGAGACTGCTATAGCAACATAGTCCACATAAGCGATAACTCCGCAACCCTTAACTTTCAGGATTAACAGTATTTCATTGACCACCAGATTCCAAAGAAGTGGGGATAGGACGCTCCCTTGAGTTTTGAATTAGAATTTTGGTGGGACGGCAGATAGAAAAGACGAGGGCATCGTAAATTTCATGGATTGGTATTGAAGAAAATTGAATTATAAAGAGATGCGCAATCGACAGAGCCTGAAAGAAGTCGATGAATGAAAAGAATGTCTGCAACATCTCTGCGTTTCTCTAGAGTACTCTGGTTGATGAGGTTGTGGCGGTCTTGATAGGGAGGCAAGATAAATGGATCGTTCCAAGGAAGACCTCGAAGGGCAAATCAAAGAAATCGACGTTGAACATTCTCGATTCTGGTCACATGAACTTGCTGAAAGGGTGACCACGCTTGACTGGCGTATTCAAGGAGGGGGGGCGCAAAGATAATGTACAGGGATCTGGTCACGTAAGGGTCGGAGAATTCTTTGGACCATCGTTTGACAAAGCCAAGTGATGAGTTAGCTTTAAGAGTTATCTCATCAATATGTGAATGGAAATTTAGTTCCCTATCGTATACCAAGATCGCGGAGAGATTGAACGATGGATATAGGTTAACCATGGAGAGGGTAAAGGCGGGCGGAGGACACTTGGTGCTTACGTGATAAGGTAATGGATTGACATTTGGCGATAATGAGCTCTAAGCGAATTTTGTAGGCACCAGTTCGAAAAACTCTCAAGGTCTTATTGATGGAGACAGTAGTCATGTGCTGAAGAGATGGCTTTGAAAAATGTGGTATCATCAGCGCACAGAGAGAGGGAAAAGTGTTTAATAACCCTCTCTACATCGTTTATGGTTAGAATGAAGAGAAGGAGACCTAGATGGCTGCCTTGCGGGACACCACAGTTGGCCAAGAAGGGAGTCGATAAGATGGATCTGAAGCGAACACTGTAAGAACGGTTTTCCAGGTAAGAAGATATCCATTTTAACAATATGGGTTCGAAACCGAGGGCAGACAATTTGAAGAGGATTAAGTTATGAGATATCTTATCAAATGCCTTACTAAAATCAGTTGCAATAACGTTGACTTCTTTGCCATTCTCTAAGGCAGACAGGGCGAAGGACACGAATTCGACTAAGTTAGTGGTAGTTGATCTACCTTTCAGAAAACCGTGTTGGGTGGGAGAGATAAGAGACTTGCACTGAAAGCTTAAGGCTTCGTATAAAATACTTTCGAAAAGTTTGGGTAGATGAGAAAGTTTAGCAATGGGGCGATAGTTTGTTACTTCGTTCTTTGATCCCTTTTTGTGTATGGGGGTTATGAAGGAGGTCTTCCAAATCTGAGGGAATTCTCCAAACGGAAGAGATGAGGGAGGGGGAGGGAGAGAATGGAAGAGCATTTTATAAGAAAAATGGCAGGGAGACCATCTTGGCTAGGTGAGAATTCATCATTAAGATTTTGTAGTTTATTTTCAATTACAGCAGGATCAAAAGGCAGGGACAGAAAGGGGGCAACGGAGAAGTTAAGAAGGTGACTGAAGTAAGAGGGGTCTGGTTCAGAAGAGTTGTCGGCGAAGGATTGTTTAAAATAGGTGGCAAAAAAGTTGGCAATGGTTTGCGGATTAGTTGAGGATATATTTTCAAAAGAGAGGGACGGAGGGTAACCGTCAGATTTTTTTTTTTATAGTTGACTAACGTATGCAATGCTGTTTCGACTGATTTGCCCTTATGTTGAGCCGTGGTCAGTAGTCGTGTGTCAATACTATCACATAAGTGGATATCAATCAGTCGTTCTAGCGTTTTTAGAAGGAAAGGGTCTGATTTCTTTTGGACTGGAATGTGAATATTTACCGGCTTTGGGTATGAATACCACACTGACTTCTCTCCATATTTGTGGAATATGGACCAGATTCAGACAGCTCTGAAAAATATTTTTTAGAACTGACAGGATATGGTCAGATGACATTTGTAGTTCAGCATGTATTATGCCGTCTGGTCCAGCGGATTTATATGGTTTGAAGCTATGTAGCGCCCAAAGGAGTCTGTCCTGCGCAATCAGACTTGAAAGGTTGGTTTCTTTAGCATTTGACTTGATAGAGTCAATATTGTTGGCAGTCAGGGAATAACTTGGGAAGTGTGTATCAATAAGTAAATTTAATGTGTCTACACTAGAAGTTGTCCAAGACCCATCTGTTTTTAGTAAACAGCTGGGCACTGAAGGATTTGTCGAGAGGATTTTTCTCAGCCTAGACGAATCAGACGATTCTTCTATTTTACCACAAAAGAGTCTCCAAGAATTACGTTTGGCTTTCCTCAATTCTTTTTTATATGTCAGGGATGTTTTGTACGCGTCCCAGTTAGATGCATCTCTTGTACTTTTGCCTTTGTTCAAAAGTTTTCTGCAAGTATTCCTGAGTGGTCCAAGATCAGACGTCCACCACTGTTTTTTTCTATTCTCCCTAACCCTAACCAAAGGACAAGAGAATTTCTTTTTTTTTCGAGAGGGTGAAAATCTTCTAAGGACACCATAAGGCCCGACCGCGCGTGCTTTTGGTAGTGTGAGATTTTTACTCACTAAAAGCACCACTCTTCAAGAGTAATACTACAACTAAGCCGACGCTTATCCAGCAGTTTTATTTTCGCTTACGAGACTCGTGATTTTTGGAAAAAGATGTTCGTATGTAATTTAAAAAGAATGTAGCCCTTTACATAGATTAAACTCCAAAGAAAGTTCCTGCTGTTTTCACGACCGGCATATGCTATGACGCGAGGTCAAAAGGTTTTGTCCTTTGCAGACGACGAATTGAATTGTTCGCGTCAAGTAGTTGAATGACGGTACTGTTATAATGACCGTGAACACGATCTTTGTGTTTACTAGCAAAACTTGTTATCTCTTCAACGACGCTAGGAATTCCCAGGTCCCGATGAATATCTTCGTAACGTACGTACCACGGTGCGCTAACGATCGTTCTAAGAACCTTATTTTCAAAAGTTTGTAGGATGTTTATATTGCTTTTCCTTGTACAGCCCCTTAGTTGTAGATCATACGTCCACACTGGCTTTAGAACTTGCTTATAGATAAGCAGTTTGTTATGTAGGCTCAACTTCGAATGTTTTCTGATTAGCCAGTACATTTGTCGGTATTTGTTTTCGAGCTCGTCGCGTTACTTTTTTATGTGCGATTTCCATTTAAGCTTAACATCTAGAGTCATTCCTAGATATTTCGCTTCGTTCGCGTATGGTATTTGAGCCGAGTTTAAATATACGGATAATTTGTCCACTTTTTTATAGGTAAAGTTGACGTGAATAGATTTGCTTTCTTTCAGCACAATACGCCAAGAATTCGTCCAAGCGTGGACTTTGTTAACAGCATGTTGCAGCTTTCCAGTTGCTGCTTCAATTGTATCGCCCATTGTCAATATCGCCGTATCGCCCGCAAACGTGGCGACGACGCAGTTTCTTTCCTGCGGGATATCTCGCGTGTAGAGTACATATAGAAGCGGTCCGAGGACACTTCCTTGTGGGACTCCGGCCGCAATCTCCTTGAAATAAGAGTAATCATTTCCGTGCTTAACACGAAAAAGCCTTTCGGTGAGGTACGATCGTAAAATTAGAAACAGTTGCCATGGCAGTAGTCGTTGCAATTTATACTCCAAAACCTTCTTGCCAAAGCTTATCGAAAGCTTGTGAGATGTCAAGAAATCTTTTTTCTTCGAGAGTTTTCTCAATCACGTCAGTTATTTTGTGGACTTTGTCGATAATTGAATGTTTGACTCTAAATCCAAATTGATGGTCAGGAATGAGACGTCTTTCTTTGATTACGGGTTGTAGTCATTTTGAAAATAGTTTTTCGAATATTTTGGAGATAACCGGCAATAGGGAAATAGGCCGATACGATTTCTTCTCATTCAAAGGTTTGCCTGGTTTCAGGACCATTATAATCACTGCGACTTTCCATTGTCTCGGAACGTAGAGCAATCTGAACGAAGTGTTAATCAAATACAGCAGTTTGATAAGAGCTTTATTCGGTAATTCCTTGACCACCTGCGCCGTTATCAAGTCGTAACCCGGTGCTTTTTTAGTCTTTAGATTTTTAATCACTTCCCTCAGTTCAATTAATGCTACTTTTTTTACTTTAAAGTTGTCAGATGTCGTGACTGGGGAGTCGGGCGTTATCAAAGGGCCGTCGAATGGCTTAAACGTATCTTCTAAGTGCAAAGCAAAAAGTTTCGGTTTTTTTTGTCGCTCTTGGCCCAAGTTCTATCTTTTTTCCGAATTGGTGGCGCTTGCATTTGAGGTTTCTGGATGCCTTTTAGCGATTTCAATTCAATTCAATTCAATTCAATTTATTTAAATAACTTATGGGTACATTAAGATAAATATCTTTTATAGTACTTAGAGTTAAACATTCAGCACATAATTTCAATTAACAAGAAGAAACAGAAAAAAACAAAATAAATAATAGATAAATAAATAAATAAATAAAAATTATATACCTTAAAGCTAAAATTAGAAAAATATTTAGTTAGGAGATAGAAGAGGAAAAAGAAAGAAGGAGAGGTGAGACATATAGATATTAGAATAACATAGAATTTAAGATAAAAGTGAGAAATGTATAAAAATTGCGCTTTTAAAGTGAGTGACATTGGTAATAGTTCTGATATTTATTGGTAGAGAGTTCCATAATTTGATAGCATAAATAAAAAATAAACGGGACGAATTCAAATAGTTATAACGTGGTGGAATTAAACACAGGGTTCTACGGGACCGAACGATATTAAGTTTTTTATATAAATAGATAGGAATCTTATTAGTTATAATATTATGTAAGAAAATACAATTTCTGGCGTCAATGTAATGTTTGAGAGTAGTGCCCAGTAAGCTTTTTGTATGTTGTGAAATATGTTCGTATCTTGGTAATCCGTGAATATATCTTACTGCGTCATTGAATGCTACTTTCAGCTTGCGTTGGGATAAGGAATCAATGTTACAGTATACGACCTCGGCATACGTAATTAGGGGTAAAATGAGGCTTATTACAAGCTTTCGTCTCGTTTCAGTGGGCGTAAAACTTGCGGTTGCCCATAGCTTACGAAGGCATCCATATATTCTTCCTATTACATAGTTGGTATGGTCGTACCCTGATAAGTTCGAATTGATAACAAAACCCAGACTATTTACAGTTTGAACAACTTTTAGTTTATTGTCAGAAAGTACAACATTAGGTATGGTATTGAGGATTACTTTTTTACTCGATATATTAATAACCTGCGACTTATTTGGATTTAATACTAGTCCATTAGCTACAGACCAGGAGTAAATACTGCAAAGGTGCACATTTAATTTGTATACAAGTTCATCTGTATTATTGAATGGCCTAGCCAGGTACAGCTGAACATCATCAGCATAGAGATGAACCGATGTATATTTACAGACAGATGGTAAATCATTAATGAACATGCAGGACATTATGGGACCAAGGATTGATCCTTGTGGCACACCCTGCTTCACCGGTAGAAGAGCTGAACAAGAATCGCAAGTTACAACTTTTTGGAATCTATCAGAAAGAAAGCTTTCAAAAGGCTTCACTGCGCTAGTACCAAAACCAAAGAAATGTTTTAATTTCCAGCAAAGAATTTTGTGGTTTACTTTATCAAAAGCCTTTGAAAAATCAAGCAGACATAGAAGCGTAAGTCATTCCTTATCAAATAGTTGTCTAATATCTTCGAAGATCTTAACCATAGCAGTGGAACAACTGTGGTTAGATCTGAAACCAAATTGTCCTGCATACAGAAGGCTATTGAGAGATAGGTGTTGAAGAATCTGTTTTGCCATAAGTTTCTCAAAGACTTTTGACAAGCAAGGTAAGATGCTTATTGGTCTAAAATCGGTATTATTCGAGTTATCTTCCAGGATTTGGGGAAAGTAGACGTTGTAATGCAGTGGTTAATAATATGGGTCAAGTGACTTACTATGTGGGGCAGAATCAATTTTATAAAGCGCAGTGGTACCCCATCTTCACCAACAGCGTTTGATTTAATGGCTGCAATGGAGTTTATAACCTCATTGTCAGTTACTGATTGAAGTTCAAAATCTCGAACTGGATGTAAGGTTGAGTTAGTACTTTCAAGAAAATTAAAACTTAAGTCCTCAGCATTTTCAAGATAATAATTATTTAAAATATCATAATGAATGTCACATTTTAAATTATTTTTAGCATCGGAAATACCAATTTGTCGCTGATTACTCCATAGCTTTTTTGGGGGAAGGGACGTATTCAGCTTAGAGGTGTAATAGTTTCTTTTAGAGTTTCGTATTATCATAGTCGAATAGATCCGTAGCGCTTTATAAGCAAACCAGTTTGAATTAGATGGACTGTGTTTCCATTTGCTATAAAGTTTGTTACGAGCTTTTATGGTCTTGATAACTTAGTTAGTAAACCAAGGACAGCTACTATTTCGAACAGTAACCGTTTTAACTAGTACATATTGATTGTATAACTCCGTAACTACTTCTTGAAAATAGTTTAGTTTGGAATCGGGATCAGAAATTAACCAACAGTCATTCCCAGGGTGCCGAATAGGCGGCATATTGGAGGTCGTCAATGTTTATTGACCTAAAGTCCTTAAATGTAAAAGTCAGTGAGACAGCAGAGTGATTAAAGTCAATATTGTAAGTACAAAATAAGAGGTCATGATCAGAGATACAGTCAAGCGAAAGCTGTTCGAAGAGAATAACACGAGATTGGTCGGATACGATTGTCAGATCGAGGAGGCTAGGAATGCAATCTTTAGCAAACCGCGTTGGATAGGTGACATTAAATATATGAAGTTCTACAGAGGAAACAAAATCTTTTATTTGGAAGGCACGAGAATCATTGTTTAGCAGGTTTGAATTAAAGTCACCACAGACAATTACGTGTTCGTAAACGAACACGAGGAACATAGGCACACGCAATCAAGCATTTGGTGCAACCGTCATGGATTTCAACAATTAAAAACTCTGATTCTGTACCCACAGATTTACTAATAATTTTACATTTTAGAGACGAATTGCTGTAAATTGCAATCCCGCCTCCCCATATATAAGTCATTCTATCATTTCTTGAAATTACATAATTGGGTATATTATACTGTGTATCAGGTATATCACGCTTAAACCATGTTACACAAACACAAACAACATCAACTCCAGAATTTGTAAACATGTATTTCAAATAGTCTAATTTATGCTGATTAAGACTACGTGCATTTATATGACAAACCTTAAAGCCATCACGACAATTAGAAAGAGCATTAATCATTGTGTGCGTTGATTTTTTATTCACACTGTAACTGAAACGTACTCTATTCATATGATACTAAAAACGAAAACAGAACAAACGAATATAACGCCAGACACTTAAGAGCATATGACAGAGAGGAGAAAGGAAAGAGAAAATAAAATAAAAAAGAAGAGCTAATCAATAACAATTTTAAAATAATATATCAATGGAATACAAATACAATTTTAAAATAATATAACAAGAGAATACAAATACAATACGGTGATTTTAATGAACAGCAGCACCAGAGGCAATGGAGTGAAGATCATCAGAGCTTTCAATGGAAAAGCTTCTTCCGTTGGCCGTCTTCTTAGCAAAAACAGTCACAGATTTTGTGTAGACAGAGAAGAGTTGTTTTTTCCTCTTTAGACCAATTGCACTTTGTAAAAGAAAGCGCGAGTGCTTGGTTAAGCTCTCGTTCAAGTAACAACTGTCGTTGGATGTAATGCCAATATCGCTCAGTTTTAGCACTTTATTCTTTTCTTTGCGATAATTCGCAGCAGCTACGAGAACAGCATTTCTTTCATGTGAAGAGCGAAATTTTAAAACAATCAATGGTGGGGTGGTCGGTGAGGAATTGTTGTTGGTGTTATTTCGCCTTTTCGCACGAAAAGCATTAGCAAGATGAGGCGGGTTGCAGTTAATAGTGTCACAAAGATTATGAAAAATTTTAGCAAGATTTTCATTAGGTTGTTCAAGAACCCCAAAGAGCACAGCATCGCAAGCGACCTCTTTCCGCTCCAAGATATTAACTTGCTTACGAAGAGCAAGGATCTCAGCACTATGCAGATGAGCCGTAGAAGAGATGTTATCTTCAATTTTGTCAACACGGGTTAAAATACTAGAGATCGCATTATTTATTGACTCGAAACGTAGAGCCCAGCTTTCTTTGACTTCTTCAATTTTTAGGAAAAATTGAGATCGCATTTTGTTTATTTCCTCAGCGAAACTACGTTGCAAAGATGCAGAATGTTTAGCTAATTGTTCTTCTAAAACCTTTATAGTGATCACTCCTTTATCGTTGCTTAGAAGTTCAGTTAAAGGTGAGGAAGAGCCAGTATGGGAGGAGAGAGCGTCTCTTTGTGTTTTGTTTCGTGTTGATATGCCTGATGTGGATGTCATTATTGGCGAGAGAACTTTGGCACAATGGAAGACACAATCGAAATAATAAATGGCAAACAAAATTATGCACCGGAGTATTTCTTTATTCTATTATATTTTTATTTGTATATGGAAGTTGGATTTGGTTTTCCGAAAACATAAACTTTTGCAAATATTTAATTAAGTGCTGTTTAAACTGACTTTCGCTGGACCGATCAAAAAACATGTCTATTCCTATCACCGTACATAACACACGCTTTCCAAAGTGAATAATTTGATTCTCTTCCAGCGGAGAGATTTTCAAGGTAGGTCGCTATCTTATTGCTTTTAAATTCCCGAATACTATCACTAAGGCGATTGCATAGTCGGTTAATGATATTTTTATGCTGCGGTGCACAAGTGATTTGCCATTTCTTTCGTGCTTTTCTTTTCTCCCTCAGCAGTTCAATGATTTCACTTGGACACTTTTCGTTCCGGTTAATCTTATAGCTTCTAGAAGGAGTGTTTCTCCATGCCGCTCTTTGGATTGCTTCCACGAAACGATCAACTTCGTCCTCTAGTTCACAAGGTGTTTTAAGTGATACATTTAAGGCAATATTTGTTTCGCAATCATTTCTAAAGCCCTCCCAATTTGTTCTATTGCTAGTAAGTCTTGGAGGTCCTTCTTTCTTGATCAACGCTTCACCATGTAATAAAATTGCCGGAGAGTGATCAGAAGAGAGATCAAAACTTTCTTCGACTGTAATAAATTTATCGTAAATACCTTTTGAGACGAAAAAATCGATAAGATCGGGAATTTTTTCTGAGTCGGTTGGCCAATAGGTGGGTTTTCCTGTCGAATAAAAACAACAACCGAATTCATTTGCCACTTCGTAGAGAATTTTTCCTTTAGATGATGTACATCTTGAACCCCAGAAGATGTGCTTCGCGTTGAAATCTCCACCAATAAGGAAATTTGAACCAAAGGCATTGAAGACACAAAAGTAGTCGTCTGTTTCCAGCGAGCATCGCGGCGTAGAGTAAACAGACGCTATGTTGTAGCTCAAGTGTTTATTTTTAACCCTCACCGCGCACAACTGAAATTTTTCTAGCTCTATGTTTATATCGACCGAGTGTTCGATGTTAGTTTTAATGAATAAGGACGAACCGCCCCGCGATCTATCAGAAGGATGATAGGCGTGATAACCAGCGTAGCTTCTAAGACAAGAGGATGACATCGCTTTATTGAGGGCCTAAGTAAGGTCCTTGACCATGCAATCAATCTTGAGTATTATTCGGGGACTTTAGAGTGTCGGAATTAACCAATTTCTTTAAGTTTTCCCTATATTTGAACCAGTTAGTATTACGGATACGATTAATGTTGTCGGAGACAAGAGTTATATCTAGAACCTCCTGACGGTTTCTGCTTATAAATGTATTTTCCTTACCTATGTTACACCAAATTTTTTATTTTTTTTTTTTTTTTTTTTCTTTTTTTTTTTGACTACGACTAAGTTACCTTAACAAGTAGTTTACGCTTCTGTAGTGTTAATCGCGTTAGGTAGGCAGCTTTCCAGCGAAGGCACCTACTAATACCGCCATTACATGCGGTTTTCCCTTACTGCGCCAGATCGTACGGTCTTGTTCTCTGTAGTCGGCGCTCGATGTTTGTCACGTCCAGAGTACGGATTATTTCATTATTGCAATGATCATGAAGGCGAGTACGAAGTTTGTGAGCAAAGTTTGTTACTTCATCCCTCACGGTAGCAGTTCCTAGATCACTATTCCTTATATACCATGGAGCATTCACAATTGCTCTTAATGTTTTGTTTTGGAATGTTTGCAGAACAGTCATATTGCTTGGCTTGGTACAACCCCAAAGTTGTATACCGTATGTCCAAGATGGTTTTAGCACTTGCTTGTACAGAAGCAGTTTGTTGTATACGCTTAACTTCGAGTATCTCCCGAGTAGCCAGTACATTTCTCTAAGTCTGATTTCGAGCTCGTCGCGCTTCTTTTTAACGTGTGGCTTCCACTTAAGTTTTGCGTCTAGTGTCATTCCTAGATATTTTGCCTCGTTTGCGTACGGTATTTGTACCGAGTTAATATAAATAATTAAGTTGTTTATCTTTTTGTACTTAAAATTGACATGCGTTGACTTGGTCTCGTTAAGGACGATTCTCCAGATCTTTGTCCACTCGCATACTTTGTTTAAAGCTCGTTGGAGTTTTCCAGTTGATGATTCGACTGACTCATCTGTTGCGAGGTTAGCCGTGTCGTCTGCGAACGTTGCTATGACAGTCCCTTCATCTTGTGGTATATCTCTTGTGAAGAGGAGGAACAGGATTGGGCCGAGAACGCTTCCTTGCGGAACACCGGCATGGATTTCTTTGAATTTCGAATATTCTGCCCCATGTTTAACACGAAAGAGTCTGTTATTAAGGTAAGATTCCAATATTCTGTAGAATTTATCTGGTAAGATTACCCTTAGCTTATATCTCAGGCCTTCGGACCATACCTTGTCGAACGCTTGCGATACGTCGAGAAAAGCGGTAGAGCATATTTTTTTTTCCTTCTAGAGCTTTTTAAATTTCATTTGTAATTCGATACACCTGATCGATCGATACACCTGATCGATTGTGGAATGTTACACAAAATGAGGTTATTTTTTAAAATATAGTCAAAACCCCACGCGGAGTGGTGAGTATTAGCATCACAGCCAAGTATGATTCCCGTTCTACTTTTTTCAGCGTCTGCGACCAGTCTTGCCATATTGGGTCCAGGAGGGTTATAATGTCATGGGCGAGATAAGCTGATGCTAGATAATAGGAGCGTTTGCTTGTTTCTAGCAACGGTACGGTTATATCCCGATCACTGTAATTAGGAAGTAAAATTACTTTAATGCTACTTTTTACCAATATGCACGATCTATTTTTATCTTTATCCTTGATATATAGGGAATAGTATCCAGGAGTCCTGAGTCCACAAACCAGGTTGTTAATAACCCAAGGTTATTGGATCAAGACAATAACTTCCCTATCCTTTTGAAAGAGGGAGAAGATGGTCGGCCGAAGCCGTTTTGGAGTGATTGAGGTTAATCTGAACTAACTGCAGCATTATTGCTACAATCAGGCAGTGAAACCTCCACCAGAGTGGTATTCAAGCCCTCCGAGTCTGAGAACAAGCTAAGAAGTTCATTCTCACTCAAAGGTGCTTTGTCTGAGATATCAACCATCTCCAAGTATAGCGAACAGTCATCGACTAAAGATAGTTGTATGGTAGACTGAGAGTCATCATTCCCCATAGAAGGGAAGGAGATTGATTTTTCAGTGTCTATAATACCTACAGTAGGGTCTGAAGCCTGAGGGGGAAGTTTTTTAACATCCACCTCGTCCATTTTGTGGACTTTTGAGGTTATGGCATCGAACCCATAGCTAATCACACCTTCAGTCTTCTCCAAAGGAGCAAGATATTCCTTATTGATCTGAATTAGCGCGCAGCTGTGAAGTCTTCTCTGCTCCTCCAGCTCTAATCGCTAGCTAATAGAGATCACAGGATCTCTTGCCAGCACAAGCGATCAGCTTAACATGGCGTTGATGCCAACCGCCGTCACGACAGTTGGGAGGAGGGCCGGGATTTTCCTTAATTATATCAAGGAAGCAAGTCGCCAGTTTGGCTGGGATCATCTTCCATTTATCTGGAGTGATTTTACGATCGATATCGTTCTTATCGATGACAGCCAGTATAAAACTGTTCCTGAGTACTTCACTGTATGACTTCGATGCGACGTTGGATGGCCTGGAGGAGGTATTGGTGTTGTGCACCGTAGGTCTTTTTGAATCCGACCCGGATTCTTCCAACAATCCCTGTCTTTTAGACGTGAAGTTTCTGCTGGGTTCTCTCTGGATTGTCGTGGGGTGCGCATCACTTAGAAACTTACATAAACTATAAAACTTTTACAAGATGAATTGTTCGGTGTGTTCTCAAAAAATTGACCGCATGTGTACAACAAAAATAAATTGCAGTGATTGCAAGCATTTTTTTCACTATGCATGTGTAAATATCACTGAAGACAATGCTGATTATTTTAAATCTTGTGTTAATCCGTTTCGATGTGATAAATGTGCAGTGTTAAGACGCCGTTCTCCGCGTAATCCAGTGCCGGCGGTACCCAAGCTGAAAAACAGCAATGCTCTAGCGTCAACTAACGCTAATATACAGCAAGCGAAAAGAAGCAATACTCAAACAAAAGCTGATGTGTTGTCCACATTAAACGTAAACTGCGAGGGTGAATGCACTCTACAGATAATATACGCTAAGCTTTCGAAGTTGGAGGAAACAAACCATCGTTTTCTTCAACAACTAAATGAGTTGCGAGCAGAAAATACGGAGCTTAAATTAAAAGTGAATAACCCGGAGAGCAAGCTTAACTGGCAGCAACAACACCTTCTCAGCAATTCCATCGAAATTGTGGGTGTGTCAGATGTCAATGATACAAACGCAACTATGATGCCCGATTCACAATGCAGCGTGAGAGCGAGACTAGAGCGAGGCGAGAAATCCTCGTCCTCATAAAATCGTTTCCCAGTTCACAATGAAGGCGATACTTTTGACAGCGAGCCTGTATTATCTATGTGTTAAAGTGAAAAGGCAACACACCATCTTTCTCTTTCAGGCTACATAACAAAGTCGCATCAGCCTGCTGACAGGCAATCTCTTCGCGAGAGTTTTTCAATTTTCTGAAGAGAATGCGTTGCGATAGAACGAGTCTCGCGTCATTGTGTATTGTTCCGAATATTTGCATTGATCGAAACCTTTTTTGACAACTCGCGCTAGACTCGTTTCGCTCTCGTCTCGCTATCACGCTGCATTGTGAATCGGGGATGAAGGCAAAACAAATCTTCACAAAAACTTTGTCCATTGATGTTCCTGAAGACAAAATTGAGAAATGCTACGTCAAGAAAGTGCAAACAAAATCCTCTTCATCAAAATTGAAATCGATCATCTGTGTCAGATTCTCTGATTTAACAACGAAGCAGCGAATAATGTGTACAAAGAGGACAAACAAAAATAATCTCAACACACATGTGACTGTCATCGATTGTGTTGGCGACAGCAGCAGCAGCAGAAGAGGTAGCGTTACCGGGATTTTCATTAATGACTCTCTCACGAAGTACACGCTGGCTCTCTTCATAAAGGCAAAAGAAGCAGTAAAGCAGAAGGGCGTAAAATATGTGTGGTATAAAAATAATCAAATTCTCATTAGAAAGGATGAGGGGGGAAAGGTCATTTCTATTAAATCTTTTAATGATCTTGCACTTATTTAGTGCATTACGTCTTCTTTGTATAATATATTGTAATATGCAAGCTACGGCTCGAGTAGATAAAACAGTATTCTGTGAAATTATTTCTTTATTTTCTAGTCTATAGAACAATTCAGGTTCACACTATACTATTCTTCGCAAATTCTTTTCTTACAAGGTCTCTTTCCTCTCAAATCACTTTATCTCCTTTCAATTACTTAATTCACAAATCCAAACTAATTACTTTTTCTTGTTCACTCTCAACTTTCAATTTATCACCAAATTACAACTTCGCCCATTATCACTTTTCCAATCTCTTCGCCACGGTTCTAAACCAACTGTGTCTTTTTTGATCGCCATCTGTCCTTATATAGCAGAAGTTTCTGATAGCCAGAAACTTCTAGCAAATTCTTCGACCACTGGAACAAGAGAAATAATTCTTGCAGTTATAATTCCCTTTTTTTCCTGATATTATTCGTCTCTTTCGTTGACATGTGGAGACTTCGTCCCAGACACGAACCTCGAATGAAAGGACAGATCGAACCAAAATTCTGCCAGAATGGAAAGTCACTTCAGAATTTGCTGCATAGACATAGGAGCGTAGTTATTATTATGCTACACTGCCCCCCTCTTAGACGTGTTCGTCCCGAACAAGTGCATCCTCATTTCGGCCATTGTATCGACTCAGTCGGTCCACATGAACCACTTTCATTTTGGCCCTCGGTCCTCGCTGGATGCGGTAGACAACATCGTTGATGCGGGTTACTATTCTGTAGGGACCTTCCCAGTTCCGCTGTAATTTAGGTGATTTCCCCTTTTGGCGATGGGGATTATACAGCCACACCAGATCTCCTTCCTGGAATCCTGGCGTTGTTGCCTTGGCATCATACCTGGTCTTCATGCGGTCGCTCGTCATCTTAATCTGGCTTCTGGTCCTTTGGTGTATGTCCCTAAGCCTTTCCCTAAGGTCCGCCACGTACTCTTCTTCATTTCTGGGCTCATTGGTAGGAGATCCAAATTTCACCTCACTGGGTAAACGAGCTATTCCACCAAATAAGATTTCGAACGGCGTATGTCGAGTAGTGCTATGCACGGCACTTCGATAGGCCATCAAAAACAAGGGAATCTGCCGGTCCCAATCCCGTTGGTAGTCACCTACGACCTTCGAGAGATGTTCGTCCAAGGTCCTATTGAAACGCTCCACCATACCGTCCGACTGTGGATGAAGCGGGGTTGTCCTTGTCTTTTTGATTCCGAGTAGTTGACACATCTCTTGGAAGATTCTTGACTCGAAGTTCCGCCCTTGGTCAGAATGCAATTCCAAGGGCACACCGAATCTGCTAACCCAATTGTAGACGATCTGCTCCGCCACGGTTCTGTCTTCCTGGTTAGGGATCGGAAACGCTTCCGGCCACTTACTGAAGTAGTCCATCACTACGAGTATATACCGATTACCATTGTCGGTTTCCGGAAAGGGCTCTGCGATGTCAATGGCGATTCGTTCGAAAGGTGCTCCCACGTTGTATTGGTGCATCTTACCTCGAGTTTTGATTCTCGGACCCTTGCTAGCTGCACACACGTCGCATTTTCTGCACCAGTCTTCGATATCTTCCTTCGCTTTTAACCAATAAAAACGTTCTCGTACCTTTTCTAGCGTCTTATTCACTCCCAAGTGGCCTCCGGTCGCCCCGCCATGCATTTCCTGTAACACCTCCTTGACCCTCGTCCGCTGTACGACAAGCTGCATTACAAACGACTTTCCGTCGGAGGATTCCCATTTTCTTCTCAGAACACCTTCTTGGACATGGAGGGAGTCCCACTGCGCAAAATATGCCTTTAAGGTCGGGCTTCTGTGAGAGATGTCCTGATGATCCGGTTTCTCCATGTTCTCCTTCCAGGCCAGAATCGGCTCGATATCCGGGTCTTCCTTCTGAGCGTTCCAGATCTCATCTACGCTCCAGCCGGCGATAGGTTCGGCTCTCATTCTTTGGATGGAAACCAGCTCCCGTTCTTCCTGACACGCACAATGTTTACAATCCGTTCTGCATGGTCTCCGGGACAGTGCATCCGCATTAGAGTGGAGTTTTCCTTTACGATGCTGTATTTCGTAGTCGTAGATTTGCAGCCTTTCGATCCATCTTGCGACCTGACCCTCAGGACTCTTGAACTGTAATAGCCATTTTAAGGCTGCATGGTCTGTGCGAAGAACGAACTTCCTCCCGTAGAGGTATTTGTGAAAATGCTTCGTAGCCAAGATCAAAGCTAGAAGTTCCCGCCTTGTCACGCAGTAGTTCCTTTCTGGCTTAGAGAGCACCTTGCTGAAGTACGCAACCACCTTCTCTTGGCCGTCATGCACCTGGGAGAGTACGGCTCCTACCCCGACATTACTAGCATCTGCATCCACAACGAACGTTTCCCCGGGAGTGGGGTAAGCCAGTATCGGGGCATCGCATAGCCGTTGTTTAAGTGCCTTAAAGCTCTTCTCGCACTCAATTGACCATTTGAATTGTTTTCCCTTTTCCGTCAACTGGTGCAGGTTCTTTGCGATCCCGGCAAAATCCTTCACGAACCGTCTGTAGTAGGTGGCTAGGCCCAGGAAGCTCCTTAGTTGGTGTTTGTCTTTGGGGACTGGCCAGTTTTTCACCGCTTCGACCTTCTCCGGATCGGTTCTCACTCCTTTCGCTGAAATTACGTGTCCCAGGTACTTGACTTCCGCTCTAAACAGGGCGCACTTCTTGGGGTTGAGCTTCAGGTGGGCACTTCGAAGCCTTTGAAACACATCCCTTAGATTGTCTCAGTGTTGCGCAAACGTTTTTCCTACGACGATGACATCATCCAAGTATACCAAACAGGTTTTCCATGTTAACCCTTGCAGGACACATTCCATCAATCGCTCGAAAGTCGCCGGAGCATTGCACAGCCCGAATGGCATTACCGTGAATTGCCATAGCCCATTTCCTGTGGTGAAGGCGGTTTTCTCCCGGTCTTCTGGATGGATCTGTACCTGCCAGTAGCCACTCTTCAAGTCGAGAGTGGAAAACCATCGGGCTCCTGATAGTGTGTCTAGCGTGTCGTCAATCCGTGGCAGAGGATAGCTGTCTTTCTTGGTGACGTAATTGAGCTGCCGATAGTCCACGCAGAACCGCGTGGACTTTTGGAACTTTCAATCAGACCTTCTTTCTCCATTGCCGACACCATCTCTGCAACTTCTGTCTGCTTTGCCAATGGAAGGCGCCCAGCAGGCTGACGAATTAGTCTAGTATAACCAGTGTCTATTCGATGTTGTACCAGGTGTGTTCGGCCGTATTCTCCGTCCTGTGAGGCAAATACATCAGCATACTCATTGATAAGATTCTCTGCCATAGTTCGCTGCTCCTGATTCAGCTCACTGGACTGGAGAATCGTCTCTCTCGTTTCCGCTGTCCGAGGTGATGGGAGAGGTTTTGGAGCATCACGTTCAGATATTATTGCGACGGCGGTAATCGGCGTGCATTTTCCAGTCACCTCCCCTCGCCTTAGTTTGACAGTGTGTGGTCTTGCGTTCAAAACTCTGACTGGAACCATGGTGTTCTTTGGTTTGACTAACGTCTTTCCCACGATGTAGTCTTGAGAATTCTTCTCTGGGTCTGGTTCTACTATGTAGAATCGGTGGCTCCCAAGATCACCTTCCAGCTTCGTCCAAATGATTGTCTCTGAAGACGGCGGCAAAACTTCGTCTTTGCTGATGACTGTCCTGAGAGTTACGGCATTCTCGTTTCCGTACACCATCGGAATCTCCACATTTCGATACCTCAGTACTTGCATCCCGATGTCCAAGATTACTTCATTTGCTTTCATGAAGTCTATTCCGATGATGCACTCGTCGCATATATCTGCCACCAGAAACGCAAGGGAGAACGTCAGTCCTGCCAGAGTAATCGTAAGACGAACTTCTCCAAATACCTTCGCCATTTCCCCTGTTGCAGTCTTCAGGCAGTAGCTGTTGGTGTTGTGCAGCCAGGAGCCTTTGACGATATCTCTTCTTACAATGGAGGCAGTGGCACCTGTGTCGATGGTGGCTACGCACTTTTTCTTGTTGATTAGTGCCTCCACTGTCAGGCTCTTGTTACCCCGTTTGGTTTGCGAAACTTGAATGGTGGTCCTGGGGGCCTCGATTCCAGTAACCAACTTCTGTCCCGCGAAGTTGGTCCTTACGCATTTCCCGACTGCTGGTTTTGGGAAGTCTGGCTGACAGGATGGATGTTATCACCGCCAGATGCTTCCTCTCTGCTTCTCCTACTTCCGCAATGTGGACAATTTCCTCGTCTAGGTGCACTTCTGCACTGCCGTTGTAGGTGTCCGGTTCGGTTGCAATTCCAGCAACGGATTTGACTTCCGCGAGCTCTGTCTTCATCCATGACGGCTGTTCTCTGGCATGAGCATTCCACGACGGACATTTCCCTGACACGGTGTATTCCCTGGTATGCTTGGTCCGCAGCCTTCATTGACAAAGCGAATGCCAATGCCTCGGGGAGTGTTCGCTTTTCAGCCATCCTTACAGCCATTTGCAGTTGTCTGTCCTCTATGGCCTGAATAAAAGCTTCCACCGCCATTTCGTTGATAAGCTCCTCACCGGCTTTAGGGTATGAAAGATGGGCTAGTCGCTCTATATCCGCCTGCAACTGTTGGAGCGTTTCCCCCCTTTTCTGGACTCGACTACGCAGCTGAACCCTGTACACCTGCTGCATGTGTTCATCCCCAAACCGCATCTCGATAGCCTGAACCAGAGAATCGTAGTTCTGCTGTTTATCTTCCGGGATGGTCTGCAAGAGCTCCGCAGCTGGACCCCTCAGTGCAAGTGTGAGTGCAATGAACTTCTCTTCATCGTCCCAGCTATTGGTCATTGCGGCCGCTTCGAATTGCCTTTTATAAATTGGCCATGGTGTTTGACCATCGAAGATAGGAGGCTGCATCTCCTTTCTTCTCAGACCGTCAGTGGAATATTCCCGTGCTTTCTGTCTCTTCACGTTGCTGAGCTCCTTAGCAAGATTTTCGACTTGCTTTCCTACTATCTCGAATTGCGTATCCACTTTTTCAAACTGAGTCTCTATCTTCCCGAACTGAGTTTCATGTTTCTCAAAATTTTCATCGAATCTGGTTTCGACTTTTTCGACCTTCTCGATTTTCTCTTCGATCACTTCGAATTTGGATTCCAAGTTCTTGTTTTGCTCATCAAGTTTACTTTCCAGAGCATCTAGAGAATTCTTTTGTTCGTCCATTGCTTTCTTTTGTTCATCCAGCTTAAGTTCTAGAGAATTCTTTTGTTCGTCCATTGCTTTCTTTTGTTCATCCAACTTAAGTTCTAGAGAATTCCTTTGGTCGCCCATTGCTTTCTTTTGTTCGTCCATCGCTTTCTTTTGTTCATCCATTGCTTTCTTTTGTTCATCCAGCTTAAGTTCTATAGAATTCTTTTGGTCATCGAGCTTATGACTTTGATCTTCTATTGCTTTCTTTTGTTCGTCCATGACTAGCTTAAGTTGCAGGAGCAGACTTGTTATATCCGGGTCGGCTACTGTACTTGCTGGTTCCTCTTCCACGTCAAACTCTATGTCATGCGGATTTTCACCTTCCTGCGTTACTGCTTCTTCCAGACGAATCAGTAGGGCATCTTTTCCCCCAGTTGTGTCGAGGTTCCGCTTACTGAGTTCTGCCTTTAGTTGAGTTATAGTTAGTTTTCCCAATTTGCGACCCATTTTGCGCAACTAATTAACTCAACACAGAAATCGTTTTTTTTTTTTTTTTTTTTGTGCAATTTCACACCACGGAAATAGTTATTCACAGAATAAGTTTTATCCCGCTTCTGACACCAATGTAATATGCAAGCTACGGCTCGAGTAGATAAAACAGTATTCTGTGAAATTATTTCTTTATTTTCTAGTCTATAGAACAATTCAGGTTCACACTATACTATTCTTCGCAAATTCTTTTCTTACAAGGTCTCTTTCCTCTCAAATCACTTTATCTCCTTTCAATTACTTAATTCACAAATCCAAACTAATTACTTTTTCTTGTTCACTCTCAACTTTCAATTTATCACCAAATTACAACTTCGCCCATTATCACTTTTCCAATCTCTTCGCCACGGTTCTAAACCAACTGTGTCTTTTTTGATCGCCATCTGTCCTTATATAGCAGAAGTTTCTGATAGCCAGAAACTTCTAGCAAATTCTTCGACCACTGGAACAAGAGAAATAATTCTTGCAGTTATAATTCCCTTTTTTTCCTGATATTATTCGTCTCTTTCGTTGACATGTGGAGACTTCGTCCCAGACACGAACCTCGAATGAAAGGACAGTTCGAACCAAAATTCTGCCAGAATGGAAAGTCACTTCAGAATTTGCTGCATAGACATAGGAGCGTAGTTATTATTATGCTACAATATGAATTTTGATAATGATTTAATCGATGACTTTTCTACCCTTATTCCAAGTTTTTCCAATTGTGATAATGTTTTTACGAATAGCTCCTACTGCAATAATAAACTCCTTATTGTTCACCAAAACGTCAGAAGTTTGAGAGAAAACTTCTCAGCCCTTGTCACACACCTTGATTCTTTTGAGTGCGTTCCAGATATTGTTTTTGTGTCTGAAATTTGGACCTACAACTTTGAGAAAAACGATAACTGTATGCCCGGGTTCAACTTTTTTGCTAATACGAATGAAAATTACGCTGCAGGTGGAATTGGGTGTTTTGTGAAAGGGAACTGCAAGATTCTTGATGTTTTGTGTGTTGATTTTTTTAGTGCTGATGTTTTGAGGGTTTCCATTGAAATTAACCATGAAATGTATGTTTTTTTATGTGTACATAGACTGCATATGTTTAATGTTGTGATGTTTATAAAAGAGTTTTCTGATCTCTTAGTAAAGGAAAAATCGAAAAACTTAATTATTGTAGGAGATTTTAATATTGTAGCATAATAATAACTACGCGCCTATGACTATGCAGCAAATTCCGAAGTGACTTTCCATTCTGGCAGAATTTTGGTTCAAACTGTCCTTCATTCTAGGTTCGTGTCGGGGACGAAGTCTCCACAGCTCATGTCAACGAAAGAGACGAATAATATTAGGGATAAAAGGGAATTATAACTGCAAGAATTATTTCTCTTGTTCCAGTGGTCGAAGAATTTGCTAGAAGTTTCTGGCTATCAGAAACTTCTGCTATATAAGGACAGATGGCGATAAAAAAAAAAGACAGTTGGTTTAGAACCGTGGCGAAGAGATTGGAAAAGTGATAATGGGCGAAGTTGTAATTTGGTGATAAATTGAAAGTTGAGAGTGAACAAGAAAAAGTAATTAGTTTGGATTTGTGAATTAAGTAATTGAAAGGAGATAAAGTGATTTAAGAGGAAAGAGACATTGTAAGAAAAGAATTTGCGAAGAATAGTATAGTGTGAACTTGAATTGTTCTATAGAGTAGAAAATAAAGAAATAATTTCACAGAATAATTGTTTTATCTACTCGAGCCGTAGCTCGCATTTTACATTGGTGTCAGAAGCGGGATAAAACTTATTCTGTGAATAACTATTTCCGTGGTGTGAAATTGCACAAAAAAAAAAAAAAAAAAAAAAAAAACGATTTCTGTGTTGAGTTAATTAGTTGCGCAAAATGGGTCGCAAATTGGGAAAACTAACTATAACTCAACTAAAGGCAGAACTCAGTAAGCGGAACCTCGACACAACTGGGGGAAAAGATGCCCTACTGATTCGTCTGGAAGAAGCAGTAACGCAGGAAGGTGAAAATCCGCATGACATAGAGTTTGACGTGGAAGAGGAACCAGCAAGTACAGTAGCCGACCCGGGTATAACAAGTCTGCTCCTGCAACTTAAGTTAGTCATGGACGAACAAAAGAAAGCAATAGAAGATCAAAGTCATAAGCTCGATGACCAAAAGAATTCTCTAGAACTTAAGCTGGATGAACAAAAGAAAGCGATGGACGAACAAAAGAAAGCAATGGGCGACCAAAGGAATTCTCTAGAACTTAAGCTGGACGAACAAAAGAAAGCAATGGACGAACAAAAGAATTCTCTAGAACTTAAGCTGGATGAACAAAAGAAAGCGATGGACGAACAAAAGAAAGCAATGGGCGACCAAAGGAATTCTCTAGAACTTAAGCTGGACGAACAAAAGAAAGCAATGGACGAACAAAAGAAAGCAATGGACGAACAAAAGAATTCTCTAGATGCTCTGGAAAGTAAACTTGATGAGCAAAACAAGAACTTGGAATCCAAATTCGAAGTGATCGAAGAGAAAATCGAGAAGGTCGAGACGCAACTCGAAAAAGTCGAAATTAGATTCGATGAAAATTTTGAGAAACATGAAACTCAGTTCGGGAAGATAGAGACTCAGTTTGAAAAAGTGGATACGCAATTCGAGATAGTAGGAAAGCAAGTCGAAAATCTTGCTAAGGAGCTCAGCAACGTGAAGAGACAGAAAGCACGGGAATATTCCACTGACGGTCTGAGAAGAAAGGAGATGCAGCCTCCTATCTTCGATGGTCAAACATCATGGCCAATTTATAAGAGGCAATTCGAAGCGGCCGCAATGACCAATAGCTGGGACGATGAAGAGAAGTCTATTGCACTCACGCTTGCACTGAGGGGTCCAGCTGCGGAGCTCTTGCAGACCATCCCGGAAGATAAACAGCAGAACTACGACTCTCTGGTTCAGGCTATCGAGATGCGGTTTGGGGATGAACACATGCAGCAGGTGTACAGGGTTCAGCTGCGTAGTCGAGTCCAGAAAAGGGGGGAAACGCTCCAACAGTTGCAAGCGGATATAGAGCGACTAGCCCATCTTTCATACCCTAAAGCCGGTGAGGAGCTTATCAACGAAATGGCGGTGGAAGCTTTTATTCAGGCCATAGAGGACAGACAACTGCAAATGGCTGTAAGGATGGCTGAAAAGCGAACACTCCCCGAGGCATTGGCATTCGCTTTGTCAATGAAGGCTGCGGACCAAGCATACCAGGGAATACACCGTGTCAGGGAAATGTCCGTCGTGGAATGCTCATGCCAGAGAACAGCCGTCAAAGCTCGCGGAAGTCAAATCCGTTGCTGGAATTGCAACCAAACCGGACACCTACAACGGCAGTGCAGAAGTGCACCTAGACGAGGAAATTGTCCACATTGCGGAAGTAGGAGAAGCAGAGAGGAAGCATCCTGTCGGTCAGACTTCCCAAAACCAGCAGTCGGGAGATGCGTAAGGACCAACTTCGCGGGGCAGAAGTTGGTTACTGGAATCGAGGCCCCCAGGACCACCATTCAAGTTTCGCAAACCAAACGGGGTAACAAGAGCCTGACAGTGGAGGCACTAATCAACGAGAAGAAGTGCGTAGCCACCATCGACACAGGTGCCACTGCCTCCATTGTAAGAAGAGATATCGTCAAAAGCTCCTGGCTGCACAACACCAACAGCTACTGCCTGAAGACTGCAACAGGGGAAATGGCGAAGGTATTTGGAGAAGTTCGACTTACGATTACTCTGGCAGGACTGACGTTCTCCCATGCGTTTCTGGTGGCAGATATATGCGACGAGTGCATCATCGGAGTAGACTTCATGAAAGCAAATGAAGTAATCTTGGACATCGGGATGCAAGTACTGAGGTATCGAAATGTGGAGATTCCGATGGTGTACGGAAATGAGAATGCCGTAACTCTCAGGACAGTCATCAGCAAAGACGAAGTTTTGCCGCCGTCTTCAGAGACAATCATTTGGACGAAGCTGGAAGGTGATCTTGGGAGCCACCGATTCTACATAGTAGAACCAGACCCAGAGAAGAATTCTCAAGACTACATCGTGGGAAAGACGTTAGTCGAACCAAAGAACACCATGGTTCCAGTGAGGGTTTTGAACGCAAGACCACACACTGTCAAACTAAGGCGAGGGGAGGTGACTGGAAAATGCACGCCGATTACCGCCGTCGCAACAATATCTGAACGTGATGCTCCAAAACTTCTCCCATCACCTTGGACAGCGGAAGCGAGAGAGACGATTCTCCAGTCCAGTGAGCTGAATCAGGAGCAGCGAACTATGGCAGAGAATCTTATCAATGAGTACGCTGATGTATTTGCCTCACAGGACGGAGAATACGGCCGAACACACCTGGTACAACATCGAATAGACACTGGTGATACTAGACCAATTCGTCAGCCTGCTAGGCGCCTTCCATTGGCAAAGCAGACAGAAGTTGCAGAGATGGTGTCGGCAATGGAGAAAGAAGGTCTGATTGAAAGTTCCAAAAGTCCGTGGGCATCACCGGTTGTACTGGTTAAGAAGAAAGATGGCAGCACGCGGTTCTGCGTGGACTATCGGCAGCTCAATTACGTCACCAAGAAAGACAGCTACCCTCTGCCACGGATTGACGACACGCTAGACACACTATCAGGAGCCCGATGGTTTTCCACTCTCGACTTGAAGAGTGGCTACTGGCAGGTACAGATCCATCCAGAAGACCGGGAGAAAACCGCCTTCACCGCAGGAAATGGGCTATGGCAATTCACGGTAATGCCATTCGGGCTGTGCAATGCTCCGGCGACTTTCGAGCGATTGATGGAATGTGTCCTGCAAGGGTTAACATGGAAAACCTGTTTGGTATACTTGGATGATGTCATCGTCGTAGGAAAAACGTTTGCGCAACACCGAGACAATCTAAGGGATGTGTTTCAAAGGCTTCGAAGTGCCCACCTGAAGCTCAACCCCAAGAAGTGCGCCCTGTTTAGAGCGGAAGTCAAGTACCTGGGACACATAATTTCAGCGAAAGGAGTGAGAACCGATCCAGAGAAGGTCGAAGCGGTGAAAAACTGGCCAGTCCCCAAGGATAAACACCAACTAAGGAGCTTCCTGGGCCTAGCCACCTACTACAGACGGTTCGTGAAGGATTTTGCCGGGATCGCAAAGAACCTGCGCCAGTTGACGGAAAAGGGAAAACAATTCAAATGGACAATTGAGTGCGAGAAGAGCTTCAAGGCACTTAAACAACGGCTATGCGATGCCCCGATACTGGCTTACCCCACTCCCGGGGAAACGTTCGTTGTGGATGCAGATGCTAGTAATGTCGGGGTAGGAGCCGTACTCTCCCAGGTGCATGACGGCCAAGAGAAGGTGGTTGCGTACTTCAGCAAGGTGCTCTCTAAGCCAGAAAGGAACTACTGCGTGACAAGGCGGGAACTTCTAGCTTTGATCTTGGCTACGAAGCATTTTCACAAATACCTCTACGGGAGGAAGTTCGTTCTTCGCACAGACCATGCAGCCTTAAAATGGCTATTACAGTTCAAGAGTCCTGAGGGTCAGGTCGCAAGATGGATCGAAAGGCTGCAAATCTACGACTACGAAATACAGCATCGTAAAGGAAAACTCCACTCTAATGCGGATGCACTGTCCCGGAGACCATGCAGAACGGATTGTAAACATTGTGCGTGTCAGGAAGAACGGGAGCTGGTTTCCATCCAAAGAATGAGAGCCGAACCTATCGCCGGCTGGAGCGTAGATGAGATCTGGAACGCTCAGAAGGAAGACCCGGATATCGAGCCGATTCTGGCCTGGAAGGAGAACATGGAGAAACCGGATCATCAGGACATCTCTCACAGAAGCCCGACCTTAAAGGCATATTTTGCGCAGTGGGACTCCCTCCATGTCCAAGAAGGTGTTCTGAGAAGAAAATGGGAATCCTCCGACGGAAAGTCGTTTGTAATGCAGCTTGTCGTACCGCGGACGAGGGTCAAGGAGGTGTTACAGGAAATGCATGGCGGGGCGACCGGAGGCCACTTGGGAGTGAATAAGACGCTAGAAAAGGTACGAGAACGTTTTTATTGGTTAAAAGCGAAGGAAGATATCGAAGACTGGTGCAGAAAATGCGACGTGTGTGCAGCTAGCAAGGGTCCGAGAATCAAAACTCGAGGTAAGATGCACCAATACAACGTGGGAGCACCTTTCGAACGAATCGCCATTGACATCGCAGGGCCCTTTCCGGAAACCGACAATGGTAATCGGTATATACTCGTAGTGATGGACTACTTCAGTAAGTGGCCGGAAGCGTTTCCGATCCCTAACCAGGAAAGCAGAACCGTGGCGGAGCAGATCGTCTACAATTGGGTTAGCAGATTCGGTGTGCCCTTGGAATTGCATTCTGACCAAGGGCGGAACTTCGAGTCAAGAATCTTCCAAGAGATGTGTCAACTACTCGGAATCAAAAAGACAAGGACAACCCCGCTTCATCCACAGTCGGACGGTATGGTGGAGCGTTTCAATAGGACTTTGGACGAACATCTCTCGAAGGTCGTAGGTGACTACCAACGGGATTGGGACCGGCAGATTCCCTTGTTTTTGATGGCCTATAGAAGTGCCGTGCATAGCACTACTCGACATACGCCGTTCGAAATCTTATTTGGTGGAATAGCTCGTTTACCCAGTGAGGTGAAATTTGGATCTCCTACCAATGAGCCCAGAAATGAAGAAGAGTACGTGGCGGACCTTAGGGAAAGGCTTAGGGACATACACCAAAGGACCAGAAGCCAGATTAAGATGACGAGCGACCGCATGAAGACCAGGTATGATGCCAAGGCAACAACGTCAGGATTCCAGGAAGGAGATCTGGTGTGGCTGTATAATCCCCATCGCCAAAAGGGGAAATCACCTAAGTTACAGCGGAACTGGGAAGGTCCCTACAGAATAGTAACCCGCATCAACGATGTTGTCTACCGCATCCAGCGAGGACCAAGGGCCAAAATGAAAGTGGTTCATGTGGACCGACTGAGTCGATACAATGGCCGAAATGAGGATGCACTTGTTCGGGACGAACACGTCTAAGAGGGGGGCAGTGTAGCATAATAATAACTACGCGCCTATGACTATGCAGCAAATTCCGAAGTGACTTTCCATTCTGGCAGAATTTTGGTTCAAACTGTCCTTCATTCGAGGTTCGTGTCGGGGACGAAGTCTCCACAGCTCATGTCAACGAAAGAGACGAATAATATTAGGGATAAAAGGGAATTATAACTGCAAGAATTATTTCTCTTGTTCCAGTGGTCGAAGAATTTGCTAGAAGTTTCTGGCTATCAGAAACTTCTGCTATATAAGGACAGATGGCGATAAAAAAAAAAGACAGTTTTTTTAGAACCGTGGCGAAGAGATTGGAAAAGTGATAATGGGCGAAGTTGTAATTTGGTGATAAATTGAAAGTTGAGAGTGAACAAGAAAAAGTAATTAGTTTGGATTTGTGAATTAAGTAATTGAAAGGAGATAAAGTGATTTAAGAGGAAAGAGACATTGTAAGAAAAGAATTTGCGAAGAATAGTATAGTGTGAACTTGAATTGTTCTATAGAGTAGAAAATAAAGAAATAATTTCACAGAATAATTGTTTTATCTACTCGAGCCGTAGCTCGCATTTTACAATATTAACAGTTTGGATGGTAATAAAACCGTTTCTAATTACTTGGCATTCACATGGTCTAGCATGCTTTATTAATGAGCCCACTAGGACTGTTTCGGGTAGTAGTCTCGATCATATTTATGGGCGTTTCAGAAATGTTGCGTTCAGTAAATGTGAAAAATGTGTTTTCGATTTGAGGATTACTGATCACTTTATGACGGGACTCGTAGTTAACATCTCAGATAGGAAGGTCTGTAAAATTTCAAAATCATCTGAAAGAAGAATGATAACTCACTTTAGTAAGCTTAAAAACGTTCTGTTTTATGAGTTTTGGGAAAAGGTATATGCTTGCATTGATACAACTACTGCCTATACAATCTTTACTGATTCCCTTATGAAACACATTCTGAGTTGTTCCTCACTTCTGCCCTCCAAGAAGTTGAAAAAAAGACTTAAACCTTGGATGTCTAGATTCTTATTAAATAAAGTTATGGGTAAAAATAAACTCAGAATGATGTGTAATAAGTATCCTGATAATTTGGGTTTAAGAAGGAAGTATAAGAAATTGTGTGTCGAACTTAAAAAGGAGATTCCGATTTGCCGCGATAACTATTATCGTGTTCAATTCAACTCTGCAAGGGGAAATTTAAAAAATGAATGCAAGTAGTAAACAGTTTACTTAACAAATCCAATCTTTCAAAAAAACCTACTGTTTTACGTGTCGATGACTGCGATGTGTGTGACAAACATGATATTGCTGATGCATTTAATTGCTATTTTGCTAATATAGGCTGCAGTTTACAACCCTGTCCAGTTCAATCAACTTGTTCTCTCTGTCCGGCTATTTGTGGATGTGCTGAACCATGACAAAGTAGCAGTTTTGTTTTTTAGCCCATAACTCCTCTCGAAATCTTAAAAGTTATTGATAGTTTAACTAAATCGAATTCCTGTGGAGCTGATGGTATCTCTAACTTTGCTCTTAAACAAATTGCTTATTTCATAGTGGATGTCTGTTGTGAGCTAGGGTTGGCCACGGAGGCGTCTTCGGTGCGAGTAAGGAGGACGGCGGCACGCTCGCGGTTGCTCGGCTCAGCTCGTCGGACGGGGTGGTTCTTGTCCACCTTACTTCACACCACCTGCTCAGCACACAAAATCTCGTGCCATTTAAAAAAAAGGAAGAAGAAAGCTACTCTACTTTAGACATCGGACGGAATAAAAAAATTAGAAAAGAAAGAAGAAGGAAAATCCAAGGGCTTGTGCCCATGGCCAGGAGAAAGATTGGGAAGGACTTCGCGAACTTACCCTAACTATCCTAAACTAAACCTAGACTAACCTAGCGACTTAAGCTAAATCCTAGAACTAACCCTAACTATCTTAACCTAACCTAACTCTACTCCCTACTGCGTCAATTGTCCTTCCCATTTTCTCTCCCTGCCAAACGGGTTCGTCCGGCACCCGAGGAATGCCTGGTGGAAGTGGCAGAAGCTGGCCTGCCCACCCTGTGTGTCTAGTGACACAACCAATTGCCATCTCTCTGGCCAATGATTGCGAGAGATGGCCCCTTAACGCGCTTCCCAGTCACGACCTAAGTCTGTTGTAGTGGAGGTTAGTCAGTCGTTACGTTGTGTCGTCATCGTTCGTAGTCGTCCTGTCCTGTCACCGTTCATCTATAGAAGGACGGCCCGACCGGCCATCCACACACCAAATAAAAAAATTATTCACTCATATTAGAGTAGAAATACCCCATATCCTTTTAAAAATTCTTTGGTTGGCTCATCGCCCTATTCACTTTATTATAAATTTCCTTTTTGTCTTAAATATACTATTCAATCCTATCCTTTCTGCTAAGAATATATATATATATTTTTTTTTTTTTTTTTTTTGACACAATTGACTCAAAAGGTACTCACGGTTTTTTTTTTTTTTATATACGGCTTTCTGGTCCCCCGGTGTCCTGCCGGCAGCACGATGAAGGATGTACACTTTATTCTATTATGGAGTTCAACGCGACGTTCGACACTATAAATTCTCAGCAGAATTCACAAAAACTAATTCTAATCTTAATTTACCTTAATATTCAAGAATTTTAACTCAAAAATTTGAATTCACACAAAGCAAAATCTGAATGAAATTAAAATCAAAAAAAAATATGCAGCCTCAAAGAGTTCACTGTCACTCAGAAGGAGTGGTATCTAACACTTTAGAAAAATTTTAATTCTACTTTAGATTCTTTCACTTTCACTGGTGTCCCACGGAGCACCTCCTGGAACGTTGAATTTTTCTTTTCTCGTTGGGGGGCACCGTTTGCTTCCTGTTCTTATTGCGGATCACCGCTACCGCTACCCACTGCCTGCACCGGACCTTGTCCAGTTGCAACGGTGTGTGCCTGAACCGGCCCTGACAGAAAACTGCAAGCGACAGAATTTCTGGGGCCTACGCCACTCCGCTACACTCACTGCCTTTATGTCTGATGTCTCCTGCGTTTGTCTCCTGTGCTATGTGCTCCCCCAGTTTTATTTGTTGTCCTCAGGTTTGCTCTATTCAAGAAAATCGAAAATCGACAGAAATTAATTTTCTACAGTAGGTCTTCGCCTCACTGTATTTTAGTGCTACCGACAAATTCTTTTCTCAGCTGTGGCGACCAGCTGTTCGCACTTGACTTGAGGAAATGATTTTCTTGGGGTCGATGTACTAACCCGTTTCATTTATCTCGGTTATCTGTTTCCCATTGTCCTACTTTTCCCCTTCTTTTCTTGTTTCGACTTTGTCCTCTCTTCGTCAGTCTTTTCCCCTTTCCTTCGTCATGTTTTGTCTTTGTCGGCTATGGGTAGTGTTTTCCTTTTTTTTTTGGGACATTGAAATGAGAAATTTCCCTTTCCAATGTCCTACGTTTCGTCATTGTCAGTTACAAAATGTTCGTTTTGAATAAAAAAATCCTGAGCGATAACATCCATAAATACACTAACCTGACTTATACTATTGTTAACTGACTTACCTAACATACTTAATATAACCTACGACCCTTCTCACGTAACCCAAGAACAAAATTTCTGACCAACACAAAAATATATATAAACATATAATATCAAAATAATGGACAAACAAATTCTACGTTTTTTTTTTATCTCATCCCTGAACCACAGATAATTTCCCGATCGCCATTAATTTTCTTGCGAGAGAGAGACGGGTGTGTCTCCCTCCCTCATGTCAGCTGATTATTGACATTTATTTTATTTTCTAATTTTGCGAGGCGAATCGCTGTGTTTTTTTTTTGTAGTTACCTTTTTTTCTGTAATTTTCTTCAAAAAATAAAGGAAAACCCACCCTTGGACTGGGGTGGGTGTGTGCGCATCGCTTTCTGTGCACAAAGGTGCACAAGGAAGCAAAATAACCCTAAATCCAAAAGGGAACCTGGCTATGGGAGGGATGATGTCCGTAGGTACAACGGACAACAGGTATGTTGGAATTTGTTTTCCTTTTTTCTTTTATTATTAATTGGTCCATCGAAACCCCACCCCTGCAATGTGATGTGCGTGTGCGAGGATGCACAAGGACAGGTAGGACAGAACGAGAGGACGACGACGACAAATACCATCGTGGGATCGCTGGAATAATCATCTGGGATCAGGTACATCTTTTAATTTTTCTTTTCCTTTTTTTTTTTTTTTTTTTTTTTGTTATTGGACGGGGTACAGGCCCTCGTAACAGGCTCGACGACGGTTGGCGAGTGGTCGTGAGCCAACTGGCCTCGTAAAAAAAAGGGGGCCTGGTTCGTCGTCTTTATGTTGGCTTGTTCAAGTGCTTTAGGCTATCTCTGGTTGTTGTTATTGCCCAATGTGTGGCAAGGGCCTACGCCCTGAGATCCTCTACTCCAACCGTTGAGGCTAGCTGGGCACTTCTTTATATTTTCGCTAGCAAGCACGTCCTATATCACAGATCTTTGTATCACAGCTACTATATCACCGGGGTGTATGTGGATGTACCCGTATGCTACCTACAAATCATTATAGGGGTGCATTTGGATACATCCAGGTCGCCCCACCTAACACTAATAAATAAACTATAAAATAAATAAACTCTATATGTAAATAAACTATATAGTAAATAAGTAGGCTCTATATATAAATAAATAATCTCTATAAATAAATAAACTCTGTAAATAAATATACTCTATAATAAATAAACTATCTCTATCAATAAATAAACTCTATAATAAATAAGTAAATAAATAAATAAATAAATACTCTATCTATAGGACATGACTAAATACATACATACATATATATTACAGTTATTCCGGCAACGGCATGCCTGAGTGTGTCAAGAGTGTTTTCTAACACTTGCCTCTAGGTGTGCAAATCTTTGGCGTGGTATACGCCCACCTTTTCGCCTCTTAGGTTACTTACTTCATATAGGGAATTACCCTTTGCTCTCAAAATAATTGATTTTAAAAACTTGTGTCCTAGCTTAGCATTGTAATTGTCAGGTAAACTGCTTTGCTTGAAATTTCGTCTATATACGATCTGTCCTACTCTATACTTGACTTCTCTGCTTCGCGTGTTGTATGTTTTGGTTGCTTTTTGATGTGCTAGCCTTAGATTGTCAAATATTTTACTTCTTATTAGCTCTAATTTGTCCTTATTGTCGGTAATTTCCATGTCCATATCTTTGACCGTACCTAGTTTGCGGAGGACATCATACGCTCCCGCGTGTTGTACCATGTGGGTACCAAACACAGCGTAATAGGGTTCCAACGTAGTCGCATCGTGAACTACACTCCTCAGTGAGAAAGCCGCGTTGCTGACGTGGATGTCCCAAGTTTTCTGATCACCGCTTAGGTACGATCTTATCTTCGTCAGCACGGAGCGGTTAACCCGTTCTGAAGCATTGGCTTGAGGAGAGTAGATCGCGGTGCGAATATGCTTGACCCCGTATTTTCCCAGAAAGCTGGCAAACAGTTCTGAGATGAACTGTTTCCCATTGTCCGAATGGATAAACTCCGGTACGCCAAAGATATGGAACACGCTTTCTTCTAGGTATTTCACTACCTCAGCAGCCGTTGCCTTCTTAATAGGTTTTAAAAACACAAACTTAGAAAAATGATCTAGGACTATAAAAATGTGCGTGTGTCCGTTCTTAGTACGTGGGTATGGTCCTAGGAAGTCAATATACAGTCTTTGGAAAGGCCGCTCCGTAATAGTCTGTTGTCCCATCGGCGGTCGAGAAACGATGTTGAGGGGTTTGCTGCACTTGCAGATTTCGCAGGCTTTGACCAAAGTCTGCACGTCTGTAGCCATGCCTGGCCAAAAGAACATCTGTCTCAATTTCGACAGAGTCTTTTCGATACCCCCGTGACCTGCAGATGGTGAATTGTGTGCAGCCTCCACTAGACTACCACGCAACTCGTTCGGAATCCAGAGTTTCCACGCTCTGTCTTCTTGTATCGCGTCGCCAGTTCGTATGTCTGTTCTTTTGTATACGAATCCATCGGAAACGCAAACATCTGGAAGTCGGTCTTTGTTTTCGTTTATTGTCTTCCTTAATTCGTCGTACTCCTCCGAAGAAAAGTATGGTGAATTAAGGTCAACCTCCAGCATTACACTCTCAGGATTGAGCTCATCCATGTGAACACGTGAGAGAGTATCAGGGACTACATTTTGGCTACCTTTCCTATGTTCGATCTGGAAGTCAAACCCTTGAAGTTTTAGGCTCCATCTAGCCAGACGGCCAGATAGATCCTTTTGGGTCATTAGCCACTTCAGACTCGCATGATCGGTTATAATAGTGAAAGGTAATCCTTCCACATAGGCTCTGAACTTCTTCACTGACAGAACGGCCGCATAGCATTCAAGTTCCGTTACACTATAATTCCGCTAAGCAGAATTGAGCTTCTGGGACATAAATGCTATCGGTCGTTCGTTGTTCTCCGTGTCCATCTGGAAAAGCACACTCCCTACACCAGATGTTGATGCGTCGCATTGTATATAAAATCGTCTTGTGAAGTCCGGGTTCGTTAGTATCGGTGCTGTCACTAGAGTCGTCTTAAGTTTTTGAAAGGCTGTCAGTGCTTCGTCTGTCATGTCGAATGTCTTGCCTTTCTTCAGACAGTCGGTCATTGGGGCTGCCATAGACGCAAAATTTGGAATAAAGCGCCTATACCAGCCCGTCATCCCTAGAAATCGACGGAGTTGCTTGGGAGTCTTTGGAACTGGGAAGTTCTCGACCGCCGAAACCTTGCCAGGGTCAGTTCGTAGGCAACCATCGCCGACGATGTATCCCAAGTATTTGATCTCCTTGTAACAGAATTTGCTTTTCTCTACATTTATAGTCAGACCCGCTTCCCTCAGACACTTGGCCACTTCCTGCAGCAATCTGGCATGGGACTCGAAATTTGGAGAGCAAACCAAGAGGTCATCGAGATAGACAAAGACGTACTCTTTCAGACGAGAGGGTATGACCTTGTCCATAAGCCTACACATTCTCTGGGCGGCATTACACAGTCCGAACGGCATAACCGTATACTGATATAATGGCCTTCCAGGGACTGTGAACGCTGTCTTCTCCTTTGACTTGCGTTCCAAAGGAATCTGCCAGAATGCGTCCTTCAGATCGATACCTGAAATAAATCTGGTGTCCTGCAACCTGCTTCGCAGTCCTTCGATATGAGGAAGCGGGTAAGCATCCTTCTTCGTTACTTCATTCACTTTTCTCGAGTCCAGGCACAGTCTGTTTTTGCCGGGTTTTCTCACCAGCACCACTGGGGAGCTCCAAGCACTGTTACTCTCTTCTATCACTCCTAGGGAGATCATCCTATCCAACTCGTCATATAAGAGCTTCTGGATCGCAGGTGAAACTGGGTAGTGCCTCTGCTTGATGGGAATCTTCTCGTCATCCACCTCGATTATATGTTCTTCGAGGCTAGTTCTACCCAGTCCCAACATCGCGCAAGAGGGAAACAGTAGCTTGATTCTCTCCAGTTCTTGGGCTTGTGCTGGTGAGAGTGCCTGGACCGGAGACCGTTCTTCCGTCGGCGATGGGATGTCGAGTTCGTTGATTATGTTCGGAGCGACCTTAAATGTTCTCCAGAAGTTAACCCCCAGATAAAGGACCTGCTGTAAGTTTGGCACAACGAAAATTTCTAACTCATGAGACTTGCCACCCCAGGAGACTACTGTCTTAAATCGTCCTAGTATTCGTTGGTGGTTTCCGTCTGCTGTTCGTATGTCCGTACTCATCCTAGTCATTACTATGTTATGTTTGTCTAAAAAGTCAGTCGCTCCCTTCCCTAAACAACTAATTGAAGCTCCACTATCCAATAGGCCCATGAGCTCCTCACCGTCTATCCTAACCTTAGCGTAAGGCCTATTGTCGTCCGAAATATTTATCACAGTCGCTACTATATCTCTCTTTCGTCGTCTGTTTATTGCACATATTTCCCTTAGCCTCCTAATTTTCAAATAATTCCTACTCTTCTCCACCGGCGTAGTCAATTCCTCTCCAAAGATATGCTTTCTGGCGGCTTTATACTCCTGCAGGCGTTGGTGAAGACTCTTCCTTTGAGGGATTTCCTTCTTCGTGGAGGTATCATCACCTTCTAGAATCCTCTTCAAAATTTGGAAGTCTTCTCCTCGCTTTCCGGGAGTGTGGTCTTGGTCGGCTGGTTCGTCCCGGTCGCACTGCCGACTCTCAGGTTTCCCAGGCACTGTGTGCAACTAAAGCTTATGTTTCTTTGACCACAACTAAAGCACGTCAGACTATGGAAAGTAGACTGACACGCCGACGGAGTTGAAGCAGGACTCCTAGTCAGGTCTGTTCTGTTGGTCGAGTTCGTATTGTTTGTTCTGTCTGTCTTCATGTAAGTTGGTTGTCTGTCAGTCCTGTTTCGTTGAAGCGCAGCAATTGCCACTTCTTCGTCCTCTAAGTCCCTAAATGTTTCCCTATTTCTAAAAATTTCTTCGTCTCCTAGTTCGTTAACATGTCTTCTAAATTTCGTCTCCCTAGTCGTCAAGTACTTCTCCGCGCGCCTGCATTCATCCCTTAATTCTTGGATGCTCGTAATAGAGCACCCGAAGATTAGCGTCGCAACTCTGTCCTTAATGTTGCTTCGGAGGATGTCCACTAGGTCAAGTTCGTTCGGTCGACTCGTCATCTGTAGTACCATCGTCCGTACGTCGCTGTATAGGTCGTCAAATGACTCCTGGGGTTGCTGCCTCCTATCCATTATGGCCCTCAAAATTTCATGGTCCCTAATATTATTTTTAAACTGTTTCAGCAGTTCTCTTTTGAGTCGCTGGTAGCTCAGGCACCTATCGCTTTCATTTTCCTGCAGGAATTGCCAGAACCACCTCTCTGCAGGACCGCTTACAAGGTGGTGGAAGTGGGTGAACAGCTGGTGGTCGCTAATACCGTTTTGGCGTTGCAAAGTCTCCACGCGAAACAGGAAACTTTCTACGGACATCGTCTTTGGTGTCCCGTCAAACTTAATGCCCCATTTATGAATGTCCACCTTCCTTTCCGAAAACCGTGGAAAAGGTTCGGTGAAGCGTGGAGCTTGTTCATGTAGTGGGTCATTTAGAGGTATTTGCCGTTCGTGTGGTGGCGGGTTAAAAGTCTGTCTGTTTAGTGTCGGCGTTGGTTGGTGTAACAGTTCCGTCCAGTTAAGTGGGTGCGAAGGAGTGGACTGTCCTTGTCGGGTGTTGTCTTTTCGTCGGTCGTTCGTTGTCGGTGGTTCCCTCTGCGCAGCTGCGGAGAGCTCCAAGTTGCAGATCTTGTCGTTGATCGCTTTGATGTTTTCCTGGAAAGTAGTCATCATATCTTTCATACTTTCGGCGAACACCGACATGATCTCAACCTGGTTCTTCTTTACTGCTTGAGAGACCACCTTTTGTATTTCTTGTGTTATTCGTTTTGTGTCCTCCACAGTCTTACTTCGCAGGTCAGTTAGGTCGTCTTCGCCGTCAGAAGTTTGTTGTCCGACCCTGGTCGCTGCTACAGTTGCTGTCGCTTGGTTGCCTAGCGACAGACTTAGCCGTTGGTTGCGTTGTCCTACCAGTTCTCTGGCTTGTAGTCTTGTGTCTGTTGTATTTAGTCCGTTTTGTACGTCGTACAAGTCAAGTAGGTCATGTTCATTTGGAAGGGATCTTCTCTCTAAGTCCTCACGGAGCTCTACCGTGGACCGAGTTACCTTCTGTCTGGTCGTCGCAGTATGGTCTGAAATGTTGAAGTTCGTAGGGTAGTTTCCGTCGTCTTGGCCAAAGAACAGATAGTCGTCGTTCGTTCCTTGTCTTGCGTAATTGCCGTCAGTCCCTGTAGCAGGTGGCAAGTCATATCCGTCAGTTCCCTGTTCGCGTTCCAATCTAGCTCTTAAACGCGTTACCCGCATTCCTGACGGAAGTGCTCCTTGGGACCCAGTGTTCTTCGGTACTGCCCCTAAACTCCTATTGTCTCCCTCCATGATAACAAAATTCAATAAATTCCCTACTATGCTCAATTCAAATTATGCGAAATTCAAAAAAAAAATTCAGAAAATAAATAAGATAAGTAGTAGTAGAAGTAAAAAAAAACGCGAAACCCTAATAAAATAAATAAAAAAATAATAAAAAAAAAATTCAAAAACAGGAAAAAAAATTGTAGTAAAAGGAATAAAATCGTAGAATCGTAAAAATAGTAAAAGAAATCAAAAAAAGGCATATAAAAAAATAATAAACGGGTGAAAACGAAATGCTAAAAAAAATCAAAATGCTAAGAAATATTATTAAAATGGGTGTATTATGTGCTTTGGTGTGTGGATTTTTGTTCAGGTTCTCCAGTAACCGTTCTATAGATGTGAGTCTGTCTGTTCTCGTCAGGGTAAAGTCAGTATCGTCGGGTAGTGACTGGTGCCTCGGATACTTGACGAGGTGTTAAAGCCGATCCTTTCCTTCCTTACCACTACTTGCTATCAGGTAATACCCAATAGAAGGCTGGCCAGGATTTCCCAGATCAACTCCAACACGGACAAAGCTTCGCGGCTTATGCTTGCGCCTCACGAAGAATATGACTACACGTCACCATTCTAGGACAGCGGCTAGCATTCGGCCTTTCCACCTTGTCCCGCTCTTTGCTTATTCACAGACCTCCAATTACCTCACAGGATCCACTAGCTTATAGCCTGAGGATAGGAGTGCTGTCTTCAGTCTGTGACTAAGCAAGGAGCATTTACAGCCCTTGAATGTAAAAGATAGGAAAGTAAAAAAAATTATTTAAAAATGAAAAAAAATCTAATCGCGAATGAGGCTGATTGATATGAGTCCAAGGTGACGACCTTCAAAAAGGAAAATCGTCCCCTTGGAGTCGCAATCGTGCCTCTAATAGCCGGTGTTGGTAAAAATACCGTTGGGCGCCATTGTTGTGAGCTAGGGTTGGCCACGGAGGCGTCTTCGGTGCGAGTAAGGAGGACGGCGGCACGCTCGCGGTTGCTCGGCTCAGCTCGTCGGACGGGGTGGTTCTTG